>JAJOZX010000532.1:215000-762500 GCA_023014485.1 Bathynomus jamesi
GTTCAGTATTCCAGTGACTTTGTGGAGATCTCCAACTTGCTCCCCTGCAAAACATCCCCAGACCATCACACTTTCTCCACCGTGCTTCACTGTTGGCACAACACACTGCTGTGTCATTCTTTCACCTGCTCTGCGCCGCACAAATACTCTGCGTTTGGATCCAAAAACTTCGAACTTTGATTCGTAACTCCAAAGGACAAATTTCCACTGCTCAACAGTCCATTTTTGGTGTTTTTTAGCCCAGATTAGCCTTTTCTTTTTGTTCTGGAGTCTCAGCATTGGTTTCTTTGCTGCAGTTCGTCCTTTTAATCCTGCCTCTCTTAGTCTTCTCTGAACAGTTGATGTTGAAACTGTTGTACTTCTGGAGTTGTTCAACTGGGCTTTGATTTCAGGTGCTGTGAGGCGTCTGTTGCGCGGACTGGTGACTCGGATATACTTGTCCTCTGAGTCTGTTGTGGTTCTTGGTCGCCCTGACCTTTTTCTGTCCTTATTTTGACCAGTTTCTTCGTACCGTTTAATGGCACAAGCAACCGCATTCACAGAAACTTTGAATTTTTTGCAGTCTTTTTCTGTTGTTAACTGAGCTTTGGCACCCATTTTTGCTTTTTGAAACACAGAAATATACCTTAAACTACACAGTTAGCTCCTCTGCAAGGATTTTGTATGTAAAGACCTGCAGCGCATGTTAATAACTGAACACATGTATTAACATACTCCTAAAGAAACACACTACCTGAGTAAAGACTTTTAAACTGTTTTTGGACCTTTGTGCAGAGCTAATGTGGCATTAATTTTAGGTTGCATGCTAGACGTAAATTAACACATTTTGAAGGCTATTTTGAAGAAGCTTCTGTGTTACAACACACTGCATAGAGCAGATGCACTGAAGCATACAATATGAAAGCCAGGTAAGCAAATTCATCTCTAGTACCTGTTAAGTTTACATTTGAAGTTTATGTCATGAGCTAAGCAGCAAAACATTGGAAATTAGTAGGTGTACTTAAACTTTTGACTGGTGGTAGTGTGTGTGTTGTGTATATATATATATATATATATATATATATATATATATATATATATATATATATATATAGTGTGTGGACGGATGTCAGTTTTTCAACACCTGCGGATGCGGATTTTTATTTCAATATCCGCGGATGCGGATATTTAGTTAATCTATCAATATAATATAGAATTATGAATATATGACATAATTTTTCAAATTTCGTGATATTACTATTATGGCAAGCAATGCATAAGAATTAAAATTAATGTTAATGTTTTCATTATGATAAAATAGTAACTTCTCAAGAGTTTCAGCCACAGAAAATTCAATGAAACAAGTTTCATTCAATTTTCTGCGTTACCAGGTATTTATATTTTGAGGTTTATATATTTGTTTGTTCATTAATAACACCGGTCTGCATGAAAATCGATTTCGTTATTTTGAGTTGTGATTCTGAAGCTGTTCGCTGCGCTGAATTCAAAAATGCTACCAGTGTTTTTCTATCACCCACAGTTTTAAAGTTATTAGCAAAACAATTTTGGGGCGTTTTGTAATTTTTTACTTTTTTATCTTTAATTAATTTCGTTTTTTCATATTTTTCAGATAGATAATTCTAACATTACGTCTTTAAAATTTTAATAATGGCTTCTAGAGGATGTACCCATAGTCCAGACATATTTTGTTATATTTGTGGTCGGTATGTTGTAAAACAAAGGACAAATGTAAGACCTTCATTAAGAGAGCTTATCATGCTTATTTTGGAATTAAATTAGGAGATCAAGACAAAAGTTGGGCTCCCACACAAGGTTATCTTACGTGTGTTGCGGCACTAAGGAATTGGAGCAAAGGTAAAAAGAAAAGTTTGCCATTTGGGATCCTATGGTATGGCGCGAGCCTAGAAACCATACCGACGACTGCTACTTCTGTTCTTGCAATGTTAAAGGTTATAATGCAAAGAATAAAGAGAGCCTTCAATACCCAAGTCTTCCATCTGCAATATGGCCGGTACCCCATGGTCCAGAAGTTCCTATTCCCTGCCCACCCGAGAGTCTGGATCAATACAATTCAGATTCTGATTCAGCTCCAAATCCAGACAATGATGATGTTTATGAACAGCCAACAGCTGACCGAGATCCTAAACCATTAACCCAAGCCGAACTAAATGACTTAGTCAGGGATTTGAATCTGCCTAAGAACTCTGCAGAACTTTTGGGGTCTAGATTGCAGGAGAACAATTTATTGGCATCCGACACATACTTCGCTTGGTACAGAAATCGTGAGAAAGACTTCGTGTTTTTTTTCGAAGAAGATGGTCCCTTGCAAGTAAAGAAGGTAAATATATTTTGTTTCCTTCAGTTATTTTTTTATTCTTTCATAAACAAGCAATATGCTTGTCCAAGAGCTAGGAGCTATTTAATTCTGCTTTAATTAGGTTTTACTCTATCACCTAAAGATTTCGTGCTGCAAGGGGTGTTGTAATACCTCATCTGTCCCCAAATGTTAACCACCCATTGATGGGAGGGAAGAGAGTATTTTGCTGGGAACGGGACTGGTTGTTATATATATTTACCTTACATTATTATGTAAGCGTTACTGTAGTCTATAACAACAAAATTTATGGTTTAGCATGTGCAATCCAATGTTGGTCTCGATAAGATGGTTCACATTTGGGGATAAATGGGAGATTTATGACACACCCTGTAGTAAGAAAACCATACGTGATAGGGAAAAACTAACTATATTTTTGAGATCAGCGCACTCAAATTATATAGAATCACCAACTAGTTTGTAAAAATCGATCGATAGGTTTTCAAATGTGTACTGGTGATAATTAATACTTTACATGAAATGTGCATGACTGGGCCTTATAAGCTACTTTATAAGCTAATTTAATTGTAAATTGCATAATTTATTAGAGGTAATATCCGCATAACATCCGCAGCCAGAAGCGCGGATGCGGATGTTAAAAATGACGCGGATATCCGCATATGCGGATGCGGATATCCAGTCCACCACTAATATATATATATATATTAAATAGAGCAAAGAGAATAACTGGGCAGATACTGGGAACCTTTAAACGAAGGGATAGGAATATAATGATTCCTCTACTGAAAACACTGATCATACCCAAATTGGAATATTGCTCGGTCCTAACATGCCCATATAAAAAAGAAGATATTAGACAGCTAGAAGGGATTCAGAGAAGCTTCACAGCCAAGATCAGTGGGTATGTAGAGGACCGACAAGAAATAGACTAACAAATAGACAGACAAATTCTTTCTTCCACGCCATCATCAAACATTCTTAGAAGACACACGTGGTCAAGGAATCAGAAACAATGAAAACGTCTGTTTCTTCCCAAAAGGCCCGCGAAAGCAAGCATTTATCAACTAAAGGACGCGAAGAAGTATGATAGTTTCAAGAAATGCCCGCTAAGGTTCCGCGTCACAGAGGTTATATAAGCGAGTTTCCACTGATACACTTCCTCACTCACTCCTCACTCATCCTCACTTGCTCACCACTTCTCGCTTACATTTCTCGTCACGTGTCACGTCTCCTTCGTAAGTACCACTCGTCACATCAACCGCCCTCCGGCTTCCCGCCGGAGGATCGGCCTGTTGTTCCTTCAAAGCTTTCACTATCATCAAGTAAGATCTTCCGCCGTCAGCCTGCAGAAACACTCCTTCGAAACCAGCGCCGTTCGATCTCAGCCTGTCGCCGTCTTTTAAGCAATTCTCGTGAAGCCTACATCAGTGTCCGCAGAACCGTCCGTTCCCTCAAGCATAACTCTCAACAAGAGGCTCGCTATCGGTTCCACGAGTTCTCTCAAGCAAACTCTCCACAAGAGGCTCGCTATCGGGTCCACGAGTTCCCTCAAGCAAATTCTCAACAAGAGACTCGCTACCGGTTCCACGATCATCTCGGCGTACGTAACACCGGACGGTCAACTTCCGCACGTTTCCAATCTACAAGGTCGACCTTCAAGCATACCCTTCGTCTCGAGAAATATTTTCAACACAGTCGGTAAGCTCTCTGTGCCTCGTTCTTAAGCAATGCTCGCTAAGCCTACAGAGCGTAATCGCAGCAGCGTGATTACGCTATACCTAAAGTGCTTTCAATATCGTTCAAACTAACTCTCGTTGAATTGCAGTAGGCCTATTTCCTAATCCAAGTGTCATTACAATATTTGATTGTGCATCAGACTAATTCTCTAATACAAACCCACACTAGGCTTATTTTCTGTGCCCAGTTCAAGTGTCATTTCCAATACCGTAATCGCGAATTGTATCATCCTGCTATTGTGTTCTTTCATGTATCCATCAATATTTTGCATCCACTTATTATGTGATTTATTTAAGCATTTCATTATTGACGGCCGAATCCACTTACCGTGTACTAAACACACGTGCATTCTTAATATCATTACTAGGCCCATTCAATGTTCCAGTTATGCATAACTCTAGCCTGCGTCACCTGTTCACTGTACCAAAACGTACGTGCTTAATTTCTATTTTTATTAGGTTGCAAACATTTATTCCATGTTCATTCATACATAACCTTTAGCCTACTTAATCAGTGTGTTACGTTTTCTATTCAGTGTATTAAACGCACGTGCATTCTTTATCATTACTAGGCCCATTCAATGTTCCATTTATGCGTAACTCTAGCCTAATTAAATGAAAGTCTAATCTATTTACAGTGTACTAAACGCACGTGCATTCTTTGTCATTACTAGGCCCATTCAATGTTCATCTATTCATAACCTTTAGCCTACATAATCAGTGTGTTACGTATTCTATTCAGTGTACCTAAACGTACGTGCTTAATTTCTATTTATTAGGCAGAAGCATCCGTTCCATGTTCATCTATTCATAACCTTTAGCCTACATAATCAGTGTTACGTATTCTATTCAGTGTACCAAAACGTACGTGCATAATTTCTATTATCACTAGCTTTCATATTTTGGATCAAGTAAAGATAATCCCTCCCAGGTCACACTAGTAAAGAAAATCCCTCCCAAAAATGATCAAGCTAAAGATAATCCCTCCAGAAAGTAAAGTAAAGTGAAGCAGTCTGACATAAGGATAAAAATTAAGAGAATCTTTTTTAAAAAATGATTTATTTGAAAACAAAATTTATTAAATTCATTTATTACAATGGATCAAGTAAAGATAAGCACCCCCAACCTTTTTTAGTTAGCTTTTAAGGCTAACTAACGAAAATATCACGACTTAACCTAACCAATCGTTAGGTCAACTGTACGCCCTGATGATTGGTTAGGTTAGGTCGTGATATTTTCGTTAGTTAGCCTTATAAAGCTAACTAAAAAAGGTTGGGGGTGCTTAACTTTACTTGATCCAAAGACTTTAATTAAAGCAGTATTGCGGTATTGCGGTAAAGCGTTATTACCAACTTTACCAAGTAAAGATGATCCCTCCCAAAAAATGATCAAGTAAAGATAGTCCCTCCTTTTTCTGTTGGGAGGGATTATCTTTACTTGATCCCATATTTTATTGTTGTGTTCCATTTTGCATGCCATTAGCCTAACATAAATGAATACATTACTAGACAATTAAGCTGTTAACCATTTCTCTTATTGGCTAAGCTCCATGTCATCTTAGCATAATATAAAGGCTGTTAAATAATTGTTATTCACTATACTTACTGTCACTCATTTGTTATTCACTGTTAACAAATAACTGATTTATTTTCTTAATTAAATACAAAACAATAAGGTGCTTTTTATAACCTTAACAATATTTGTTTGGGTGTAATCCAAGCTGGTGACCTCGAAGCAATTCGTATCACTCAGAAATATTATAGTAGGCCTACTCCATTAGCCACCTCCAACCGGTGATACTGTAGGACAGGGATTCCCAAAGTGGTCTATACAGACCCCCAGGGGTCTGTAGGAAGCTTCCAGGGGGTCCCTAAGCTTTTGGAAAAATAGTAACATTAATTTAAAAGCTATCTATGTTTATGAAATATACTATAGTTTGTAACTGAATTCATAATTTTTTTTGTGGGGTCCTTGGTGGTAAAAGTTTGGGAACCCCTGCTGTAGGACATCATAAATTGTTAACCCAGCCTGTCATTCTAACAATCAATTTGCATCAATTAATCACTAGCATTAAATTAGTCATTATCACCTCAAACGGCTAAAAACTGGGCCCACTATACTGTAGGGTGGGTCATACTATGCATTTTTTTTAAATCAATGGAGAGGGGTGTTCAAATGACATATTTTGGTGTATAGAACACAATTCTGAAGAAAATATTTAATTCTGATAACCCTAACCTACATCATTTTGCAGTTGATTATTATTAAATTGTTGATTATTTTACTATTGTAGTTACCCCAGAATATGTCTTCTCACGTTTTCTATCATGGCTGCTCACGTTATCTCTCATAGAGCATTGTTCTAACTAATTCATATAAACACATATAATGTAATTCATATAATAATAATAATATTTAAATACTCAAATAAAAAGGTGTGCCATTCCACTTAATTGTAATTATCATACAGTTTGGTATATGAAATATTTTGACGGTTTTCTGGCGCGCATAAGGCCATTTCTGAGCCACCTTTCTCAGAGGCTAGAATGTAACGTTTCAGAACATTCTAAAACGTTTTGTGAAATATTTGAAGTGACTCATGATTTATGAAGCTATTTTACCACCTCGGCTTGCAGTGAGGGGATAGATTTAATGATTATCTACTGATATTTTTTTTTGTTACTGTTCACATGTGAGTATATTCTGTTATATTTTAGAAAAAGCTATTTCTACGCATATTATAGTGATACATTGAGCAAAATTTAATTAACAACTTTGATTTGAGCTAAAATTAGGTGGTTCATTTTTAGTACAACTGAGCAGTATGAGGCCTATTTCAATGTTCTAAAGAATATTTTTAGGATGTGTTTCTTTAGTTTTTTTAGAGTACATGAACAAATTATTTGCATTACAGACAACAGATAAATTAGCATTTTATAACATTTTGAAACCAAAAAAGCATAATGTGTTTAGCATTTGCAGATAAATTTGTTCTTGCCCATTTCAGCTCTTTTTTTAACCAAGAATTTTGCGCTGAAAAGAGTTAATACCTGTCTGTAGTGGATACTTAACTGTTGTATTATTGTTTTTATTTCAGTGTGAACTCATTAAGAAAATGGCTCAAGTCAGAACAAGGACGAAATCAAGTTCTCATCTGAGTAATCTTGTTGGCACTGGCCGAGGAGCTGTTGGTGTCTGAACTGCCAAATGTGAGGGATATCCTGAGGTATGGCATCTACTTGAGGAAGCAAAGTGAAGATGACAGGAGGAACTACCCAGTGGACAAGCTGGTGAGTGACATCTACCCTGGTCTGATTTGTCAGTGGAGCAAAGCTAATGCTCTTTTCAAGCCACCTGTTATCAATGAAAAAGTGACCATCATGTCCAAGCTCAAGGAGGTCTGGAATCAGGCAGTGAAGTTTTCTCTTGGGAAGGGCAAACTTGATGCCAAAGAGAGGTTCATTGTCAAGTTAGACAAGTTCTTTGATATTTTGACTTGCAAGTGTCAGATTACCAGTTGTGAGGGGGGAGGCTGTGAGGGCTGTGTTATCCAAGCCCACATTAACTGTTCCTGCAGCAGAGAGAAAAAGATTCCTGTGAAAGATCTCTGCCTACATCAAGGGACAGAAAGAGAAGGTTGGAAGTAAGGGACCCCACCAAATAGGGGGTCCTGATCTACCAGAGCACAAGAGACAGGTGAGAACATTGAAAAGGCAGGGATGGAAAGGAAGGCAGAGAAAAGGAGAAGGAGCAAGGAGGAAGTGCTGCAGTAGCAGAGAAGGGCAGCTAGGAAGGATGTTAAGAGATTTTTGGCAGATGGTGATGAGGATCTGGAATTGGAGAGAAGTGGTGATGAAGATGAGTTTGTTCCTGAAGTTGAGCTCTTCCCTCAAACTGACCCTGAGCCAGCAGCTTCGGCAAAGGTACAGAAAAACTATGATGAGATTCAAAACATTGCTCTTGCTAGTGTAAGGTATGGCATAAGGCTGAGGCCAACTGCAGCGATAGCAACAGCAGCTCTGATTGACGCAGGAATCATCACAGAAGACAATACAAATAAAGTGATTGATAAGAGCAAGGTCAAGAGAGCACAGGAGAAGTTGATGAGAGAGCTGGGGGAACAGTTTCGAGAAGAATTGCAGGGAGGAGGGGGGGATCTCTTGCATCCTCTTTGATGGGCGGATTGACCTGACCAATGTGATGATGGAAGCTGAGGGCAGTGCCAATCTTTTCCCGCCCCGCAAAGATCAAGGAAGAACACTATAGTGTTGTTAGTGAGCCTGGCAGCTACTATCTGTTCCACTTTACCCCAGAGAAAGCAACTAAAGAGGAGTCACATGCGGAGAAGATTGCTAAGGTCCTGTTTGCTGGCTGAAGAGAGGGGTTATGATAAGACCTTGTTGGCCATTGGAGGAGACTCAACAAATGTCAACACTGGTGTGAAAGCTGAAGTAATGCGGAAGCTGGAGCTGCACCTGGGGAGAAAGCTGGTCTGGTTGGTGTGCAACCTGCACACTGTTGAACTTCCCCTGCGCCTTCTCATTGTTGACCTTGATGGCCCTACTCTGTCAGACAAAAAATTATCCGGGCCAATAGGAAAGCTCGTTGATTCTGCTACAGACTTTGATATCAATCCAAACTTCACCCGAATCTCTGTTGGCCCTCCACTGATCAAGCTTCCGGACAAGGTCATTCAAGATCTCTCAACTGATCAATACTATGGCTATAAAATTGTCTGTGCAGTCAGGGATGGAGTACTTCCTGCAGGGCTGGCTCTGTTAGAGATAGGACCAGTAAACCACAGCGCTGGCTCACCACAGCGAACAGACTTCTCAGGCTCTGGGTGTCAAAGCACGGACTTAAAGGAAGAACCTGAAGATTCTGCAATTCATTGTGGAATTCATCATTGGAGTGTATTACCCATGTTGGTTCAACGTGAAGGTCAAGCACTCCGGATCGAAGGGCCTAGGCACATCCTCTTTCAGCTGGACTGCCTCAAGTCCCAGAGAAAGGAGTGCTGGATATTGTGATGCCAACTGTGAGAAGATCGGCTTGGTATGCCCACAGTGAAGTCATCCTCCAAACACTACTCTGCTCTGAGGATCAGAAGGAGAGGATTGAAGGGGTGGAGAGAATCCTGGCCATCAGGGGAGAGGGGGACCCGGCACACTCAGCTGGGGGACTCCTCTGTTAGGAGCAGAAGGACACCTGACATCAATTGTGATGCTTCCAGCATCGGTGACTTGATCAGCTGGTCAGAAGGTGGTGTCAGAGCCACCTCTCACCTGCTCTCTAAGCACCTCAGAGGTGAAAAACTTCATCAACACCCCCATGGAGGTGCGCAACTGGCCTTGCCACACACAAAGCATTGAGAGGGTTGTTAAAATGGTGACTGAGGCTTCTGCTAAGTACTTCTCACAGGAAAAGAGGGATGGAGGGATCAGGGCTCAGGAGACCAGCAGGAAGCTGATGTCCAAGTCTGAGTCAAAGCAGGATTTGTGCAACCTGGCAAAGTTCAAGATGTCAGGAGAATGATCTTTGTAATTATATCCAGTGATATACATGCAGTTCACCTATTAATAAATATATGTAAAGTTGATTTGGCCTTGTCAATATAAATGATTTACCTTATATCTTTTAATATATATAAAGGGGTTAAAAAGGGTAAAATTGGCAATTTAGAAATACAAAATGATGTAGGTTAGATTTATCCTATTCAAAGAAGAAGCTCATATTTGAATTCCCCATGTAAAAACACATAATTTAGACACCCCTGATGGTAGGATTTCCTTCAGATTCATGTTGTCACCTGAGTACGACCCGCCCTACCACTATAGGTACAAAGAACTAAATTACTGGGAAAGGTTACGCGAATTAAACGTATATTCACTGGAAAGGAGAAGGGACACACACACCATTATTTACACTTGGAAAATAATGGAGAAACTAGTCACTAACCTTGCTCTGAACCCTGTAACTCACCAAACAATAGTGGAAAGTAGAAAAGGAAGACTGTGTCGTGTTCCCAAATTAAAGGCTAGACAGGGAACATCCTTAACCCTGATAGAAAATAGTTTTGTTGTGAGAGGCCCATAACTGTTTAATCAGCTGCCCAAAGACCTAAGAGAACACGAGTGGTCGCGCGTGGACATCTTCAAAAGAAGATTAGACGCCTGGCTCAGAACAATCCCCGATGAGCCGGGCGTACCTGGCTATGTGAGGTGGAGAGTACAAGAAACCAACTCCCTACTTCACCAGGCCAACTCGAGAGGAGGGCGACAAGCTTGACCTTCGTGAAATGAGCAATCATCGCACGGAACATTTGAAAGGTTGAAAGGTATATATACCTTACCTTACCTTACCTTACACCTTACAAAGGTTCCGCGCGACGATTCTCATTTCGCGAAGGTCAAGCTTGTCGCCCCTCCTCTCGAGTTGGCCTGGTGAAGTAGTGAGTTGGATTCTTGCGCTCTCCACCTCACATAGCCAGGTAAGCCCGGCTCATCGGGGATTGTTCTGAGCCAGGCGTCTAGTCTTTTTTGAAGATTTCCACTGCAACTCCTTTCGTGTTTCTTAGGTCTTTGGGCAACTGATTAAAAAGTTTTGGTTCTCTCACTACAAAACTATTTCTTTCAGGGTTAAGGATGTTCACTGTCTCGCCTTCAATTTGGGAATACGACAACCGTCTACCGCTTCTACTTTCCATCGTTGTTTAGGGAGTTATGGGATTCAGAGTAAGATTAGGGACTAGTTTCTCCATTATTTTCCAAGTGTAAATAATGGTGTATCTCTCTCTTCTCCTTTCCAGTGAATATAGGTCTAGTTCTCGTAACCTTTCCAGTAATTTAGTTCTTTGCACCCATTGATCTGGCTGTGAAGCTTCTTTGGATCCCCTCCAGCTGTCTAATGTCTTCTTTTTTATATGGGAAGTTAGGACCGAGCAGTATTCTAATTTGGGTATGATCAGGGTTTCAGTAGAGGAATCATTACATTCCTATCCCTTTGTTTAAGGTTCTCAATATCTGACCCGTTATTCTCTTTGCTCTGTTTACTGCTATCTTATTTTGTGTTTCAAATTTCGCATCATCTGTCATACGACCCCTAAATCTTTTGCTCTGGAATTTCTCTGAATTTCCTGTCTATTTGGGGTATAATATTCCATGCACTTTAGGTCTTCTCTTTTTTTGTACCGAATAGCTGAAATTTCTCGTGTTAAACTTCATATTGTTGTCTTCAGTCCACTGTAGATTTTGTTTAAGTCGGTTTGTAGAGATCCTATGTCTTCTGGGTTTCTTATTTTTCTACTGATCTTTATGTCATCCGCAAAGGATGTTACTGTGCTGTCTCTGGTAACGCCTCATCTATGTCAGTTAGCATGATTATGAAGAGTAGTGGAGCTAATACTGTTCCTTGTGGTACTGAGCTGAGGACCTCTGATTCTGATGAAGATACTACTTGTACTGTAACGACTTGCTCCGCTCACTAAGGAAATTATATATCCATTTCCCTACTTTTCCTGTTATTCCCATATATTTCAGTTTATGTATTATGATTCCGTGGTCACACTTGTCGAACGCTTTGGCAAAGTCTGTGTATAGTACATCATAGTTTTCATTACTTTCAAGTGAATCAATAATGTTGTTGTAGTGTTCCATTAGTTGTGATAGGCATGATCTGCCTGATCGAAACCCGTGTTGGTTATCATTTAATTTTTTCTGAGTTTCCAAAAAGTCATAGATTTTCTGTCTAACTATTCTTTCAAATATTTTAGTGAGATGAGATGTAAGCGGCACTGGCCTATAGTTTTTGGCCTGGGATCGATCTCCTCCTTTATATATTGGGACTATGTTCGCGCTCTTCAGGATGCCCGGTATTTCTCCCGTGTCTAATGATCGTCTCCATATCCAGTATAGGGGCTCAGCGATTGCATTCTTGCAGTTTTTGATCAGTGTGGCATTCCATTTATCCGGTCCTGCCGCTGAGTGTGTTTTTAGTTTCCCTATGCTTGTGTAATATCATCCGTCGTAAAGTCGAAATCCGTTATACTTTCCCCTTGTGGTTCTTCTTCAAAGAACGTTTCTATCGCAAATCAATTTGTCAGTTTTTGGGATACTGAAAGATGATTCATACTGAGCTTTTAATATTTCAGATACTTCTGTTTGATCATCAGATAAATCACTGTTCTCATTTTTTAAAGGTCCGATAGTCGCTTGGTTTTTCGACTTTCTTTTTGCGAAATTATAGAAGTACTTTGAGTTAACCTTTATCGCTTCTATAGCGTCATCATCTTCTTTTTCTGTATGCTTCTCGATTTGTTCCTGTATGACGACATCGATACTTTGTAGTTTATCATTTAATATTTTTCTGATGTTGTTATCTTTACAATTACTTAATTTTGCAGTCACTCTTTTTCTCTTTCGGAACAATGCCCTCTTTTGTCTTTCGAACCTGCTTCTCTTTCCTCTTTGTTGTATCTTTGGGACATGTTTTTCCACAATTTCTAACGTCGTCTCCTCTAACGTCATTAGCATCTCTTCCGTTGTCTTGGCCTCGAAAATGGTTTTCCAATCTATTACTTCCATGCTGGATGTCACATCTTCCCAGTTTATAGCTTTGGAGTGAAAATTTAAAATTTCGAATTTGCTTCGTTCTGTTGTGCGTGTTCTTTCCTTTCCTGTTGCCTTTATATTAGTTGTTATTTCAATGATATTGTGGTCTGATATCATAGTTGGGGAGATTTCTACATTATCAATTAGATTACTGTTGTTTGTGAATACCAAATCTAGGCAGTTGTTTTTTCTTGTGTTTTCTGTTATTTCTTGCGTTAACATAAATTCATCAGCTAAAGCTAGTAGCATTTTTACCTGCTCCTGGTCTTCTCGTGTGCCCCCCTTGTCCTGGTGGATACATATATTTTTTCCTATCCTTTTATATTTCATGAATGGGAAATTAAAATCACCACAGAGAAAAAAAAAATATATATATATATATATAACACAGTGTTGTGCCCGCTAACTCCTAAAGTTAGCGCCGCTAACGCTAACATTAATTTTGTCGCTAATTTTTTTCTGAAACCATTCCAATTTATATATGTTCTGTCTTCCGTAATTTACTTACATATATTAGCACACCCTTCATATAATTGGTTGCTAAGGTACAAAAATGTGACGTTATAGTCTACAAAAATTTAAACATTTTTATTTAGGAAGTCGAGTTCCTTTTGTTTATATTAATAGGGAAAACAAACCAATGGAAGAATAAATTCTGTTCAATTTATGTAAGTGGTTTTTAAAAAAATAGCGATTGACTTGCTCTAAAAACTTAGCGCTGCTACCTGTTTCGCTAACAATTTTGAAAATTAGCGGCGCTAATCCCAGCACTATATATATATACACACACACACAGGCCCGAATTTAGCTATAGGCGAACTAGGCGATCGCCTAGGGCCTCGCGCCAAAGGGGGCCTTGCTCAAGCCGTTTTGCGCGTTCTGTTCAAGTGATATTAATGATTTAGAACTCTATGAAGAACTTAAAGTACTTTGCAGTTTATACCTGAGAAAACAGATCTCGGAAATGCCCTTGTTTATATAGTGCAAAAACAACTAAGTGAGATTTATCCTAATGTTTATGTTGCACTTCGAATAGTATTAACCATCCCAGTTACTGTTGCTTCGGCTGAAAGAAGTTTCTCGCGTCTCAAACTTATTAAAACATATTTGCGTTCCACCATGTCTCAAGCGAGATTGCAATCATTAGCTATGTTATCAATAGAAAACGATATAACAAATTCATTAGATTATTCTCAATTAATTGAAGAGTTTAGCTCGAAGAAAAGTAGAAAAGCATTGCTGTAATATTCAAGGAGCATCTGAACCAAATATTAAAGCATTAATATTTAGCCTGATAAGTCGATCGCTCACTATTATAAAAAATGAAATGTCAACATCTCTTATACATCACATATGAAAAATGTTTGTATACTATGGAAAGTCATTACCTATAATATTATATAAATCTTAAAAATCATTGTCTTATATTTTCGATACAAATCTTGATTCATATTATAATTTATACTTATTTGTATGGTTTATTTATATTTCTTATACAATTTCCATGCGTGATTATTTTGGTTTGTTTAATTTTTAAGTGCTGGCATAGTTCTGTCTATGCGGGATTCTAATATTGCTGGTATAGTACCGATAATTAAGTCCATATTTTCATATATATAGGCCTAGGGCCTCGCAATTTCTAGATCTACTTAGGGCCTCGCAACTTCTAGATCCGGCCCTGTATATATATATATATATATAATCAGGCACGTGCGGTGAATAATTATTTATTCAAGGTAGGCAGAAGGCATTAATAAAATAAATTTTCAACAAAGGACCTTATAACTGTAAATCGCCAATAACTTTCATCGAGAAAAGAAATTTGCCATATTGCATACTCAATAAAGTACTAAGAAATAATTAACGGTCTCCAAATGTTTACTTCAGATACGTCCTAGCTAACAATTAATATAAATATTTAAAAAGTTGAAATAAAATTCTAGTCAAAAATATTTATTTACTGCATTATTTGTAGATAAACTCCATTCTTCTCTCCTTGTTATTAACAAATATATTTGTGACTCATAAAAGTTGTGAGTAGCACTTTGCTCCATTTTAATAAGTCTTTCCTTTTCAATAGAAATTAAGGCAAGTGATGAAAGCCTTTCATTTGTCATTCGATTCCTAGTGAAGGTTTTAATTCTTTTTAAAGCAGAAAATGACCTTTCTGCGGAAACAAAAGAGCCTATTTGTTACAGTGCAGCCACATAGCCATTCTTTCTTGCTATACCATGTGGTTTGAAATGTTCTTATAATTTTTGTCCCTTTATGCTGCTTTAGTTGTTTCAATTCCGGGATTGGTCTCCCATTTTTAATCACATTCAACCTTTCTTCATAAGACTTTAGTTTTGAAAAGTTTTTAAGAGACTCAGTCCATATTTGAAGGGGGTTAAATTTTAAAATCAAATATACGCCACGAGGAAATTAATTCCACTTGGCAAGCGCACTCAAAGTGAAATTTAACGATAGGTATTCTGCCGCCATATTAAAATCTATTTTATACGCTGAAAAAAAGTAAATTTTACTTTATTTTCAAATGCAATTAGTTAGAAAATAGAGAAACATATCTACTTTAAGTTTCAATAATAGACCAAGACTAATATTAAACTAATATGACTTATAAATAAATGAAAACGAATTAAAATTAAAAATTTGAGGGGCTCTGTTGCGCAGACTCACAATTCATCCTCACTTCGTAAACTTGTAAAGGCTAGAGGCACACTGAGGTTCTGCTTTTAAACCCATTATTTTTATGACTTGAGAACTCACTCATAGCGCACGGCCTCCGAAATGATTGCTTCGTAGTATTTGTATGGTGGATGAAAAGCATAACAAGATTGTGCCTGTCTCGGCATTACAAGTCAACCATATACTGAATTTTGCTTGAAATTTAATGCATTATAATAAAAGGCTTTGGGTTATGAATTTAAAAGAATAATTTTTTTTATTTTTTTATGTTTTATATTTTAGCAAGAGTAGGCAGTGCCTACCCTGCCTACCCTGAGTGCACGTCCCTGATATATATATATATATATATATATATATATATATATATATATATTGACAGAGCTGTGCTTAGCGGCGCTAATTAGCGACGCTAGTTAATTATTAGCGCATCCATTAGCGGCGCTATTTTTCAAAATAGTTAGCAGAACAGATAGCGCCGCAACATTTTTAGGCAATGTTAGGGCTAACCGCTAAGAGCTAATATAAATTAAAATGAATAGCATCTTAGAATGGTATTCTCTATATTACGTTGCTTTTTGTGCATAATGCTGAACGCAGAATGAATAATAATAAACAATTTCCTGAACTGAGTATAGAATAGAATAACCTTTATTAATAATAATAAAATAAATAAATTTTCAATTTATAATGACATGAATAATTTTGAAGCTCGACTATTTATTTATTTAATTTGGCCCTTAAGCTATAGGCTTAGTAGTATAGCCGGAAAGGGTAGAGTGCAGGAATGTTGCAAATTATTACTTAATGTTGCAATGTTGCAAAGGGGTTGTGGTGTTGCAAAGGGGGTGGGGTGTTACAAAAAAGGGGGTGGGGGGATGCTGCTGCAACAAGGGGTCATGAAACTTGGAGGCGGCGTTATCCCCCAAGAGAAAGGAGAAGGAGAGAAAGGAGGAGAGGTGTTCACCTGGCAGGAGCCAAGTGCATACTAAGACTTCAGCCGAGTAGGCGTTGTCTTATAAACTCCTAATCAGCCAGTTCGCTTAGAAGGAGCCAAGGGGGGAGGGGTACACCTGAAGGGGGAGAGAGAGAGAGAGAGAGAGAAAGAGAGAGTATCGGCCTTTGTTGCCAACCCCAAAATGGGATTGCAAGGGCATGCAACTTGGAGGCGGAGTTCTCCCACAAGCTATTCCCCCCAAAGGGGTATACCTAACCTAAGAGGCCTCTATGGGAGGGAAGGGGTTTTCTCACCACCCAAAGGGCCAGAAAGAGAAAGGACCAGAGATCCTTGCTCGGCTGGGAGCCGAGCTTGTATGACTCCGTCGTCAGCCTCTCGCTCTTTTATAGACCTCTAATCCGCCATGTGGCTGAGTTGCCAGATAGCGCCATGTATTTAATTCCAATAGAAGGCTGAGTTGCCAGTTTGTGCTATATATTTAATTAATTCATATATTAATCGAAGACTGAGTTGCCAGAGAGCAATATTTATTAAATTAAACCATATATTAATCATCCATTTAAATACCACATATATTTATATGATGGTAGTTAATCAATACAGATGAATCTTCTTAATTCCAACAATTTACTTTAAAAGAAATTCTGTTTATTAAATAAATAATTTAAACACACGCTCTTTACACAATAAATCACTTTATTACTTAATTCCTATTTTTATTATAAATATCACAATTAAGTCACGAATAGCAGTGGGAAAAACGAAAGGAAAAGAAACCTTACGAAGAAAGTTGAAATAAACGACAATTCAAAACACACGGTCGTCCCCCCCTCCTCCCTCATTCCTCCCAAACTTCTCACCATCATCTTGTATATATATATATATATAATAAACGAATGAACAACTCGTGCACACACACACACACCACACACACACACACGCCTCTGTACATATCATGTGGATGAAAATCAGAAAAAAAATGCCAAACGTATATTAATTTAAATCAAATGAAGCTAAACATATATTAATTTAAAACAAACGAATTTTCTCCTTTTAAGAGAATCAATTATTATAAGAAAAATTAATTATTCAATATAAGAAATTAATCATTAAACGCTGTTTTTTCTTTCACGAGGAAAAGATTTCCGACAACCTGGGTCAACTCAAAACACACTGTCGTCCCCCTCCTCCCTCATTCCCCCCAAACTTCTCACCCTTCGAGAACGTACAATCGTCAAAATATTAGTTCAGACGAAATATACACAAATCAACAACTTTCTCGTTACCTTATATATATATATATATAATATATATATATATATATATAATATAATCATATTAACTGTGTCTATTTAATTTTGTCATTCCTTATATATATATATATATATATATATATAGAAATGGATTTTCACCTTAAAGTGAATTAAAACATTTAAAAATCACTAAACAATTAAAAGAATTCGTTCCATTAGCATATTCTCAAATCTACACACACACACACACACACACACGAGGAAAGGGTTACCGAGAATCTGGGTCAATTCAAATCGTTTACCCTGATGCCTTTTTGGGAGGAATTGGGGCACGAAATGACCGCGAGTTGACCTTTGTTCCAGTCTACTCGAGTAAAATCTCGCTTGACTCCAAATATTAATATTGTTATTGTTATTACTTCTACAATGAAATACATTCTCGAGCGAAGAAAATGTTTTTATTTTTATTTACGCGTAATTTGTATGGTGTCATATTCTTAGATAACATCTCTGTTATTGAAAGATATACACACAATTATATTAAATAATAATCAGCAAAAGAAATAAGGTGCATGAGGTGGGCAAACCTGAAAGTACTAACAATTGAATGTAATTACGTGTTTTCTGTATAAACGTCTGCAAAAAGAACAGCTTCAGAGTTCATTTACACCATGCGTACACTTATCTCGTGTACACAGTTAGTGGGAAATAAAAACGTACCAATGAAACTATAGAATCATTTTGAATTCATTCACACCAGACGTACACCTATCTCGTGCGTATATATATATATATATATATATATATATATATATACACTTCAACTGCAAAAACACCCAGTATAAATAACGTAAAGAACGACGCTTGTATAGGAGAACATTCCGCGCAAGATAAGAGAGAACGAACAAATGAAAAAATGAGGTAACCACCCGGAATCGAACCCGGGATCTTCCGATTGCCGGTCAGATATGATAACCACTACCCCATGGTCCTCAGAAAATCAGAAGTCGTAATTCCTTTACATTGGTTTCTGCGCGTATGTAGAGGAATTACGACTTCTGATTTTCTGAGGACCATGGTGTAGTGGTTATCATATCTGACCGGCAATCGGAAGATCCCGGGTTCGATTCCCGGGTGGTTACCTCATTTTTTAATTTGTTCGTTCTCTCTTCTCATCTTGCGCGGAATGTTCTCCTATACAAGCGTCGTTCTTTACGATATATAATATATATAGAAAGAAGAGAGAGAGAGTTTTGTTCATTCTTTTCCTTTTTTAAAATAAATAAAGGAATGGATATATACAGTGGTGTAGTGCTAAATAAAGAAGTGAGGGAACGCATTTTGAAAGTGTTACTCAGATGCGGTGGGGACAATGGCGAGCGCGGCGAGCCCATACAGCTGGGAGTCCGGGGGCACTGTAAGCCCCCCGGGAAATCTTTTGAAATCTGACCAATTTCAGGGATATTTTGAAGTCATATGCACTGGATATTAGGATATATTCCAAGGTTGAAGATGCAGTATTTCCAGTGTCATTAGATATATGACATCCAGTACGATCAATAAAAATAGCTAACAACTGGAATGATTAACTAAAAAAAAGTTAACAACTGGTACGCCGTGGTGACTGTTTCATCAGATCTTTATAGGCTAGCATTGCCTCAGTCGAAGCTAAAAGAAATGAAGCAGTTAATGATTCTTTCTCATATTTCTTCTAGGGGTGCGAATTAAAATTTCATGACGTTAGAGATTTGTAAGTTCGGATTTATTTGAAATAGTGAGGGAACGCCGTTCTGTCTACCAAAAAAAGTAAGGGAACGCCGTTCCCACGCGTTCCCACAGCACAACACCACTGGATATATATATATATAGGGTGGTACAAATTACAGTACCGTAGTAATAATAATTAACACTTTCTCGCCGAATTGGAAAGCTTTTCACCCGACCTTAGACCTACAGTTTAACGTGGATTCAGAAATACATCTCGTCAGGGAATGATTGCTCACTATTTCATCGAGATAATTAAAGCTCATATACAGGACCTGCATTGTATATAAGATCTGTTGCGCGTGCAGCCTTCAGAAGATGTGAACAGCTGTTCTGTGGATCAGTTCAAGAAATACATCTCGTCAGAGAATCGTTGCTCACTCTTCCACATTTCAACATAACAGGATCATTTGATTATTGAACCGGATTTAAAATAACAGGATCATTTGATCCGGGGGTAGTATGGCCGCAAAACATGCTAATGCACGATTTTTTCTATGTAGTAATAATAATAATAATTAACTCTTTCTCGCCGATTTGTTCCCCTCATTACACCTACAGTTTAACGTGGATTCAGAAATACATCTCGTCGGGGAATGATTGCTCAATATTTCACATTTCATCGAGATAATTAAGGCTCATATACAGGACTGCATTGTTTATAAGATCTGCGGCGCGTGGAACATGCAGTCTTCAGATGTGAACATCTGCTCTGTGGATCAGTTCAAGAAAATGGATACCCCGAACCTTGCCACACACACACACACACACACACACACACACACACTATATATATATATATATATATATATATATATATATATATATATAGGGTGATATGCACAAAAGACAAATTTTTCTATGTAGTAATAATAATAATTAACTCCTCCCCGAATTTTCCAAAATTGCTGTGAAAGTGTAATAAAAAAGAACAGCTTCAGAGTTCATTCACACCATGCGTACACTTGTCTCGTGTACTCAGTGTACACCTCCTCATTGTGTCTGACAACACAGAAGCTCTTTCCAAAATTGTTGTGAAAGTGTAATGAAAAAGAATAGCTTCAGAATTCATTCACACCATGCGTACACTTATCTCGTGTACGCAGTGTACACCTTACACATTGTGTCCGATACACTATTTTTCTTCTACGCTAGAGAATACACATCTCAAATCCACGACTTGCACCGCTCAACTGAGTACGCAGGCGTAGAGATATCCCCAGGTAGTAGCAGGAGTTACTTTTTTTTATGTGTAAATGGCTTGTTCAGGTTGAGTTGTCAGATACCAATTTTTATTTTAATTGTTCAGGTATACATTATTATGGAGAGTTGTCAGATACCACTTTTTATTTTATTTGTTCAGGTATACATTATTATGGAGAGTTGTCAGATACCACTTTTTATTTTAATTGTTCAGGTATACATTATTATGGAGAGTTGCCAGATACCATTTTAACTGTTCAGGTATACATTATTAGGTAGCCAGATTGTACCATTTATTTAATTAATTCTTAAAAGTTGGCTTACAATTCCGCTAGTAGGTTTAGAAGGCGTAACATGATATAATTGTTTACAACCAAAAGAATTAAGTAAACAACATTACATCATTCTGTTTATTATAAATATATAGAAAATAAATATACATTTTGAATGATCAATTAAAAATAATAATAGTTTAAGAAATATGAACGAGGAATATGCATATAATCAAAAAATATATCCGTCAATATAACAGTACAGGAGAAATATATATATATATATATATATATATATATATATTATATATATATGTAGAAAAGTGTTTCTACGAGAAAATAAATTTATGCTAAAATTTAAAAGATATCATTCTGTTTGTATAAATTAACATATTAACCCCTTAAAAGATATTATTCTGTTCAACTAAATTAAAATATGATTCCGTTACATTTTTTATGTTTGTATAGATTGCCTCAAGCGCAGATTCTCTGCGCCTTTTCGATAAGCCTAACGATGCTCTCCACAGTTGCCACATGTCTAATCTTAAACAGAGATTTCCAAATTGTAAATGTTCTTTCCAATTATTATAAATCACATAAAAGAGTTAAGTGTAAAACTACAACTGTATAAATTCTTTTGCTAATATCCAATTATACCAATTCTCTTGTTAATACCATTATTAGAGTAGGATTTTGCAAGTTTAATAGTCTTTTGTAAAACGTGGCAACATGTGGGTTTCCCCAGGACAAAGGGACCGCCTTGAGGAAGGCAAGACGCCTTGAGACGGGGAGTGAGAGTCTCGCCTCGGCCTCGAATGGGTGTGAGTGTTCCGCCCTTGGGCTGGGCCGTTTGGGCTGGACCCCTCAGCTTATTTTGATGTAAGCATTTGTTCGTTAATAACTCTCTAAGCAAGTGTAGTGAAAAGGGTTTCATTGTTTTTTTCTAATTACTAAGAAATTCTAATATTTTAAAAGTGATTTCGACCTTGTACAAATAAAGGACTGAGCAAAGGAAAAGACTCGTCATTTTATATCCTTCCAAGAAGAAGCATTCCCGTCTCTCAACGGACCGAGAGAGAGAGGGTACGCCATTGAGCGAAGGTATAAATTGTTGTCATCGTAACTCGCAGTCAGATAAAGTAAAGTTGAAAAGAAGAACCGTGGATGTTAGTCAGAATAATTAAACGGTATAAACTTCCTTGTGGGTGCGAGGAAGTGACATACTGAGACTACCTTATAACGGATAACGCCTTATCCTACATATATAACTTATATATATACACACACACACACCCAATTACGGAGATATATAGAAAATAAATATACACTGGAATGATCAAAACTAAGAAATAATATAACCATCAACATAGCAGAAATATATACACACAACTAAATAAATAAATACATACACTTTATCTTCTACCGCGCAAAATAAGAAATCGTATAGCCATCAATATATCAGAAATACACACACACACACACACACACACACAAATATGTTAAGTATATAAATACATTTCACTTTTTTCAAAATACTGAACTCGCACTTAACCGAGTCTACAATTACATCATTATTGCTCTGCATTACGCAGTATACGCGGTTTAATAATATTTCACCGCTTAAAGTTTAAAGTATACGGAAACCTGTACTCGATATGAAGGGCTTTCATATCGTTCAGTATTATTTTTGTTCCCACTTTACAACCGGTTGGTAAGTTATCTTTAAATACGTCTAGAATACAACCAAAAGCAAGCACAAAGAGTTCATCGTTAGCCACATTATTAAACACAAGTTATAAACACGCCTTTCCAATCGAGGGTTTATTTCTACCGACCCGAGCTTTTCAATCATGAACTCATCTTCACTCAACATAGCGGCAATTGAAATAATCTTCTAAATCGTTACGACAACTGCTCGTTATATAAATCTCGGTTTTAATGTTTTAACACTCCCTGAATGTGCACCAGACAGTTCCTTTCAGGGTAAATTTCATGAACTAGGCACATTTTATAACGGTTTTATTGTTTTACCACTCACCATTTCCACAAACTATACGTCTTCACACTCCGGTGCACTATTTGAGAGAAACATATAACCATATTTTACCTTTTTATTTGACAGACGATACTCGTCTCTAAAGTCTGCTAAAAACTCACGCAGGGCACTAGCCACAACCTCACTACGAGCCTCATCATGATATACATTAATATAGTGATAAAAATACTTAAGATTGTCCATGATGACGACATTTACATTTTCAACCGAAGTGTACGAGTTAACAATAGACACATCAATGATTATATTCAAGACATATATATTTAAAAACACGTGATAAATAAGTTAACAATTGAATTTATGTTAACACAAGAAATAACAGAAAACAAGAAAAAACAAATGCATAGATTTGGTGATCACAAACAACAGTAACCTAATACTTTAAAGAAAGCATTCTATTAAATACTTTTAGCCTATGTTCACGAATTAATACCGGTTTTAAAGTAGATTCGAGACGAAGACCGTCTGGACTGATTTTATAGAAATTCAAGGATTCAAAGTTGATCACGAGAGAAGTTATGTAGTCATCTTCAATGCTGCAAAATCTCGTCGTTTGCCTGTCTGCTCAGAACACCGACAAGACATCAAAACAAAATTTTAGTCGCTAAAATAATAGCCTGAGCATTGTTCATGTTCTAAATTATCTTTGATTCGTTTTGGTAAAATTGAGTAAACTGCAGCCTTTGTTTCCTGATCAGAAACTCTCCGCCTTTTTCTGGTATGGTGCAAGGTTTCGTTGCAACCATATTCACTGCTCGAGTCTACTTCACAGTCGTTGTCTTCTAATCTAGATTTACACTCTTCACTAATGCATTCAATGGGTGAATAATCATCTTGGTTGATATTATTGACACCACAATCGAGAGGGCTCACTGGGGTAACGGACACTTCAGATAATGGTGCGGGCGCTTGAGGTGGGTCGGGGACAATCTCCTCAGGTTGCCCTTGTGGCGGGGAAAATATTGTGTGGAGGTAATTATGTGCTGCTTCTAAGTAAACAAAACGGGTTTTATGTAACACAGTGGCAACTAATAATGATTTATGCAAAGATGCACCAGCTCTTCCGGAACGTCTGGATGCAATTTTACCGAGCGATATATTTATCAATTTGTGTGCTTCAAACCCGTTTGGAACGTCAGATATCATGTTCACCACGTAGGAATTGGTCAAGGCACAGAGAGCTAACTAACACGACTCCATCCTCTATTTCCAATCTGGTAATGAGTTAAAGTGAAAGTTTCGCCTGCCTTTATACAATGTCGTTCTGACGTCGTTATCAAGCTCCACACAGGGAATTTCCAGGTAGTAGCATGAATCACGTTGCTGTTCTTTCACCTGTGTGTGCACACACACACACACACAAAGGAGAAAGTGAAACGCTAATTGATACATGATTTATTTAATAAACGAAATATTCAAGACATATATATTTACAAACACGTGTAATAAATAAGTTAACAATAGACACATCAAAGATGTATATTTACAAACACGTGTGATAAATAAGTTAACAATTGAATTTCTGTTATTTCTTGTGTTAACATAATTTCATTTGTTAAATTATTTATTACACATGTTTTTAAATATATATGTCTTGAATATAATCATTGATGAGTCTATTGTTAGCTTATTTATTACACGTGTTTGTAAATATATATATATAGCTTGAATATTTCGTTTATTAAATAAATCATGTATCAATTAGCGTTTCACTTTCTCCTTTGTGTGTGTGTGTGTGTGTGTGTGTGTGTGTGTGTGTGTGCACAGGTGAAAGAACAGCAACGTGATTCATGCTATTACCTGGAAATTCCCTGCGTGGAGCTTGATAACGACGTCAGAACGACATTGTAAAGGGTGATCCAAAGAAATGGGACCCAAAAGAAACCCATGTAACTCTTAAAGTATAAGTCCTTTTATAAAATCATATTTATTTTCTATATATTTATAATAAACAGAATGATGTAATGTTGTTTACTTAATTCTTTTGGTTGTAAACAATTATATCATGTTACGCCTTCTAAACCTACTAGCGGAATTGTAAGCCAACTTTTAAGAATTAATTAAATAAATGGTACAATCTGGCTACCTAATAATGTATACCTGAACAGTTAAAATGGTATCTGGCAACTCTCCATAATAATGTATACATGAACAATTAAAATAAAAAGTGGTATCTGACAACTCTCCATAATAATGTATACCTGAACAAATAAAATAAAAAGTGGTATCTGACAACTCTCCATAATAATGTATACCTGAACAATTAAAATAAAAAGCGGTATCTGACAACTCAACCTGAACAAGCCATTTACGCATTAAAAAAAAGTGACTCCTGCTACTACCTGGGGATATCTCTACGCCTGCGTACTCAGTTGAGCGGTGCAAGCCGTGGATTTCAGATGTGTATTCTCTAGCGTAGAAGAAAAACTAGTGTATCAGACACAATGTGTAAGGTGTACAATGCGTACATGAGATAAGTGTACGCATGGTGTGAATGAATTCTGAAGCTATTCTTTTTCATTACACTTTCACAACAATTTTAGAAAGAGCTTCTGTGTTGTCAGGCACAATGAGGGAGGTGTACAATGAGTACACGAGATAAGTGTACGCATGGTGTGAATGAATTCTGAAGCTGTTCTTTTTTATTACACTTTCACAGCAATTTTGGAAAATTCTGGGAGGAGTTAATTATTATTATTACTACATAGAAAAATTTGTCTTTTGTGCATATCACCCTATATATATATATATATAGTGTGTGTGTGTGTGTGTGTGTGTTGTGTGTGTGTGTGTGTGTGTGTGGCAAGGTTCGGGGTATCCATTTTCTTGAACTGATCCACAGAGCAGATGTTCACATCTGAAGACTGCATGTTCCACGCGCCGCAGATCCTATAGACAATGCAGGTCCTGTATATGAGCCTTAATTATCTCGATGAAATGTGAAATATTGAGCAATCATTCCCTGACGAGATGTATTTCTGAATCCACGTTAAACTGTAGGTGTAATGAGGGGAACAAATCGGCGAGAAAGAGTTAATTATTATTATTATTACTACATAGAAAAAATCGTGCATTACCATGTTTTGCAGACATACTACCCCCCGGATCAATAATCAAATGATCCTGTTATTTTAAATCCGTTCAATAATCAAATGTTCCTGTTATGTTGAAATTATGATGTGGAAGAGTGAGCAACGACTCCCTGACGAGATGTATTTCTTGAACTGATCCACAGAGCAGATGTTCACATCTTCTGAAGACTGCATGTTCCACATTTTATAATAAAGAAGTTATAAATATATCCATTCCTTTAATTATATTTTTAAAAAAGAAAAGAGCGTTCGGTTTCCACGTTAAACTGTGGGTCTAAGGCGAAGTGAAAACCTTAACCGTTGTTAGAATTCGGGGAAGAGCTAGTTATTATTATTACAAGAGAAAAATCGTGCATTAGCATGTTTTGCAGACATACTACCCCCGGATCAAATGATCCTGTTATTTTAAATCCGGTTCAATAATCAAATGTTCCTGTTATGTTGAAATTATGATGAGCAACGACTCCCTGACGAGATGTATTTCTTGAACTGATCCACAGAGCAGATGTTCACATCTTCTGAAGACTTCATGTTCCACATTTTATAATAAAGAAATTATAAATATATCCATTCCTTTAATTATATTTTAAAAAAGAAAAGAGCATTCGGTTTCCACGTTAAACTGTGGGTCTAAGGCGGAGTGAAAACCTTAACCGTTGTTACAATTCGGGGAAGAGCTAGTTGTTATTATTATTAACTAAAGAGAAAAATCGTGCATTAGCATGTTTTGCAGCCATGCTACCCCCCCGGATCAAATGATCCTGTTATTTTAAATCCGGTTCAATAATAAAATGATCCTGTTATGTTGATATGTGGAAGAGTGAGCAACGATTCCCTGACGAGATGTATTTCTTGAACTGATCCACAGAACAGCTGTTCACATCTTCTGAAGGCTGCACGCGCCACAGATCTTATAGACAATGCAGGTCCTGTATATGAGCTTTAATTATCTCGATGAAATAGTGAGCAATCATTCCCTGACGAGATGTATTTCTGAATCCACGTTAAACTGTAGGTCTAAGGTCGGGTGAAAAGCTTTCCAATTCGGCGAGAAAGAGTTAATTATTATTACTACTGTAATTTGTACCACCCTATATATATATCCATTCCTTTGTTTATTTTAAAAACGGAAAAGAATGAACAAAACTCTCTCTCTTTCTTTCTATATATATATATATATATATATATATATATATGATGAAAATTCATTCTAAAATGCTACTGGAAGTGTGAAAACGCAGTTGAAGTGCAAAGACAGTTTAGGAGGGAGTTTCAAACAGATCCACCAACGCGACTTACCATCACTCGAATTAGAGATAAGTTTGAAGCCGATGGAACTGTTCAGAATGTCCACAAGAAGCGTTCCGGAAGACCACGGACATCGACAAGCCCCACAAAGCAAGAAAGAGTACTGGAAACGTATCACCAAAGTCCAAGAAAATCTGTGCGGCAAGCGAGTCGTGAGGTAGGAATTTCAGAATCGTCTGTCCAACGCATTTTGAAGCGCTGTCAATGGAAAAGTTACATTCCAAGATTAGTCCATGCTATTAATGAAGATGATCCGGACCGAAGAGTGGAGTATTGCGAGTGGTACTTGGCACGATGTGGATGTGGATTGGACGAAGGGGTTTCGTAGAATACCCTCCGCGTTCACCAGACCTCACACCACTAGACTTTTTTTATGGGGATACTTAAAAGACAAAGTCTACGCTATAAAACCTGCAACAGTCGCTGAATTGAGAGCAGCCATTGAACGAGAATGCACACAAATACCAAACGAAATGTTTCGTGATGTTTGCGATTCCATTGCTTCGCGTTATCAGCAGTGCCTGGACCAGAACGGACGTCAGTTTGAAAACAGGCGTTGACAAAACAATTAAATAATGTCTGTAGATTCTATTACATTTTGAAAATGAAATGTATTTTAATAAACACTGCCTTTATAATTATTTAAAGTGTGTATACATTTTTTTGGGACGCCCTATATATATATATATATATATATATATATATATATATAATATATATATATACACACACACGAGATAGGTGTACGTCTGGTGTGAATGAATTAAAAATGATTCTATAGTTTCATTGGTACGTTTTTATTTCCCACTAACTGTGTACACGAGATAAGTGTACGCATGGTGTAAATGAACTCTGAAGCTGTTCTTTTTGCAGACGTTTATACAGAAAACACGTAATTACATTCAATTGTTAGTACTTTCAGGTTTGCCCACCTCATGCACCTTATTTCTTTTGCTGATTATTATTTAATATAATTGTGTGTATATCTTTCAATAACAGAGATGTTATCTAAGAATATGACACCATACAAATTACGCGTAAATAAAAATATAAAACATTTTCTTCGCTTCGAGAATGTATTTCATTGTAGAAGTAATAACAATAACAATATTAATATTTGGAGTCAAGCGAGATTTTACACGAGTAGACTGGAACAAAGGTCAACTCGCGGTTATTTCGTGCCCCAAATTCCTCCCAAAAAGGCATCAGGGTAAACGATTCGAATTCACCCAGATTCTCGGTAACCCTTTCCTCGTGTGTGTGTGTGTGTGTGTGTGTGTGTGTGTGTGTAGATTTGAGAATATGCTAATGGAACGAATTCTTTTAATTGTTTAGTGATTTTTAAATGTTTTAATTCACTTTAAGGTGAAAATCCATTTATATATATATATATATTATATATATATTATATATATATATATAGTGATATATATATATATATATATATATAAGGAATGACAAAATTAAATAGACACAGTTAATATGATTCTTTCTATATATATATATATATATATATATATATATAAGGTAAGGAGAAAGTTGTTGATTTGTGTATATTTCGTCTGAACTAATATTTTGACGATTGTACGTTCGCGAAGGGTGAGAAGTTTGGGGGGAATGAGGGAGGAGGGGGGACGACCGTGTGTTTTGAATTGACCCAGGTTGTCGGAAATCCTTTCCTCGTGAAAGAAAAAACAGCGTTTAATGATTAATTTCTTATATTGAATAATTAATTTCTTGTAATAATTGATTCTCTTAAAAGGAGAAAATTCGTTTGTTTTAAATTAATATACGTTTAGCTTCATTTGATTTCAATTAATATACGTTTGGCATATTTTTTCTGCTTTTCATCCACATGATATGTACAGAGGCGTGTGTGTGTGTGTGTTTGTGTGTGTGCACGAGTTGTTCATTCGTTTATTACATATATATATACAAGCACAGATGGAGTGAGAAATTTGGTGGGAATGAGGGAGGAGGGGGGGACGACCGTGTGTTTTGAATTGTCGTTTATTTCAACTTTCTTCGTAAGGTTTCTTTTCCTTTCGTTTTTCCCACTGCTATTCGTGACTTAATTATGATATTTATAATAAAAATAGGAATTAAGTAATAAAGTGATTTATTGTGTAAAGAGCGTGTGTTTAAATTATTTATTTAATAAACAGAATTTCTTTTAAAGTAAATTGTTGGAATTAAGAAGATACGTTCGCGTCCTACCGTACCTTGCAAAAAGGCCTCGGGCAAACATGTGTGTTTCGAATTGACCCAGATTGTCGGAAATCCTTTCCTCGTGAAAGAAAAAAACAGCGTTTAATGATTAATTTCTTATATTGAATAATTAATTTCTTATAATAATTGATTCTCTTAAAAGGAGAAAATTCGTTTATTTTAAATTAATATACGTTTAGCTTCATTTGATTTAAATTAATATACGTTTGGCATTTTTTTTCTGATTTTCATCCACATGATATGTACAGAGGTGTGTGTGTGTGTGTGTGTGTGTGTGTGTGTGTGCACGAGTTGTTCATTCGTTTATTACATATATATATACAAGCACAGATGAGGTGAGAAGTTTGGGAGGAATGAGGGAGGAGGGGGGGACGACCGTGTGTTTTGAATTGTCGTTTATTTCAACTTTCTTCGTAAGGTTTCTTTTCCTTTCGTTTTTCCCACTGCTATTCGTGACTTAATTGTGATATTTATAATAAAAATAGGAATTAAGTAATAAAGTGATTTATTGTGTAAAGAGCGTGTGTTTAAATTATTTATTTAATAAACAGAATTTCTTTTAAAGTAAATTGTTGGAATTAAGAAGATTCATCTGTATTGATTAACTACCATCATATAAATATATGGTGGTATTTAAATGGATGATTAATATATGGTTTAATTTAATAAATATTGCTCTCTGGCAACTCAGTCTTCGATTAATATATGAATTAATTAAATATATAGCACAAACTGGCAACTCAGCCTTCTATTGGAATTAAATACATGGCGCTATCTGGCAACTCAGCCACATGGCGGATTAGAGGTCTATAAAAGAGCGAGAGGCTGACGACGGAGTCATACAAGCTCGGCTCCCAGCCGAGCAAGGATCTCTGGTCCTTTCTCTTTCTGGCCCTTTGGGTGGTGAGAAAACCCCTTCCCTCCCATAGAGGCCTCTTAGGTTAGGTATACCCCTTTGGGGGGAATAGCTTGTGGGAGAACTCCGCCTCCAAGTTGCATGCCCTTGCAATCCCATTTTGGGGTTGGCAACAAAGGCCGATACTCTCTCTTTCTCTTTCTCTCTCTCCCCTTTCAGGTGTACCCCTCCCCCCTTGGCTCCTTCTAAGCCAACTGGCTGATTAGGAGTCTATAAGACAATGCCTACTCGGCTGAAGTCTTAATATGCACTTGGCTCCTGCCAGGTGAACACCTCTCCTCTTTTCTCTCCTTCTCCTTTCTCTTGGGGGATAACGCCGCCTCCAAGTTTCATGACCCCTTGTTGCACCTGCAGCATCCCCCACCCCCTTTTGTGCAACACTCCACCCCCTTTGCAACATTACGTAATAATTTGCAACATTCCTGCACTCTACCCTTTTGCGGCTATACTACTGGCTTTACTGGGCTCTTATTAAAAATAAGCAGCTAGTTGTTATTATTTAATAATAATAAATAAATAAATAAGTAAATAAGTATTATTAATAGTTAAAACGTGTACTATAATATTAAACAATATTAATAGACAATATTAAACAATATTAGTGGACATTAATCCTAGATTTTTGTTAGTATGCCATTATTTATCGGGATTTCAACTTGGTTTTAAACAAATTTACATTCACAATATTTTTTATATCGGCATGCAAGTCATTCCATAGTTTCAATCCAATGAAAATGGGTAGTTTTTGAGATGAAGACAATCTAAATTGAGGTATAACAAGCTTTGATCTATTTCTGGTCTGATACGAGTGGATTTCTTGTTGAGTTACAAAATATCTATTTACCCATTGTACGTAAATTAATGATTTTGTTCTTACACTCGTAAATAAAAATAAAATGTGCCAGTTTGGTTATATCGTTGAGCTTTAGTAGGTTTAGCTCTTTAAATAATGCACTAGAGTGATCAAGGAAATCAGCATCAGATAATAACCTTATTGCTTTCATTTGGACGAAGGGCGGATGTGATAGAAGATTGAGGGAAATCTTTGTTTACTGTGAAACACAAGTTATTTATGCAGAAACTTTAAATATATTTACAGTATTACGTCGATACAATATATGAGAAAGAGAAAACTTCATCAACTTGAGTAGTCTAAGCATCATCATCCTGTTTGCATATACGTTTTGTGTTTCGTATTTATCAATTATTACGAAAGAATTCATTTATAACTTGAAGAGCCTAATCATTTTCATTAATCAGTAAAGTAACATAAATATCATCAACTGTTGCTGCAAAATAGAAGTCAACATCTTCCTTCCTTGACTAATCAATTTTAAAATTAGAAAGAGCCGTGTTGAGCAGAAAACTGAGATTTGTTTATAAAAAACGTCTGAACAGGTAGCGAGAACAACGTGAAAAAAGTGTTAGCAGCTGACGAGGAAGCTTCTAAACAGTGGCTGCATCCTCCAGCGCAGGACACGTCAACGCGAAGAGGCGACGTCAAACCAAAACATCAACGCGCTGGTGGCCAAACTTCCTCAAATCTCCGTGCAGCGGGCTGTCTACGGTTGGCCAGACTGGCAGTCGACGGCCTGTTGCGTGGCACGGTCAGAGTGCCGATCGGCTCCCGGGGCCGGACCTATTCTCAGCGTGCTATTTTTTCAATTACAGGGAACAATTGCGTGCTCCCCGAACTACTCTTACTCTCTGGCGACATTAAGACTAATCCAGGCCCCACTACAACTTACACATGTCACCATACACAAAGACATAGACACAATAGCACCATGAGACACATACAGAAGTATAATATTAACATATTACAGTACAACGTAGATGGCCTCACAAACAAAATCATGCAGCTTAGGGAATTCGTACACAAACAAAACATTCACATAGCACTTATACAAGAAACAAAACTAAAACGCACACACAAAACACCCACCATCCCTGACTTCACGGCGATCCGTCAAGATCGTACTGGGGGTAACGGGGGTGGACTCATCACTTACATACGTAAAAGCATTAGCTACACTGATGCTACCCAAAACATTACAAACACAATCCAAGCAGATAACACGATAGAAATACAGGCAGTTAACATTAAAACACGCGCAAAACACAACACCACACTAATCAACATTTACATCCCACCAGATAGTTCACCTCAGGTGCCAGCCAATTACAATCCACAGTTACACAATCTTGCCTCTCTCACTAATGTCATCTTAGGAGGAGACTTCAACGCCAAAGACACTAGTTGGTACCTGCACAACCAAAACAACACCAGAGGCGCCAACATAGCCACACAACTAAACAGCCTCTTCATTCTTAACAATACAGAAGAACATACACACATACCACATCAAGCAGGATACTCAAACTCCTCCCCAGACATAACGTTCTGTTCCCCCTCACTAGCAACACATACACAATGGAGAACAGAAAAACAACTGTCATCAGACCACCTGCCCATCATCATTACAACACATTCTACACTCTGCCCCAACAGCCTTAGGCACACTTACAGAAATTACAAGAAAGCTGATTGGGAACAGTTCAAAATACAGACTGAGGAACAATTCACCACATTAAACAGCACACCCATCATAAACATCGATACAACACTCAAGACATTTAATCAGATTATCAATAATGCAAACAAATACATACCCAAGGGCAACATTAGGAAATACAACCCAAATTACACTAGAGAAATAGCCCACCTCATAAGGCAACGTAACAACCTCAAACATAACACACAAACACCACACACAGAAGCCATAAAGCAGCAGATACAACAGCTCAACACAGAAATAAACAACAAACTCAAAGAAAAACAAACAGAAACATTCAGGGAATTCATAACAACACTAAACCACTCCACAGATACATACAGGCTATACAAGACTATAAACAGCATTACCCACTCTAACAGCGGCATTCACACCTCACACGCGGCTATCTGTCGCAGCCAAAATAATATCCCAACATACACACAACAAGCTAACATTCTAGTTAATCACTACGCAAAGATAAGTCACTTAAACAGAGACAACAACCAGAAACACGCAGACAAACAAACAGCCAGACACAAGAAAACCTACAGACTCGACACGACCATTACACCCTTCAATACAGACCAGACCACCAAGATCATCAAAAACATTAAAAATTCGAAGGCTACTGGACCAGACAACATATCTAACATACACCTTAAACACTTGGGCCCACAAGGAATACTAGCTCTCACAAATATCAGCACATATTCATACCAACACTGTATTATTCCTGACATATGGAAACAAGGTAAAATTATTACACTACTCAAACCAAACAAAAATCCAACAGAACCAGCTTCCTATAGACCCATTACTTTACTATGCACACCTTCCAAAGTAACAGAAAGACTAATCTTACAAATCACCAACCCACACATACCACTATCGCCTACTCAACATGGATTCAGACCTCACCACTCAACCACGACATTACTCACTAACCTGACGCAGCACATCATGGATGGCATCAACTCTAGAAGACCAGCTCAACGTACACTATTAGCAACAATAGACATTAGTAAAGCATTTGATGCTATCCCACGCTTCCCTCTCATAAACAAAATACTCAACACAAACATGCACAATAACACCAAAAGGTGGCTGAGCAACTATCTCTCAGGAAGATACTCACATGTCACATTTAATGGCAAGTCATCCAAAAACAAGCTTTTTCCGAACGGGGTCCCTCAAGGCTCTGTTCTCTCACCAACACTCTTCAACTTATACATGCATGACATTCCAACACCCATAGATAACAAGCTTACCTTATCATCATATGCAGATGATATCACTCTAACATCCACCCACAACAACATCGACACCGCTACAAATAACCTACAAACATACATAAACAGTATACAAGACTGGCTCACACACAATAGACTCAAAGTAGCGCCCACAAAATCAACCATCACCTTGCTTACAAGCAACACAAAAGAACACCAGGTAATTCCACAACTTACACTAAACAACATCAACATTCCACACACTCACAGAACCAAAATACTAGGTGTCACATACAACACATCATTATCTTTTGCAAACCACATTCAGGACATTAAAAACAAATGTACGTCAAGACTTAACACGCTTAGGGTACTAACAGGCACAAACTTTGGACACCAGCAGGAAACAACATCACTCATCTACAAACAATATATTCGCTCAGTTATGGACTATGCTAGCCCATGCTGGGCACCCATTATCTCAAACACACACATAAACACCTTACAAACAATACAAAACAACGCACTTCGTATCATTACAGGATGCACTCAAACAACACCAATAGAACACCTGCACACAGAAACAAAAATACTAAAAGTTAGGGAACATTTAGACATGAGGGGAACACAATTCATGGCAGCAGCGACAACTAACCCACAACACCCTTGCCACTACATGTACAATCATGCACCAACACCTCGCACCATTAAGGTAACACCAGAGAGACATTATAACCAAATACTCCATTCCATACCACGCCCCACAGACATCACACAGTACAGAAAACACATACACACACACCTAACCCACAAAGCACTGACACGACTCGGTCCGAATGCGGTCCTAGGTGCGAAGCCGCCGCCCATTAACAGGTCAGAGATCAGCCTGAGCAGATCGGATCGAGTTAACTTAGCACGATTCCGATGTGGACATCACCCCAACTTATGGACATATAAACACAGACTAGACAACTCCATAGACGACACCTGCCACCTGTGCCAAGACACACCACAAACAATTGAACACATTATGACGGACTGTACCGCTCTAGCACAACAACGAACACAACACAACATCACGAGTGCGCTGAACCTCTGGTCCACTCCGGAGAGGGCGATCGGTTACCTGCGTGCCGCCGGCTTGCTCGATCAGGGTGGGCTGATCGGCTAAACAACAACAACAACAACAACCTTATTGCTCGTTTTTGGATCCCAAACAAGGGTGCAGTATGTTATATAAGGAAGAACAAGAGTATGATAAAGAGTCAATAAAACTTGTTTAGGGACTACATTTCTAAGTTTAAACATTATAGCAACGCTCCTTGAAATCTTTTTCGCGATATAATTTACATGATCACTCCATTGCAAATTCTCATCTAGCATTACACCAAGAAATTTTGTTACAGTACACTCCTTTATGGCTATTTCATTAACATTAAGTTTATCAAGATATGCATTTCTTTTATTAGTAAAAATCATGAAATTTGTTTTACTGGTATTTAGGAAGAGTTTATTGGTGGTCAACCATTTCATTACACTGATGAATTCTGAATGAAATATATTCTTAGCTGTATTAACATCTTTGCAAGAAAAGGAGAGAGTTGTATCATCTGCAAACATTATGAAGTTCAGTATATCAGATGAACGTGGAAGGTCATTTATATATAATAAAAATAACAGTGGACCCAGAACTGAGCCCTGTGGCACACCATGTTTGACAAGCGCTTTAGTTGAGCAAACCTTATTTACTGATACAAATTGATATCTATTGGACAAATAACTTTTAAACCAATCACTGATTGCTCCTCTGAAGCCGTAACAATATAATTTATTAAGTAGAATATTATGGTCTATTACATCAAATGCCTTACTCAAATCCATAAATATTGGATATCATTATGTCTTTGTTCTCCTTAGCTATATTTACGTATGCCATAAGATTTAAAATAGCCATTTCCGTTGTTTTATTATTACGGAAGCCATATTGATTTGGAGATAATAAATTGTAGGATTCTAAATATCGCTGCATTCTACTTTTTACAATTTTTTCAAAAACTTTGCTCAACACAGATAATGAACACACTGCCTGTGGCCTGTAATTTGTTGCTAGTGTAGGATCACCCCTTTTAAAAAGGGGTGTTATGCAACCAGTTTTTAGCATTGCTGGGAATATTCCTTTGGAAATACTTTGTTAATTTTAGCCAAAGTTACAGATATCTTATCTTTAACAAGTTTCAATATAGGTACAGGAATGTTATGAATGTTATTTTTTGTATTTTTTAATTTACCAATAATATTCTGGACCTCAGTAGAGGTAGCAGGAACAAAAGAAAATTAATTTAGTGGGCTGGGTGGCATATATTCTAGAGGTGAGTGATCATTATTTATTAATTGTGAGCGAAACTTATCCACTATTGAAGTAAAATGTGCATTTAAAGAGTTTGCAATAGCAGTATCATCAGTAATTTCTTTATTATCAACATTTAATTTCTCTATTGAATTTTCTTAACTTGTTTTCCGAGAAGATTGTTTATGGTTGTCCAAGTGTTTTTCATGTCTCCATTATGTTTATTTTGCAATTTTGATTATTTTATTTAATTTGTTTCTGTATTGAGTATATTGTATTTTAGGAATTTTGCTCTGTAATTGCAATTTGAATAATTTATCTCTCTTTTTTATTGAAGTGATAATTCCTGCAGTGATCCATGGATTTGCGACACGTTTGGGCGAAACTATTTTTCTCCTTAAAAGAAAGCAAATATTAAAAATATGGAATAAGGTGTCATAGAAGAACTGAAACATATGATCTGGGTCATTTAAAGGTTCGTCACAGTCAAGTCGAGTATTTTCTACAGCCCCAATAAATTTTCTTTTGTTAACCTCTGAGAATATTCTGTAATCAATAGTCGTTTTTTCCGCAACCTGAACAATGTTATTGAATATAGCGTAAGTAGGAAAATGATCACTGATGTTAGTGGTTATAATTCCAGAGTTTTCCAGAGTTTACAAGGGAATTGCTATTTACAAATATATTATCAATCGTAGATTCTGTTATTCGATTGCCATAGCTGCAGACTCGAGTGGGTTTGGTAATAGAATGACTAAGATAGAAAGAATTCATTAAGTTTAAAAATTTATGAGAGATTGCTTCAGATTGCAAATTGATGTTGAAGTCACCCGCAACTATGGCATTCGATTTATGAAAGTTGCATAACATGTTATCTAAGTGAATTAAAAAGCTATTGATATTGGTATTAGGTGGTCTATATACTGCATGGACAGAATATACATTACTTTTGTCTTTTATATTCCCTATCAGGTTTTCATTGTCACTATTACATAGAGAAAGTATGTAAAGGAGGACAATGTCTTTCCAATAAATAAGTTTAATTATAAATATCAAATTACGCAATTTTCTTGAATACCCAATAATCATTTTAAAGATATAACTTGGTTCCCATTTGACACTATAAAAGATAACAACAAATAGCGAACACATATAAATATATATAAATGCATTATTATTATTAAAAAATAGTACTTAGCTATACATTTAATAAAAATTAGCGCCAAAATTAGCGTTAGCGTTAATGCCGCTGATTTTAAAAACTGTTAGCGTTAGCGGCGCTAGAATTTATTTGCATTAGCGTTAACGTTAGCGACGCTATCAGTTATCAGTTAGCGCGCACAGCTCTGTATATTGACTATGCTGTTCCATACAACTATCACTTAACTTTCTGTTGACCGTTTGTATAATGTTTGTATCTGTTCAATCTGAAATAAAGATTGTTTGTAAACTTCCTCTAGCAAATGGCGCACTTCAATTACAACTGAAACCTATTGTTTAGGTATAAATTATACAATTTTTATATAAAGACTTAAACACTAAAGGCAACTTACAGTCTACGACATATTAATTTTAACATTATACAGTATTTCAATACATAAAAGTTTTTCATTACAATAGGCTTTTACGCATTTGATTAACTTATTTTTGTATATACTTAACTTAGACACTAGATCATTTCTATATGCTGAAATGAAATGTCGTTATAGAAATTCTAATAAACCTTTTAGCGTTTATGTATTGTAACACATACCGGCATAATGTGATAAACAGAAGACAACTCCAATAAATTCATTTTTCTGGACACGTACAAAACTTGTATGTGCAAAATGTCAAGCTTTAAAAAATAATAATTTAAAAAATAATAAAAGGAAATATAAAAAATAATAATAATAATAATAATAATCATTGTTACCCTCATTGTCTTTATTATTTTGTCCTTGATAAATATTTGAGTAATTTTGGAATATATTAATTTTTAATTGTTTAATGAAGGTTAAGTGAGCATTATGCAATAATAATAATGATAATAATAATAATTAATAATAAACAAGTGTAAGAATTTTTATTACATTGAAGAGTATAATATTTACCTTCGAGAAAAAAAAAATTTCTCCATTTATGTTGTTCGATGTTGTGATTTATTTGATTTTTTTAACATTTTCGATTATTTATTATTATTATTATTATTATCATCGGGGCAAATTGTTTTATAACTGCGACCATTAAAAAGCTCATATCTGTTCTTCGAATATATCTTTAAATTTCAATATACTCACCTGCTTAATGATTTCTGAAGTAGGACCTAATAATCACTTTTGTGTATGCACTTACTTATGCAGTTACAGTATATCCAAAGCTGGGCACAAACCGTTAATCCGTTAATCGTTAATTAACGAAGTTAACTTTTTCGTTAACGATTTAACTTTTAAGTTAACTTTGAAAATCATTATCGGACTAATTAACTTCCGTTACATTTAACTTCCGTTAACTCAAGTCCGTTAACCCAAAAAATTCATAAATAAACGTTTAAAAGTTTCTATTATTTTCAGTGCTGAGCAGGTGCGCAATTAATCCGCCACTGTTAATAGTGATGAACGAATTTCCATTTCCGCAGTGCAAAATCAGGCGATATATTTGTTTCCGTCGCCACAATTTGTGTCTTACCAAATATGGTAGTTATTTATGGCATTGGTTTGAGCAAAACATGGTCGACTGTAAAATCAGGCGGAAAGATTTGCCATTTGAGTTGAATGTTTCAACTTCTTTCAAGAAATATCACGAGCATTTTAACAGTTGCTGCGACAATCTTCAGGATTAAGGACTTGAAGTCCAAGGGCCTCGTCTACTGCAGCGCCTTGGTCGACGCACTTTTGGCAGGCATCGACAAAAGGTTTGGGCCCCTCCTGGAGGATGACGAATGCCAGCTGGCTGCTGCCTTCCATCCCAGGTTTCGCCTCATCTGGTTGGACAAGTATGACAACACCAAGGTCGCCAGGGTGAGGAAAAGCATGGAGGGTACAGTCGAGGAGGCCATGAAGCAGCAGTCCAACGAAGTGGGCAGCAACAGTGGAGACAGCAACAACGAGGAGGAGGAGGAGGATGACTTCTTCAGTGCTGTCGTCCAGACAAAAGAGAGCAGCAGAAGCCACAGGTCACTCAAGGGCAAGGCCCAGAACTTGGTCAAGACCTGGCTGGAGACCAACTCCAAGGACTTGCTGACAGATGCTGCCTTCTTGGGTGAGCAAGTGTTGGTGGACTTGTTCATCAAGTTCAACACAGCCATCCCCTCCAGTGCTGCAGTGGAGCGTTTGTTCTCTATGGGCAAGGACATCCTGAGGGCCAAGAGATCATCCCTGTCTGATGAAAACTTTGATATGCTAATTTTCATGAAGGGCAACATGCATCTCATGGACAAAATGGAGAACGAGAAGAAGAGGGAAAATTAAATTATATATATATATATTGTGTTTTTCATTTTTTTTATAATAAAAGTTAACGTTAACGGTTTATCGGTAACTTCCGTTACATGTTTAACGAATTAACGGATTAACGGTTAACGAAGTTAACTTTTTGGTTAACGGATTAGCGGTTAACGAAGTTAACTTTTTGGTTAACGGTGCCCACCACTGAGTATATCATATGTGAGGTGTGGGTAGAGTGGAGAAAAATATAGCGTTTTAACTTTTAAGTGTAGCCTTTTTGTGGGTAGAAAATTAAATTTTATTAGAATAAATGAGAATTTGGAGTTTGTGATCTATGTTTTCAGTATGGGATCTTCTCGGTTTCATTCACTGCTGATTTTGGATCACCTGAAGATCATGGCCCCCAGCCTTCTTTAGTTAGCCTTATAAGTAGGCTGACCATATTTCCTTGAGACAAAAACGGGACATTGGGATGGTTATGAATAATAATTTATGATTGACCAATATTAAAGTATATTTATAGTTTTTATTAAAAACGGGACAAAATTGACATTTTTATTAAAACGACGGGACGGCCAGGAAATATAAAACAAACGGTACTGTCCCGTTCAAAACGGTACGTATGGTCAGCCTACTTATAAGGCTAACTAACGAAAATATCACGACTTAACCTAACCAATCGTCAAGGCCGTACAGTTAACCTAACGACTGGTTAGGTTAAGTCGTGATATTTTCGTTAGTTAGCTTTATAAGGCTAACTAACGAAGGCTGGGGGCCCTGATCTTCAGGTGATCCCTGATTTTTAATAAAAGATATATTTTTTAGGTGATTTTATGCGCAGAAATGCAGAAATTAACTAAAACTAAGCTATATCAACACTAGCCTAACTAAATTAGAAAGTAAACTATACGTACCCGGCTAGTCTAGCATTGGACTTTTCTGAAATTTGGACTGTTTCCTATTTTTTTTAAAATAAGATATTTACAGTAATGTAGATTTTTACGCTGATTTAAAAAATTAAGTCTTTTTTGGAGAAATTATTATTTTAAAGTTACACGGTGTTCTAGTTTACGTATATATATATATTTTTGCTACCCGCACGAAGGGTAGAAAAAATAACTGAATGCCCGGTTAGGTCGATTGAATACCCGGTTAAGTTCATTGAATGCCCGGTTAGGTCGATTGAATACCCGGTTAAGTTCATTGAATGCCCGGTTAGGTCAACTGTACGCCCTTGACGATTGGTTAGGTTTAGTCGTGATATTTTCTTTAAAACTAACGAAAATATCACGACTAAACCTAACCAATCGTCAAGGGCGTACAGTTGACCTAACCGGGCATTCAATGAACCTAACCGGGTATTCAGTTGACCTAACCGGGCATTCAATTAACCTAACCGGCCATTCAATTAACCTAACCGGCCATTCAGTTATTTTTTCTACCCTTCGTGCGGGTAGCAAAAATATATATACGTAAACTAGAACACCGTGTAACTTTTACAATAATAATTTCTCCAGAAAATGACTTACGTTTTTGAAATCAGCGTAAAACTCTACATTAAATATATTCTTTTAAAAAAAATAGGAAACAGTCCAAATTTCGGAAAAGTCCCCAAGCATTTAAAGAAAAGTTTGAAATGTCGTTTAACATAGGCTTTCATGCGGGTTTTCAGTATTTGTTTTATAGGCCTTAAAGTAAAGTTTGTTTAATACTGTTTGGTTTTGGCCAACGGCAAAATACACTGTGTTAAGGTTATTTTAAGTTTGTTTCTCAATTTAGTGGGGTGGGTTGTTATTATACCGTAGAATCGTGCACTTCTGGTAAAAACTTTGTCCTTTTGCATGCAGTTAGTTAAGACCATGCCCTAACATAAAATTGCTGGAAGCAACTTGAAGCTGCACTCTGGCGCCCATTTCGGGGAAATCCAAGATGGTCGCCTCAGTAACTCAGAGTGATAGTCATAACTTTGGAATAAATTGACCTAGAAAGATGATCCTGGTGTCTAGGTATAGGTTTTCGGGCATGTAAAATCCAGTAAAAGCATTTACATGGTTGTAGGATGCATCCTTATCACTAAAAACCTAATATTCATTATATAGACCAGCACGTGTGTTAGCATGGTGTTGTCAATGCTGTAGAAATTCGCATATTTTCTGCTAGATGTCAGCTAGTGTCGCAGCAATTCGTCGGCTGTACGAGTGCCAGTGGTGTGCGTGTTTATTATCTTTGCTGTTTCCATTATTGAATATAGTGTGCTATGTTTTGTGTATTCATCACAGTATATATTATATATATTTATTCTTTTCTATTTCAGTTGGTTTGCCGATGTAGTGATCAATCGAAGTAACAATATCCAAGCAAAGCATTGAAATATGGACACCAACGGCCGCTGACTGGGCGCTATGTTTCTTATGTCAATCAGTCAAAGACGAGCCTCTGCGCTGTCCAGCTGACAACGTGCGATATGAAAAATCCTACCAAACATTGGAGACTAACGTTTTAGGTTTTCAAGAAATTGGTGTTTTTCCACTCTCAAGCAACCTCAAACGCCTAGTTGATGGCTCTGATATAGCAAAAACTCTTTGCTAACAAGGCTGCTTACCACCACAGTTGTGCAACATCAGTCAAGGCAAGTATGTTGAGAAGAGCTCAAGAAAAGCATAAGAGGAGCAATGACCAGGACGATGAACCCAGCCCAAAAAAGACTTGCTCTAGTTTCATTTCATCTTTGAACCGAATGGAGCCTGAGTGTATTCTGTGCGATGGGAAAATTGCGGGAAAATTGCACAAGGCTGCTTCTTTTGCTATTTATTGCAAATTCAAAAGTTGGGCTTCTAAAACTCGTAATTCAAAGCTTCTGGCTCACCTTGCAACAGCTTCGGATTTACATGCCATGGATGCATATTATCATCGGAAATGCTACAATGACCTTCAGAGTGCGGCAAGGTCTGCTGATCGAGTGGGGGCCGCGGAGAGCAGCGGTAAGAGCTGTTCTGAGTCGCTCAATGCTCTGGTGATGGCGCAACTAGTGGCCTACATCATCGAATCCCAAGAGGTATTCAAATTATCAGAGCTTAAGAGCATCTACTGCAACCACATGAGAGAGCTGCGAAGGCCTTGTCTGACAGAGCCCCATTCCACGAGGTTCAAGAAGTATCTGCTCGAGATTGCTCCTGAATTGACTGCTCATGCTCAAGGTCGTGACATCCTGATTACACATACAAACACTGTAGGTGCGCTACTCATAGCTGAGCATGAGAAGATTGGAGATGAAGATGCCCATACTTTGGTAGACGCAGCGAAAATTCTCAGCGCCCATATCTTATCCAAGCAGCAAGAATTCAATGGTAGTTTTCCATCAAACTGTCTGACAGAACCAGTTCCTTCACCTCTTCTTACGTTCATGAACATCGTTCTACAGGGTCCAAGCTGTATCAAGATTGGGGGTTGAAGTGCAAAATGGAGAATCAACTAACAATGCCAGGTTCAAGGTGGCATGTACTCTCTCTCAACTTCTAGTTTATAATACTGTGAAGCGTGCTCGTTCTCAACCATGCACTACGATGCGCTATAACAAAGCGCGAGAAACTCCAGTTCCTTTGTACGTTGTAGTGAAGCTTCACGCCGATGGCAGACTTAAGCGTGTGCGGACGGGATGCAGAATGCACTTTCGCCGAAAGTCAGGAAGCCGAAGCCAAGACGCCGAATGGAAATGAAGCCGAATGGACATAAATTAATATCAAAATATATAATTGGAATATTTAAGAAATAAAACACTATCAAAGGATGATTTTTTAATTGTAAAACAATTATTTTAATACATTAACATTAAAATATATAATTGGAATATTTAAGAAATAAAAAAAAATATCAAAGGATGATTTAAAAATTGTAAGCTAATGCTCTTAGGAAAGCCAATCCTTCTTCTTTATTATACGAACTGAAAATGGATTTTATTCTTTCGTTAATGGCGTCATACTTTTTGTTAGGCTTGGAAACGTCCATTCCTATAGACGCCTGTTCAATCAAAATTTCATTAAATGCCTGTTCGCTTCTAAGTTTTTGTAGCAGTTTAGGCATTGAAGGATGAGTTACCGCTACTCTTCTCTTGAAGGCTTGATGCCAACCTTATAGTGAGTTATTTGTTCTCGGCAAATTATTTTGAACTCGAGTGTAAACTGACCATAATTCGACATCAAACATTGGTCGTCTTCGCCTTAGGTTAGGTTAGGTTAGGTTTATATATATATATATATATATATATATATATATATATATCATGTCCATTCGACTTCATGTCCATTCGGCTTCATGTCCTTTCGGCTTCATGTCTATTCGGCTTCATGTCCTTTCGGCGTCTTGGCTTCGGCTTCCTGACTTTCGGCGAAAGTGCATTCGGCATCCCGTCCGGCTACCGACTCAAGCACCTCATACCAACAGTCAACGAGCTTGGGCTCTCTATCAGCTACGATCGTGGTGTGACCACTTCACTAGCACTAAATGCAAGTGAAAGGATTCTGAGGGATGGAGTTGTTGTGCCGACTAACATGAGGATGGGTGTCTTCACAACTGGTGATATTGACAACATCGATCAAAGGAAGAGATCAAACCTACTCAAAAGATGAGTACCATGGCACTGCGTGTTCTCTCACCAATCACCTCTCCAAGCAGAACATGGGAGTTGTCAGAGATCCATGTCTCATTGACCCCAGTGCGAGTTCTTTATCAAAGCCTCAGCTGCCAGCTTCCTACACAGTTCTTCCTTCAGCTGAGTTGCGCAATAAGGATATCTACCTCGAGAAACGTGAAGGGACCTTCAGACCTGGAAAGGATAACATTCCTGGTGCGCAAGTGAAAGATGAAGCCTGGCTGGCGCATTCATCATCAATGCTCAACACGAAGGAGTCACTTGAAAATGAAGACCTAGCCACATGGACCGGGTTCAATTCCAGTCTCCAGCAAGATGCTGATATCAGACCTCGTGCGGAGATCAGTGTGCTTCCTCTTTTTCCTGATAAAGCAGCATCTCCATCAATGATCAAGCACTCCATGAATCTTATCAAAGGTGCCATCGCTTTCCTCAATCCTGGACAAATTCCGGTGATCGGCATGGACAGCCGTTGTATGCCATCGCCAAACAAGTACAGTGGCAGTGGCCGGAGACCCTGGGAGAGGACAGGCATGTCGTGATGCTGGGTGTCTGCACACTGAAATGGCCATGCAGACTATGATGGGGAAGTGGCTCGATGGCGCAGGATGGGATGAAGTACTCAGTGAAGCTGGGGTATTGACAAGTGGGCGCGCTTCGTCTGCCCTTGCCGACCACTATGTGAAGAGGACTCGCTATGCCCATCAGGTGAGCCTTCTCGCCCTCTACATCCTGAAGCAAGAGGCTTACAATGACTACGTATCAAGTGGAGGTGGTGGCGATGGTGTCTGCGAGCCTTGAGAAGTGGAGTGAGCAACAGCGGCAGCAATCCTACCAGTTCAGTTACTGGTCTCAAACTATGGACCTCCAGCTGCTGAACTGTAGGTTTGTTCGTTCACTGAGAGAGGGTGACTTCATCCTGTACGTGCAGGTTCTAGACGAGCTCTGCCCCTGGTTCTTTGTCTTCGACCACACTCATTACTCACGTTGGTTGCCAATCCATGTGAGGGATATGGTCGATCTGGAGAGCCAACACCCTGCAGTCTACCGGGAATTCCTCTAAGGCAACTTCTTGGTGCAGCGCAGCGAGGCGAAATTCAGCCTAATGGCGAAGGACCAGTCCCATGAACAAACAACTAAGTATCTGAAGAGTGAAAGTGTGTGAAGTATCTCTACGATGATCCTGAGGTCCTTGAGAAGGAGATCATCGCTGTACCAGAAAAGATGCGCGTGATTCATGAGTTTGAGCGAGCTTCCACATTTTTCACAAACATCGACGTCAATCCCCATCATGAAGAAAACCACAGCCTTCAGCTCCAGTTCACTAAAGATGTCAAAGCCCTAGCCCAGGTTTTCAGAGAAAAGGGAAATCCGTTCTTGTTGGATAGTTCAGAGCTCCTCACTCTTGACTCTCAGCGCGTTATGGAAGCTGAGGTAGGACTATCATTACATGGGGCTCGAGACACAGGCATGAAATTACATGCCAATTACGTCAAAGCTCGAATGGAGAATGCAGCAGCAGCAGTGACCGATACCATTTCACGTACTGCGCTGTCCACATTCCGCCATGTTCCACCCTATAAAACAGAATGATGAGCTTGACATGCTCAAACGTGATGCTGGTCTCATTACAGGGCTGTTTCTGTCGCTACAGTCGCGCCCAGGTGCCAACCTGGATGACTTCTTCCAGTTTGAAAATCGTCAGAAGCCCCCTGTTTTAGCTGATGGAGGTCAGCTTCGAGCTGGAAAAAAGTCGGACATTCTTCAGTGCATGGATATCCATTAGGGTGTGTCAATTTTGGGGGTGAAATGACTAAATTGAAAATCATGAGATTTGGTAGCAATTTAATGTAATCATTTGGCATACAAAATAATATCCTTGCTTCAAAAACAATAAAAAATAACTACCTACATCAATTTTAATTAAAAAATTCAATTTTTCCTTAAATTCGTAACAAAATAACAAATGTGCGCAAACATCCTATCAACATTTAAAGTGGCAATAAGATATCATTTAGAGTCTTTATTTGAAAGTAACCAATGCAGTCATGTCCTTTTTGCTGCAGTTCCTTGACACCAGCATTCGGCTTGCTACTTGCGCTTTGATGTAGCCTTCTCGCCTCTCGTGACTGTAAACTTGACTAGCTGCTTTTGTGACCATTTACATACATCTCTCCACACTCTGAGAGTGAGAAGGCCACTTTGGCACTTGCATTGGGGCCTCTTTAAGTTGTGTTAAATCTTTGTTTGTTATACATGTTGTCAGTGGTGGCTCCAAAACTTCCGAACTCAAGTTAACTAATTCTGACAATTTCGTGGCATTGACGTTTATCGGAGGTACCTTCCTTGTCTGAACAGAGCAGTCTCCCAGCTGGTCATCAACTAGTGATGTTCCTCTAAGCTTTAGAATGATTTCCACAGCCTCAGTTCGCTCTTTGGTACATTGGCTGCAGAGTATTGCTTGCAAAACTGCCTCTGGCCTAGCATACCAAGCAGACCTTCTCACCACAGGTAACACGATGTCCACCACTACTTTCCTTTGGGTTCTCAGTAGCTGTAATTGAAACAAGATGTGGTTGGGCCCCTCCATCCACATTGGATTAAGTTTTACATTGAACCAGTGAGGAAGATAAAACCCAATAATAAATTCAATAATCAACATCAAATTCTGTAGCATTTTGCCCTTCAGTGCATGTTTGGAAACCCAAATCCTGCAGAAACGAATCGCTGTAGTTAACCAACGACTGTGACTTACGGGTCCAATCTCCAAGAGAGCCAGATTTTGAGGCAACTCTCCTGATCTGATTGCTTGAACAATACGATAAGCGTAAGATTGATCCGTGCTGAGGTCTTTGATAACTTCTTCAGACAACATTGGAAGGGGAGGGCCTACTTCGACCTTTGGAAATTTTGTATTTATTTATAATTCCGTTGCTTCATCTAGCATGTTGCCAAGGTGGCCTGACCACTTGTTGTTGCTCTTTGTAGGACCATCAAGTTCCTGGATGAGACGACGAAGAGGTAGTTCCCCTGTGTGCAAATCACATACAATCCAAACAAGCCTTCTTCCAAGTTTTTTCTCTAAATGCGTCATAACACCGCCCTGCCATCCAGTGTTCACCGCAGTTGAGTCTCCACCAACGGCCTGCAGTGAACTGTTAAGTCTTCTTTCTTGAAGCCAACATATTATTTGATCAGCAATTGCCTCTGCATGTTTCTTGCCTTCTACTTCTGCTTCAGGAACAAAGTGAAACAAATAGCGGCCACCAGGTTCGGAACACACAGAGTAGTGTTCTTCTTTAATGAGACCGGGAAACTTTCTGTCCATTCCCTCTACCTCTAGGAGAACTTTTGTGTCATCTCTTCTTCCATCAAACAAAAGGCAAGAGAGACCTTCCTCCTTCAAATCTTTTTCATGCTGATCAGATATTTCCTTCATTATTTTTTCTTGTGCTCTTCTTATCTTATTATGATCTATCACTAAGGATGTATCCTCTCGGCTGATGAGGCCTGCATCTATCCAAGCGGCAGTGGCAATCTCTGCAGTCTCTCGTAGCCCCGTATGGTGGCGAATACTGGCAAGGGCAATGTTTGAGATGTCTTTAGTGTTGTATTTCATTCTCTTCGGCGAAGGTTCAGATGGCATTTTGGAGCTATCATCTGATGTTGCTTCTTTCTGTTCATCTGAAGAGCTTTCAAAGAAGTGAGAAACCTCTTGATAGAGCTCTTCATCTCTTTGGGTGGCCTTTCACTCTTCTTTTTCTTCCTTTCTTCCCTCTCTCGGATTTTCTCTTTTTCTTAGCAATAACAATCTGTTTTTGGTTTCTGAATAATCTGCCGAACCAATCTGCATACTTCCTTGGCCTCCTGCCTTTGTTCTCTGCGCCTTTATGAAAGCCAGCTCCAAAACAGGGATCTTCTTCTCACGAGGACAGCGACAATCAATGTGAGGGTGAGGTTCTCTTCTGCATGAGGGAGAACAATTGGTTTCAGAACACAACTCTATGGGACACTGGCAGTTAAAAATGTCAAGAAGAGTATCAAGTGTGTGCAGAAATTTATTTTTCTTTGCTAGTTTTCCTTTACCAAGTGATGTCTCAACTGCTTTGTGCCACAGCTTTGTTAATTTTAGCTCAATAGTTCTATACTGATTGAGTACAGGTGGTTTGAATAACACATTAGCTTTTTTCCACTGATGCAGAAGAGGAGGAATCATGTCCCTTATGAGCTCTTTCTCTGTGTAATTCCTTCTATCCTTTGTATTTTGTTTACAAAGGAGTAACCCTAGTCTCAGCATGTCTCACACTGTTGGTAGTTCTGATACGGTAAGCTCCTTGCCTGTACCGACTAACAGGCTCAAGTGGCATGACGACTGACCTCTTGTCTTCAATTTTGGCATCTTAGGAATATCTGAAAAGAAGAAAAACATTTAAGTATTTTATATCAATTACGATGTTTCAAAGTTTAGTCATTCGATGTTCTAAAATTCAAAAAAAATATTTCATGGGATTACAACATAATTAGACAGAAGAATGTGATAATAATAAATAATTGTAATAATCACTAATCCATACTTACAGTTAAACTGTAGTATTCGTCTAGTAGAATAACTATGAAGTAGGTACAAGAGCAATAACAGCAAACCACCGTCTATGACATCTAAGAGGCAACTGAGGACTAAGAGTGAGGGACAGTTCTATTCATGTTGTGACTTGTACATTGTACAACAACTATATGACCTTGAAAACACTCCATATGCGATCAGTGGGATAATTCTGTGACAGATGAATAGTTAATCAATTTAAGTCCTATTATTTAGTAAACGAGTCAATTTCTGAAACTTTAAGGTAAAATTGATGTAGGTAAGGGTTATTTTATTTCATTTTGGTTGGCCAATTTCAAGTTTTGACATGAAAAGACACTATATTTTCACTACCAAAATTGATTTGAAAAAAGTTCACAAAATTGACACACCCTAATATCCATCCTTCTTCAGCGCCAGGAACAACAACAGTGAAGGTGTTAGATGGTGCAGCAGTGGTGCACATGGTCAAACCCGTCAAAGCCAGAAACTTTGGTCAATATATATCAATCCATTTTGTACCTTTCATCAAAGCGATGCTAGCTGATCCTGTCGAGCGTGTGGACGTTGTCTGGGACACAATCCAGACGAACATCAAATCTCAGGCGCAACATCGTCGTGGAAGGTGGCAGGTCCCAGTGGTCCCACGCTAGTGCCAAATGACTGGAAGAAGTTCCTGTTATTTATTTATTTATTGGGTTCAAACTCCCAGCTGAGCCGTGAACGGCCAAGCTCTGAAGGGCCAGTTCAACCTACAGCCCAAGTTAAGCTAAAATTAAAAACTTACGGACTTGGAGGTCCTATTAGGTCCTATCTCAGGGTTGCTGACTCGATGTGGGCCTACCTTAGGCCTCAGTTGCATGAATTTAAGATAAAAACAAAAGGGGCACTATTTATGGTCTTCTTTCTAAACCTTGCAACAACAACACAACCTGCACTATTGCACGATGCAACAATCTTGTATCTAAACAACCAAACTGAATTGCAAGAGAGCGCTCTATAAGACCACACCCTGTAAGTACGACATTCCACAAACGAGTAGAAAAGACGCTCAGTGCCCCAAAAAATGATGCCACAAGAGTGCCCAAACACTGAAGCCACAAGAGCCCAAAAATGCTAGCTCTAAATTAAGTGAATTTTTCACTAACCTTACAATTATGAGATGGATATATATACACCTTAACTTAATATATACAAGCAATGCTGCATCAATCAGCTTAGTCATCATATCGCCTTGGGACAACAATGGTTCTTCCTCTTCTAGATTTTCTAACACTCCCCACCGAAGAGGCATTGTTGTCATTACCTTCTGCAAGGTTAGCCAAGCCTTCTCCATGAGGCTGTAACTCAAATGTTTCATCTTGACTATCCGTGTTTGCTGATTTCTAAAGCATAGAGTTTTTGTATAGGTCTCTTTAATTTTCCTCCTGAAGCCTTTACCAGTGCAGACCTAACTAAATTGTCTTTGCCAACAAACAACTCTTCAATTATGCCAAGCTTCCAGCATTGCCTTGGTCTTTCATCCCCAATCATTACCACTTCTCCCACCTTGATACAATTTGCATTGGCGCCCTTTACATTGCCTGATGGGTAATAATTGAGTTCTGGCAAGTATTCCATCTGCCACCTCTTCCATAACTGATCTTGTAGCTCTTCAAGGTACCTGAACCGTCTGGATAACTCTCCTTGAGTGCTCTGGATAGGCTGCAAGTCTTCTGGCACACTGGGGCTTGATGTTAATCGTTTACCACAAAGAAAATGATTTGGTGTCAATGGCTCTGCATCCTGCATACTGTTATAAACAAAAGTGATAGGCCTACTTCACATAAAACAGTGCAGAATTCTTCTTTGCTCAAATGAGCATTAGCTAAAAGTTTCTTTAATGGACACTTTACACTTCTCACTAGCCTTCCCCAAAATCCTCCCCACCATGGTGCTCTCTCAACAATAAACTCCCACTGTACCCCTTGGTGTGAAAAGTAGGATTGGAATCCTTCCTCTTTTAGCAAGGACCAAACTTCTTGAAGTTCCTTTGCAGCCTTTTTGAAGGTTTTTGCATTATCCGATATGATTTTATTTGGGAAACCCCTTCTGTTCACAAACCTTTTAAAGACCGAAAGAAATACATCACTACTTAAGTTGCTTACCAACTCCAAATGGATTGCTCTGGTGGTAGCACATGTGAAAAGACATATATAACCTTTGTAGGACTCCCCTTGCTCATACACATAGACTGGACCTGCGAAGTCTACTCCCATACATCAAATGGGGCAGTATAGACACACCGTTCTTTTGGAAGTGGAGCCACCTTTTCATAATAAGGCTTTGCACGCCAACGCTTGCAAACCACACATTTATGCAAGACCTTTTTTACTACTTGTCTAATTTTGGGAATCCAAAACTGTTGTCTGATCTCTATTATCACTTCTCTAACCCCAGCATGTAACAATTTATGATGAGTATCCAGGATCAAAAGGTCCACAAAGTGCCCCCAGAAGGTAGCAAAATTGGATGTCTTTTCTCCTCTGGAAGCCCAGAAAACTGTAGTCTACCTCCTACTCTCAATAAATCCTGATCCAAAAACACATCCAAACCCTTGAGAGCAGAATGTGTTGGTAGAACCTGTAATGGACGGCTGGTGAGCAATTCCTTCTCTTCACCAAATTTTTCCTTCTGCACATATACCACCCAGTATTTCCTGGCTTGCTGAATCTCCTTACTGTTCAGAATTCCTTCCCTTCTTGTTTCTCCCTTAATATTGTTGGTAAATCTATATACCCATGCTGTCACTCTTAACAACCTTTCAGACTGCTAATGTCCTCAAGCCTCAATATGCGGTCCTGCTGCATAACTTGACAACTGTTCACAGTGCATTTTCTCACCTCACTCACCCATGCTTCTTCAGCCTGGCATTCTCCTACAATAGACTGATTAGGCCAGTTTTCACTTCCAAGTTTTAGCCACTCTGGCCCATTCCACCACAAACTTGACTGTGCAAGATCTTTCACTGAAATTCCTCGTGTTGGTAAATCAGCGGGGTTTTGGGTGCCTGGACAATGCTTCCATTGCTTTGGATCTGTGTGCGCTTGAATTTCCTCCACCCTATTGGCAGTGATGGGCAGTATCTAGATACATGTATCGCCGATACGTATCGATCGATACTTTTGTATCGGTATCGGTATCGCTTTAGCTACTTGACAAAAGTATTGATTTATCGGTATCGCTAAGGTCAATTTTCTTAAATGTATCGAAGAAAATCGATACTTCGATACATCGATACATTAATAAGAATTTTTAAATATTTAAATAGATGTTATAATATGACACTACTGAGTTATATTTATGAATATACATAAATAATAATATATTAAATATTTATTTAATGACAGTACTACTCTACTGGTCACGTCACACAGTACGGCGCAACGTTTAAACACGTTTGTACTGTGTACTTGTGTTATTGAGATTAATTAACCATAATATAGAAACATTGTTAGCTGTAGAGAAGAAGCTAGAGCGTTTGAATTCGGAGGCATTGCGTCATTGTCAGCCACTTCTCAATGCAGTCACAGTAGGGTTCAATAAGCGGTTTGAAAAGTTTCTGTGCCTTGATGCGTCGCATGAGTGTAAAGCAGCAATACTGGCATCGTCTTCAAATCCTCTGTTCAAGTTAAAGTGGATGACAATAAAAGGCAAATTTAATACTAACATTGTCAAAAAGAGGGTTCAAGAAATGTTGGTTAAGAGCCTCAGCGAGCAGACCCCCCAGCAACAACTAAGTGATGCTGCATCTGACGGAAGTGCAGATGATTTCTTCTGTTATGAGTCTGCTTCCACTAATGTCTCTGCAACCCAAGATTCCACTGAGATGGAAGTTTTACAGTATCTGGGTGACGGAAGTCATTCTCTCCAATCTCTGAGGCAGTACCCAGGAATTCTACGGGTCTTCCTGAAGTATAACACACCACTACCATCCTCTGCTCCTGTAGAACGGTTGTTTAGTTTGGCTGGTCACATTCACGCTCCAAAAAGGAATAGACTGTCTGACCAGATGTTTAGCCAGCTGGTATTTTTGAAGGGTAATAGTAATTACTTTTAATTGTTAGTGTAATATTTTCAGTCATTCATGTATCCTACAAAATTAAAACATACTTTCATTAAATAAAGCAATTGTTTTTATTTACATCTATAAAACCCATTAAAATGTCGTTGATTTTACTTACAGTGCGTACAAATTACTAGTATAAACAATAATATCTAATACCTACATATTAAATAAATAATTATAAAAATGTACCGGCGATACATGTATCGGTATCGGTATCGCTTAAGACATCTAGAAAGTATCGGCGTATCGGTATCGCCTAAGAGTGACGGTTAAGACGTTCTTCATGTATCGATGTATCGGTATCGCTTTAGCGATTTTCATGTATCGATGCCCATCACTGCCTATTGGCAACAAATGGTTTCCATTTCCTTGCCTGGCTTCTTAACCAGTGCCAAACTATAGTGGAGTCTGTCCAATAATAGCTTGGAATTTCATAGAGGGCCAAAGACTTTTGCACTGTAACTGCAAGCCGACTAGCAATAACTGCACCCATCAATTCCAACCTTGGAACAGAAAGCCTTTTCAAAGGTGCTACTCTGCTCTTTGCAGCAACCAACCTGCAACTTACTTCCTCTTTGAATGTGCCTCTTATATAAATACAAGTTGCATAGGCTTCCTCACTTGCATCACAAAAGATGTGCAGCTCCAAATTGTCTGGACTATTGTTCAACTCTCCAAAGTACCATCTTGGGATTTCAATGTCTCCAAGATGTGCCAATTCTTTGAACCAATATTTCCACCTTACCACCATATGATCAGGTAACTCTTGGTCCCAACCAAGTCCAATTTCCCAGAGGCTCTGAAACCAAATTTTTTACTTTATCACAAATGGAGCCAGGAATCCAAGAGGATCAAAGACCTTTGAAGCCAAACTAAGAGCTGTACGTTTTGTCCACCTTGTCTCATTCTCAGCCAGCTCTACTAAAGATTTCCCATTGAAGGTAAACAAATCATCTCCTTGCTGCCAAACAATGCCTAGCACTTTGCGTCTATTGCCCACAACTCCTTAATACCAGAATCCTCAATACTTTCTGCTGCATCAGGTACTACACAGGACTGACTCATAAACTCTTGTAATTGAGAATGATTGGTCTGCCATTTTCTAAGCTCCATGCCAGCCTCCCTCATTATAGCTCTAGCCTCCATGAATATCTGTTTAGCCATTTCTGTATTATCCACGGAACACAGCAAATCATCAACATAAAAATTTTTCCTTATGTGTTCAATAGTGTTAGGATAGACTTCAGAATATTTCTTAAAATGGTACTGCATAGTAGCTGCCAACAGAAATGGACTAGAGCTGAGGCCAAACAACACTGACTTCATTCTATATGCTTGAACCTTAGGTTCATTTTCCAACAAGTCTTTCGTATCCACCCACAGATACCTTACTGCATCTCTGTCCTCTGGTTTTAACTTTATCCGCAAAAAGGCTTGCTTCACATCTGCAGTCAATGCTACTCTACCAAACCTGAATCTCAGTAACAAGGAAAATAAATCTGCATTTAAATTTGGCCCAGCATCCAAACAGTCATTCAAGGACACACCACCTTTGTCCTTGGCTGAGCCATCAAAAACTACCCTCAGTTTGGTGGTAGTTTTGTCTCGCCGTACCACTGCATGGTGTGGCAGATAATGTGCCTCCTGGCTCACCAGCTCACCTTGCACCCTTTCAGCATAGCCCTCCCTTACATAGCTTAGGATGGCCTCATTGTATTCAATTAACAACTCCTCATTTTTTCTTAGCCTGTACAATGAAGTCTCCAACCTCCGATTAGCTAGCTGAAGGTTTGAACCGGGTTTGCAAGAATCCTTCCAAGGGAGGCCAACTTCATAGCAACCATCTCTAAACCCAATCCCTTTTTCAAATTGCTCTAAAACATCACTGTTCACTGTACTCTCTCCTGTTTGTCCTTTATGCCAATGGATTCAAGTTCCCAAAACGCTTTCAAATGCCTTTCCAAACCATGGCTGTTCTCCTCAATCTTAACAAAAAGAGCCTTAACTTCCATTTCATTGCAATAGCTACCATGTAGCATCCAGCCTAGCTTACTTTCAATAGCTACCGGGCCTCGAGATGTGCGGACAATATTACCAGTGATGAAGTCCCAATAATAGTCAGCTCCAATCAAAAGACTAATATCTTCTGTTCCTTCAAACTTATTATTGCCCAAATTAATTCCTTTAACTTGCAATTCTTGGACACATGCCATATCTAAACAAGTAGTGACTGGAGCACAAAGTTCCTCAATCTCTACAGCTTGGACCTTGATAGTGGGACTTTGGGTAACAACCCCTTAACCAGAACTTCTACCTTCTTAACTTTGGTTCGGTTTTGAACGGAACCCCCAAACCCAGAAATTCTTAAATTTTCCCTCTTAAGTTCTTTAAACTTCAATTTTCTGGAAATTCTGGTCTTAATAAAGCTACACTGGCTACCACTATCAAACAACACTCTTACAGTAGCTTCTCCATCATTCCCAATTAATAATGCTGCAGCTGTTTGCAATAATCCCCCTTTACTTTTACTCCCTTTCATAGCAGTGGCATGTGCCACTGATGTCTCTACTTCTGGGGTAGGCCTACTAGGAGTGTTTTCACACAATAATGGCTGATGCCTGCCATGACATTTTTTGCACAAAATTTTAAACTTACAAAACCTTGCTCTGTGACCTTTCAAAAAACATTTAAAACATGCTGTGGACTTAGTTACCCTGTCCTTTCTCTCCTCAAAAGGTAAAGCCTCAGCCACCTCACATTTATATGACTTGTGGTTGCCTTCGCAAAATATGCATTCCTTGATTCCCTTTAATTTATTCTCAGAGGATGCATGTAGAGCTGACACTGTACCTGGGCTATTCCTTTTTGTAGAAACTTGGTGCTGTGCCTGCCTTTGTCCCCTTGTTTAACATCCCACTGTGCAAACTCAATTCCCTCTCGTCTTGCTAATTCTGTGCCTAAAAGACTTAACATCTGCTGAAGGGGGATGTACACATGTTCTGTAGAGTGTCCCCTACTTAATTCAAGCAAAATTGAGCTAGGCAATTTAGACTCCAGTATGAACCAACATTATACCATACCTTTCCATTCCTACACCCAAGTTGTCCAGGGACCTAGTTCTAACTTCAAATTCATCATATAACTGCCGTAACTCCTTGACACTATTGGGATTATTAACAGGAGGTATAGCTAAAAGTTCACGGAGGTGGCTTTTAATTAAGATCTCTGGCTTACCAAACCGTTTCTTTAATATATCCCAAGCCACATTATAATTAGCCTCTGTTAATGCTAATCCTGCTATTGTCTTTGCTGCCTCCCCTTCCAAGAGGGACTGCAAATAATTAAACTTCTCCACCGCACTTAACACTTGACTAGAATGAACTGCTGATTGAAAACTGTCTGCCCATCCTTGCCATTCCTGAATACTCCCAGAAAATGTTTTGAGTACAAGCCTCGGTAATTGAACTGCAGATCTGTTAACCTTAACTTCACAAACACCATTTGTTGAGTGTTGTGTTTCACCTGGTCTCTAACTACTGAGCTGCTAAACTCTTTTGCTCGGTGGCCTACTTTAATTATATCATCAATAATCTCTTCAAAGTAAATTATGTTATTTTCTATTTCATCCTCTTCTATAAGAGCCTCAATTTTAACATTTACTTCACTTAGAGCAACCTTTTTAGTTTCTAATATGGAAAGCTGCGCAGTCACTAAGCTTAAATCCTCTTGCTCTATGGCAGAATCTATAGTGGCAATTGACCTTTGTAGGCGCTTCTCCTTTTTTAAACTTGTTCAATTCAGATGCACTCATCTTCAATGCAAACAACAATTGGGCTCAATGCCAAATAAGCTGAATTGGCAAAAATACTTAACCAAACTGATCAAACGCAAATTTTGCTTTTTTCAAATAAACTGAATTGCTGGGTGGGGTACTGACCAACCACCAGTATGGAATACCAAATTTTCCACCCAAGTAACTGGCGCACCGAAGTCTGCAACCTTCGCCTACGAATAATAAACCAAAATTAACCAAACCGGTAAAAATGTAGGCCAAAAACAACGACAGACGAGTGGCCAAGTTTCGCAATTGGGCGACCAAACTTTCTACCCTGGGACCTTAACTCAATATGCTCAACCCGTCTAGGCCTAACTTGGGCTACAATTTGCACAATCAGAACTTTGCCGAAAAATAGTCACTGACTCAGTCTTGGGCTAGAATCCGGTTCGAAGGACCATGTTATTTATTTATTTATTGGGTTCAAAATCCCAGCTGAGCCGTGAACGGCCAAGCTCTGAAGGGCCAGTTCAACCTACAGCCCAAGTTAAGCTAAATTAAAAACTTACGGACTTGGAGGTCCTATTAGGTCCTACCTCAGGGTTGCTGACTCGATGTGGGCCTACCTTAGGCCTCAGTTGCATGAATTAAGATAAAAACAAAAGGGGCACTATTTATGGTCTTCTTTCTAAACCTTGCAACAACAACACAACCTGCACTATTGCACGATGCAACAATCTTGTATCTAAACAACCAAACTGAATTGCAAGAGAGCTCTCTATAAGACCACACCCTGTAAGTACGGCATTCCACAAACGAGTAGAAAGACGCGCAGTGCCCCAAAAAATGATGCCACAAGAGTGCCCAAACAATGATGCCACAAGAGCCCAAAAATGCTAGCTCTAAATTAAGTGAATTTTTCACTAACCTTACAATTATGAGATGGATATATATACACCTTAACTTAATATATACAAGCAATGCTGCATCAATCAGCTTAGTCATCATATCGCCTTGGGACAACAATGGTTCTTCCTCTTTTAGATTTTCTAACAGTTCCTAAGCAACAGTGAGAACAAAACCAATTTTTTCACATTTCTCGGCGAATCTCTGGCTACTCTTGACATTGACCAATCAGTTTATTCTACGAAAATGAATCAGTTCTCTCCAACAAGGCCTGTACCAATCTCATTGCTCTTGAGCCATGCAACCATTAGAAGGCGGATAGCAGGATTTTTCTGCACCTTGCTCACGCTAAAGACCAGGGCCATAAGCGTGCGTATGTGCGCACGACAGATAGCGACGTAGTCGTCATTGCTACAAGCCTGTTTTCAAAGCTGCAGCTATCAGAGCTCTGGATTGGATTTGGGAGCGGTAAACACTTCAGAGAGATCCCCATTCATACCCTTGCTGCCCAACTTGCCCCCGAAAAGTGCCTGGCTCCCACTTTTCCACTCATTCAGCGGGTGCGACACGACATCCCAGTTTTTTGGCTGTGGCAAGAAAACAGCGTGGTCTGCATGGGAGGCCTATCCAGAACTGACTGAGACACTTGTGGCACTCTCTGAGGATCCTGAGCTGCTCACAATCGAGTCCATCCACATGGCGCGCCTGGAGCGCTTCACCGTGCTCATGTACAGCAAGAGCTCCGGAGTAAGTTCGGTGAATGAGGCAAGGAAACAGCTCTTCACTCACGGTGCTCGGCGTCTAGACTCCATCCATCCCACACAAGCAGCACTCTTCCAGCATGCTCGACGATCTCTTCTCCAAGCCGGCTTCATCTGGAAACAGTCCCTGGAGTGTCAGCAGGAGATTCCAGCTGAGTTCAGCTGAGTGGGGATGGGAGCTAGATGAGAAGACATGGGTGCCATTTGGGACCGTTCTTGCTGATGCTAGTACTGCATGTGCTCATCTCCTTCATTGTGGCTGCCAGAAAGCATGCCGAGGAAACTGTAAATGTGCTAAGGCAGGCTTGCACTGTACTGCACTCTGTCGCTGTCACGGAGGCTGCATCACAAACGATACGCCGTAAACAGTACTGACTCAAAAGTGCCTATCACTGCTATATCATGTCACTTTTACATGCATGTGAATTTGCTGCTATATGATGTTGCTACTCATTTGATGTTTTTTGCTACTCCCATGCTGCATCTAATATGTAACGTCTCATTAATAAATTCTATATATGCCGCTTCATTATGCTATCCTTTTCCAATCTCATTCGCTGCTCTTACGGTTCCTATTTTCGTGGGTTTGGAGATATTCTACAGAGGCCAGATTGGATTTTCAATGATAAGGATGCATCTAATGAGCATGAAAATGCTTTTAATGGATTTCTCATACCCGAAAACCTATACCTAGACAGCAAGATCATCTTCCTATGTCAATTTATTCCAAAGTTATGACCATCACTCTGAGTCACTGAGGTGGCCATCTTGGATTTCCCTGAAATGGCCGCCAGAGTGCAGTTTCAAGTTGCTTCCAGCAAAATTATGTTATGGCATGGTCTCACCTAACTGCACGCAAAAGGACAAAAATTTTACCAGAAGTGCACGATTCTACGGTAAGCCACCCCACTATATCAGCACAAACCTGAAAGGATGCATATCATAATTGCCAATCATACCTATTTAGGCGGTAGGTTACCGATTTGAAGGCTATCAGCACGAAAAACAAATATCAAACCTTTTATGCTTAGAATGCGCTAGAGAGCATCATTTAAGGCTAGATTTTTAAAAATTTCCCGGGGTAGGGGCATGCTCCCGGACCCCCTGACAGTGATTAAAAATACTACCGCTTCAAAATGTTGGCACGTATGTGCATATTATAAGTAGGTTAGGCAGCGCCGGATTTAGGTTTGTGGGAGCCCTGTGTGAGGTCAAGCTGTGGGGGCTCTGTGCGGGGTCAAGCTGTGGAAGCTTGTTTGTTTCCTTTTATTTACTAAAACACAAACATCTCAAAACAATTTTATTGAAAAAAAAAAAAAAATTATTTACAGAAAGACTTTGCATGCTTTTCAGCAAGCAAAGTCACTGATAATGTTAGTAAAATCATTAACCTAATTTTATCGACTGACTTTACATTTCATTTTTAATAGTTTAACCAGCGTTATTTACTAGAACACAGACATCTCAAAAAACGGATCTTTCCTGTTTCATTAACTGTTTCCGATTTTTATGAAAACAACGTGATATGTACACTGTACAGTGCTTACAAGAAGTCTCACGCTTCTGTCTCGTCCCAAACTAGTCTGTTAGGTATAAAATGGCCGGTCCTTATGGCAGCGGAGGTGTGTTCGGATTGGTGCACATAACTGCTCTAACACAATCAATGACGTCCATTATTACGTCACTTCTGCTACATTTTAGTGTTTAAAATACAAATGATTAAGAAGCAGAATGGAGCAAGTTTCGGGATGTTGGGATGGTTATGGAGCAATCCTAGTCATCATAATACAGGGTGTACATAAAGTCAGGATCTATTTTTGTGAAGCACTTGGAAATTACATGGAATTCAATCATAAAATGATAAAGTGGTAACATTTATTAAATAATTAAGAGTAGGACTCTACGTGACGCCCATCAGTATCCCTGCACAGCTCAAATCGTTCCGCAGCATTTCTAAACACATTCTGGAGCATTTGCGGGGTTATGTTATCTGCAGCAGTTCGTATACGTAAGTTTTCAAGACTCGTAATCTTCGTCTGCTAGACGTGCGATTTGATAAAGCCCCATGCAAAGAAATCTAAAGGGGTTAAATCTGGTGATCTCGCTGGCCAAGGTCTGTTGCTTCCGCGTCCGATCCAGCGATTTGGAAAACGTCCATTTAGATCATGTTGATAGACGACGGTACTAACAATCCTATCCCCAATCAGCTGAGGTTCAAGGAATTGCTGCAACATGTCCAGATAAATAAGCCCCGTAACTGTAGCTTCAGCAAAGAAAAAAGGACCATAAACCTTAGATTTTGTTAAACCCATCCAGACATTAACTTTAGGCGAGTCTCTTTCCCAATTTTGGACGAAATCATTCGGTCTTTCATCTGCCCAAATTCGACAGTTATGGCGATTTACTTTTCCATACGTATGGAAAGTGGCTTCATCACTAAAGAGAATGTTGTCCATTAAATTATCACTCCAGATTTGTTCTACGAGATCAGCACACACAGCACTTCGTCGAGGGAAATCTTCCTCATGTAAATCTTGTAAAACCTGCAAATGATAGCTTTTCTTCTGAAAATTAAGTTTCAGAATTTTGTGCACAGATGACGTCGGGAGGCCGAGTCTGTGTGATGCAGCACGAACGGACGTACGTGGCTCCTCAGTGATAATTCCACGTACTGCATTCACGGTAAGATCTGACATACACGGTCGTCCTGATCTTGCATCATCATTTACAGATCCCGTTCGTTTAAATTTGTTCACCAATTTTCGTATTGTCTCGTCTATTGGCCCCGGCTTATGAAATCTCCTTCTAAACTTCTCTCTGATGTCATTGTCTTTCTTTCCCTCGATTCGCCAAATTACTATTGCCACACGCTCTTCTGTATTCATTCTAAGGGCTTCTGAAAAGAAAAATAGAAAAAAATAATTATTTCACAAAAATAGATCCTGACTTTATGTACACCCTGTATTAGCTGGGCATTACATTATACCGTCTCAATATATACTGTAGAGTGTAGACTATAGAGAACGACTAATTCGGCAAATATCCCAAATCATGGCATGATACCCAAGTTATTTTGACGCAGGTCTAAATTATTTGCTCAAATGCAATTATTGATATTAAGTAATTGTTGTCAATATTGTTGTTTGTGATAGGCTATATATCCTACGTGAAGAATCTAATGACCAAATTCCTCAGTGAACCTCTCACGCGCTCGCATTTAGAGGAAGTCACGGTCGTCTCACTAATAGATAGTTTATCCATTGTTTTAAGTGGTAACCTATTAAACGAACTATGTTAAACCTATTCCATCTTATGAAAGTCATTAGTCTAAAGCAGTGGTACTCAAACTTTTTCCTTGGCGTACCCCTTTAGTTTGTTTTTTTATTATGGCGTACCTCCTCCCCCTCAGTTTCCAAAATAAAAATGTTATTATACAATTTACACAGAATATGAAGCTATCAAACGATCTTCATTTACGACCACCTAATTATATATATATATATATATATATAATATTCAAGAGAAATCCAATGACAAGGAGGAATGTAAATGCCATGAAAAGTCTTCTTTAATGCAACGTTTCGAGCAATATGCTCATCTTCAGGCTAAATAATAATATGAAATTAAAATCAATAAACAATTAAAACAAGACAAAACAGTTTCTATAGACCAATTCTTAAAAACAAAATTTAGAAAGACTAAAAGAAGGTTAAATTCAAAGTTATTAAAATTTACATATAAAATTACAAGAAATTTAAAAAGCTATTTTTAAATTACATATAGTAAATTTGAAATTAATACAATGGAATAACACTACTAACCCTTCATTGCTGGTTCCGAGGCACAAGTAATTTTAAAACAAAACACATGGAACATACTATGGGTTGGGTGGTTGGAGAGTTATAAATTGGGAAGGGGGAATTATAAAAAATTTAAAGGGACAGCTGAGGAATCAACATTTAGAGAAGGGGTCAATGTTTTTATATAAAGAGATTCCAAAATTCTAAGTGAGTTGGAACAAGAGTTATACCCGAGAATTTTAAAATTATCTAAAGTGACATCAGTTTTACATTTAATACTATGTTCCCGGATACTAGAGGCTTCTTTTTTATTTAAAATTTTACCTGTTCGGCAACTTATTCCCATATGCGAATAAAATCTAGCCCTGAGAGAGCGCACGGTGCTGCCAATGTAAGTACCAAGGAGACACCTTGGGCAAGTAAATAAATATACAACACCGCTACGCAACGAATCAGGAGTTCGATCCTTCGCTGAGAAAAAGCTACCTAAAGACGTTTTATTAATAAATATAATGTGAAAATCAGTATGATAAAAAAAATTTTTTAACAACTTCGTAAATTTAAGTTTAAATTCTTTATTCATGGGACCAATTTCAGGTACCAAGAAATATTTTACATCTTTAGGCACTGAAATACAGGGAAGTTGAGGGCTATAAACATTATTTAAGAAAGATCTTATTAGTTTATCTACATATTGAACAGGAAAACTATTATTGGTAAAATATAATCTTAAATTATTAAATTCATCGTTAAGTAAGGTAAAACTAGAAGTCAAATTATATCCTCTGAACAAGAATGTTTTAATGCACGACATCTTATAGTTAAAATCAGTAAAACTAAAAAAATTCATGCCCAAACCGGTAAAAGTGGGTTTCCTGTAAACTGATGTAGTAATAGAATCCCCTTTTTTCGAAATTAAAAGATCTAAAAAGGAAAGGGAGCCATTTTCCTCAGTTTCCATTGTATAAGTTATATTGGGGTGCAGAGAATTTAAGAAATTAAAAAATTGTTGCGCTTGTACAGCATTATCAAAGACAGCTATCGAGTCATCAACGAAGCGTCGGTAAAAAATTGGTTTACAATGGGTGGGAGATTGTCTAAAAATTATACTTTCTATACATCAGTTTACAGGAAACCCACTTTTACCGGTTTGGGCATGAATTTTTTTAGTTTTACTGATTTTAACTATAAGATGTCGTGCATTAAAACACTCTTGTTCAGAGGATATAATTTGACTTCTAGTTTTACCTTACTTAACGATGAATTTAATAATTTAAGATTATATTTTACCAATAATAGTTTTCCTGTTCAATATGTAGATAAACTAATAAGATCTTTCTTAAATAATGTTTATAGCCCTCAACTTCCCTGTATTTCAGTGCCTAAAGATGTAAAATATTTCTTGGTACCTGAAATTGGTCCCATGAATAAAGAATTTAAACCTAAATTTACGAAGTTGTTAAAAAAAAAATTTTATCATACTGATTTTCACATTATATTTATTAATAAAACGTCTTTAGGTAGCTTTTTCTCAGCGAAGGATCGAACTCCTGATTCGTTGCGTAGCGGTGTTGTATATTTATTTACTTGCCCAAGGTGTCTCCTTGGTACTTACATTGGCAGCACCGTGCGCTCTCTCAGGGCTAGATTTTATTCGCATATGGGAATAAGTTGCCGAACAGGTAAAATTTTAAATAAAAAAGAAGCCTCTAGTATCCGGGAACATAGTATTAAATGTAAACTGATGTCACTTTAGATAATTTTAAAATTCTCGGGTATAACTCTTGTTCCAACTCACTTAGAATTTTGGAATCTCTTTATATAAAAACATTGACCCCTTCTCTAAATGTTGATTCCTCAGCTGTCCCTTTAAATTTTTTATAATTCCCCCTTCCCAATTTATAACTCTCCAACCACCCAACCCATAGTATGTTCCATGTGTTTTGTTTTAAAATTACTTGTGCCTCGGAACCAGCAATGAAGGGTTAGTAGTGTTATTCCATTGTATTAATTTCAAATTTACTATATGTAATTTAAAAATAGCTTTTTAAATTTCTTGTAATTTTATATGTAAATTTTAATAACTTTGAATTTAACCTTCTTTTAGTCTTTCTAAATTTTGTTTTTAAGATTGGTCTATAGAAACTGTTTTGTCTTGTTTTAATTGTTTATTGATTTTAATTTCATATTATTATTAGCCTGAAGATGAGCATATTGCTCGAAACGTTGCATTAAAGAAGACTTTTCATGGCATTTACATTCCTCCTTGTCATTGGATTTCTCTTGAATATTAAATTGAAGCTTTTTAGAAGCAACCCGCATGAAATATATATATATATATAGTGGTGTAGTGCTAAATAAAGAAGTGAGGGAACGCATTTTGAAAGTGTTACTCAGATGCGGGGGGGGGGACAATGGCGAGCGCGGCGAGCCCATACAGCTGGGGGTCCGGGGCACTGTAAGCCCCCCGGAAATCTTTTGAAATCTGACCAATTTCAGGGATATTTTGAGGTCATATGCCTGGATATTAGATATTTCCAAGGTTGAAATGCAGTATTTCCAGTGTCATTAGATATATGACATCCGTACGATCAATAAAAAGCTAACAACTGGAATGATTAACTAAAAAAAAAGTTAACTGGTACGCCGTGGCGACTGTTTCACCAGATCTTTATAGGCTAGCATTGCCTCAGTCGAAGCTAAAAGAAATGAAACAGTTAATGATTCTTCTCATACTTCTTCTAGGGTGGGAATTAAAATTTCATGACGTTAGAAGATTTGTAAGTTCGGATTTATTTGAAATAGTGAGGGAACGCGCGTTCCGTCTACCAAAAAAGTAAGGGAACGCCGTTCCCACGCGTTCCTACAGCACTACACCACTGTGTGTGTATATATATATATATGATACATACAGACCGTGCATGGAACAAAGAACTCTTCTGGGATAATTAAACCCTATAGTCCGAATAAGTAATGGTAAATGACAAATACCAGTTTTTCTTTTTCATGATGCATCATGAAAAGAAAAAACTATGGTATTTGTCATTTACCATTACTTATTCGGACTATAGTGGATTTAATTATCCCAGAAGAGTTCCTTGTTCCATGCACGGTCTGTGTGTATCATAAAAAACTCAGGGAAATTCTGAGTTCATTCCCATATATATATATATATATATATATCATAGCATTTTATATATATTGGAAGAATTTTAGGACAAATATATTCAATCAACCTATCAAATTAGCAAAGTCGAAACTTGGTACACTTGTAAACTGAACCTACTGATGAATATATTAAAAGTCCCAACAAATCAAGTGTGCTCCAGCCGCCATCTTGGAAAATGGCGGCCGAATTTCGGTTTTTTTTGGAAATAACTTCAGACCCGTAAAAGATACGAAAATTTACCAAGAGAGCAAAATCATTCTACATAAAAAGGCAAACATTTTCTGTTCCAACTTTGTTTTGTACGATGAAAAATAAAAAAGTTACGCAAAATACAAAATTCCTTTATTCTATGAATCAGTGCAGACATGACGTTCAAACTTGGTTAATGGGTAGAAATTCGAATATTTTGTTGCAATTTATTATTTCAGAACCATGACAGTTTGTTTTTTATAGGTAGTTTGGTAAAAAAGTAAAGCACAACAGAAAGAGCTAGAGAAAAATACTGTAATGTAATTTTTTTGATGACGGGTAGGAGCTAAGTTATCGGTTTGGAGTAACATTATTTAAAACAGTTATTTTATTCCTTCATTAGACATCTAAGTATTGAAAATGGAAATAATTATGAATGCTATTCTCAATACATACATTACTAATATATTTTATGTAAAATATAACATGCATTTTTCCTTATCTTGTATACTGAAGAAAAATGTAACATAGGAAGAATTTTCATGTATTGATGATGACCATGATGTTCAGACAGGTTTTATGGATTGAACATAAAATAACATCTTATTGAATGGTCACAGTAATCCTTAGACACTTGGGAACATCACTATAGCTAACTATAATCGTCTGTTGTTACCTAAAATGAAAATGTAGTAATCTAAGTCTTGGAGTGCAACGCAGTAATACAGTATATAGCTTTAACACTAAGGCACTGTGTGACATCTCTAATGTTGAATAAAGTCATCTAACATGAGCTAGGAAATAAAATGTAATTGTGTCTCCCTGTTTTAAGTATAATTTTCTAATTACTACGCAAAAATAAGCTAGATTGTACATTTATTGCATTATGTGTAGTGTCATATTGCAACACACTCAGTTATCAGTTGTCTAGTAGCGTTTCAACATAAGAGTTCTCGCAGGTAGTTCCTTCACATCCTCCACACATCGCTGAGCACAGCAAACCAAACTGTATGCACTTGCATCTCTTGGTGCATCCTAGCTTGCAGTTACATGAAATGAGGTTAAGAAGTTGTGATGGAGCGGCTTCCTTGGTAGTAGGGACAGGCCTCAGTGATTTCCCTGTCATGGACCATCCCCACTCTGTTGGCTCCAGGCAGTTTCCTAACCATTCTTGGACCTGCAAGTACACTCTGTATGAGTGTTGCTCTGCTGCTGCACTGGTCGGAGGTAGGGATGCTAGTTGAAAAGATGTATCTAACTTCTTTTTTGCTACTATGCGATTATACATGAAGTATCTTAGCTCATCCAAGGACTTTGATTTTGATCCGTACATTTTTAAGAGGAACTTTTCCCCAGCAGCTTTGATATCTTCTTTACTGGCATCCTTTTGGTTAAATATTTTCATTTCTTCTCTCATTTCTGTATGGTTCTGTAGAAGTTGGAGACCTCTAACTTTTCCTTTTTTATACAAAGCTGATGTGGTATCGCATCCAGTCATGGCGTGAGCAGATAGCAAAACTTCACAAGCCTTCCCCATGTTTTTTTTCTCACTTTGGATGCTGAAAATACGGGGTGTGCTGTTTGATTTCCCTGGTTTGAGAAACCAAATTTCAAAGTCTTCATGGGCTAGAGCAGTTAGAAGCACTAGAAGATCCGTATCCTGGCCAACAACTACTGTTTGATTTTTGTGTTTAGCTTGATCTAGAGCAGCCTTAACAATAACAGTATCTGCATCACTCTCCGCCTGAACAACAGAATAACCTTTGATCTTCATACTAGACACAAGAGATGCAATCAGGGCCCGTTTGTTGTTTCTGTTAGCAAGAAAATCTGATTGTGGTATAGTGGTTGGTGTATTCTCATTAAATATGATATCTCTAGAAGTTCTTTTTGCTGCTCGTCGCTCTTGCTCGGCTGTCTTAGTGGTTTCTCTGTCAGGATAACCATCAAACACCACTGTACAGTTTTTACCGTAATTGCTCTCTACAGAGGTTGTATACAAGTCAAACAGCTGACCAAATGTAGCGGGTTTTGGCCAAACAACGCAATGAAGAAGGTTTCCTCCATCTAAAATGTAGTGAGGATTGGCTGGTAAAGCTAACATCTCGTTGTGCGACTGAAAAGCATTGATCAGAGAAGACTTTGTGCCTTTTCTTAACAATGTTGAGTCAAATAATGATGGAGGCACACTTGCCAGCTCATACTGAAAGTACCCTTTAACTTCTGTTTTGCTTATGTCCAAACATATCATTCTGTGGAAGAGTTCTTGTGGGGAATGCAGGATTACAGTTTTTTCTTTCATCTTTATTGTGCCAGATGACAGGTTAGACAAAGGAACTACTTTCTTCTTCCTTTGCAGTCGAATATCAGAGAAGCTATGACTTGAGAGTGCTTTCATTGTTTCTGTACCAATCTCTAGTGCCCTATCACATGTTATTGATGAATCTGCTATCAACCCATTTGAGAGGTTTACCAACTGTCCTGATAATTGACCAAATGGGTTATGTTCTTTTAGCCAGCAAACAAATGTCACAAAGTCGTTTAAATCTCTTGTTTGACGAGATGTTCCAGATTCTATGTTCTGATGACTAATTGTTACACTTATTCCTGCGAACTCTGATAACGTTCCAGTTATTTCACCACAAGCTGGAGCAGACAACACCCATCTCTGTAAAGTTGAATCTGTGATTCCCCGACCATGTGTAAGTCCACCTATTGCTTTAAAGCTACGCATTAAAACTTGCTCAATGCACATATCTGTTGACACACCAGACCAGAATCTGTCACTGCGCCTGATTGTGAAGTAACCATCTTTCGTGAATCTTTGGAAGTCCTCAGATGACATTTTGTTGGGCAAATCCTCCATCAAAGTTAGATACAGATGGGCACATTTTGCATAGTGTATATGACCTGCACTATGAAAGTAAGGAAGCATATATTTGACAGTTTCAATATGCAAATTCCAGTCTGCTGTTCGTTCTGCTCTTATAAACTGAAGGATAAGCATGACTTGCTGAAAATACTGAAGCCATAACTTAGGTGTTTTGCCTGAATTCTGCATATCTTTTTTGACTTTCTCAAACAGATTTATGTAGTTCTCAATAGCAACACACTCAAAAACATCTTCAGAAGTTAGTGCCTTTGCTGAATACTGTTTTGATATTTCACACAGTATGTTTTGTGATTCTTCAGCTTTTGAAGCCAATTCGTCATGAATGAGAGTAAAGAGTGCTGCAGCTGTTAGAATATGAGCACGTACGGCTCTGGCATATGAATGGCCTTTCATCATGTGGGGTACAGTCGCTTTTCCATAAACAGTTTGCCACAACTCCTCAATCCCACTACCACTCATTATATGTCCTACTGCTCCCATGTATGACATCAACAAATGAAAACCTCCTAAGCGAACAACTATTGAAGATACAAGACTAGCAACTGGTTCTGACTCAACAATATCTACAGACTTCAAGAACAAGGGTTGGTCAAAAGTAACTACACATGCCTGATTATGACTTTGGCTTTCTTTTGCGGCAAACATCAAAGCTGAGTAAAGGGTTGTCAGATTTCCTGGTTCTAGATTTATGAAAGGCACTGCCAGCACACGACTTACATTCCATGTTCCATTTGTAACTGCATATTTCATATAGCCATTCCAGCTTGGTAATTTATTTTGAACTTCACTAAATCCAGCCAACCACAGAACATCAAGTTTGAAACCTCTGCGAACTACATCTCCATCTTCATGTGTTATGTCACTTAAGATTATGCTCTTCAAACCTGATGTGGGAGGTTTTTTGTAAGGGATAATGGGTATTTGATTTGAAGTAGTGTCACATTTTTCACCAATATTACGTGCTAAAGGAGGGCATTTCGAGACAGAGTTTCCTGGAGTAACACACTTTATTCCTCCAAGTGCATGAAAGGTACCCAAACCATCCAGGGTTCTTGTGTTCACATCAGCATTATCAAAGACAAACTGTATAAATGCATCTGGTTGTACTGTTGACCGTGGGCTATTAACAGCACAATTTAGGAAGTTTGTGGCTTCTTTGTATGAAGAGCATGCACCCACAGCATGCAAAATGTCTATTAGATGTCTTGATCCATAATTGCGATATAGGTGTACAGAAAGTCCCAAATGCAGTGGAGATAGGAATGAACGTGGCCTCATAGCAGAAATTATCGAATGGTTGATAAAAGTTCTCTTGCGATCTATACTTTCAGGTGTAGGTTGAGTTTTAGTTGAAATAAGAATCTCAGTGAAAGCTGTAAGTGTCGGGGGAACTAAAGTCTGACCCTCAGCCTTCATGTCATCAATGTCTGGGTACATGCTACAATCATACACTGTTTTACAAATGTCTTCTTTGATGATTTTTGCAGCTGTTTCAACAATACGTAATCGTTCACTAGTCTCATCTGTCTTCTTGTTTTCATACCATTGTTCTGTTAAAATCCTCCGTCCTGTGTGAGTGAAGCTAAATATGTTATGTCGGGAATGCAGATCTGTACAGATTATGCTTGACTTGTAGTGTGAAAGGAACTTACACTTAAGCCAGTGGTCACTGTAAAGGTCTTCTTTTTGTGCACCAGAAACTTCCATCATAATATCTTTCAGCTCACTCAAACTGTACTGACACTCATCATTACTTTCAATGTATTCCAAAAGTTTTTTGAAAGCAGACGAAGCTACTGATTCTTCTGGACGTCCTGCTGAATCTCTTTGTGCAATGCGCTTGAATGTGCTGTAACATACAAAGTGATAACGACCTTCTTCTGCTACTAAATCAATGGAATTTGCAATACGTGAATATACTTCCTGCCCCCAACTATCACTGCGCTGTTCACAAATTGAAATAATTTTTTCTCGAAATTCAAGAGTAGCCACATTATATACAGTGAGGCGTCTATTTTTTGAATGTTTTGTGTCAGGTAAACTTGCTTTCTCTCCACAAAATATACAGTCACTTAGAAAGTTAAATGTCTTTATTTCTGAACGAAGAACTCTGTTGGCTTGTGAAGTTGATTGTTCTGAAGGTTCCTTATTGACAGCAGCTATACTGTGCTTTCTTGTGTAGTTTCTCCGACAGATTTTGTGTACTGGTACACTCTTCAGTTCCTGAAATGTCTTGTATTTATCATCTCCTCTATCTTTGCTTGCTTGAATCAGAGTCTTGATCCCTCTTTCCACAAATACCCCGCTTCCCACATCGATCTCTTCTGCACATATCAAGCACTTCATCTTGACTCATCAATAGCGTCCATTACCTGAAAAGAAAAGAAAAATATTAGTTCGTCTGTCATTCACTTTGAACTATTACTTCGGTATATTAACTCATAACCTCCGATTGAGTGAATAAATGTTACAGATGAATCCGTAGATATAATCATAATTAAGAGTATTTATTAGAAGTAGAATATAGGAAATTAGGGACAGAGTTGCCCATATCTGCTAGAAACAAGAAAATGTATTGGTATAAATATTTAGAAAACCAGGTACTGTCACAATTTATATTTCTACTAGCTCGTTCCTGTGAAATATTTTTTCACAAAATCACCCATACAAAGTAAGAGAGGTTTCTGAAAATAGGCAGTCATAACAAAACATTCGCTTTTTTTACCTACAAACCCAGTTTGAACGTCGTGTCCGCATTGATTCAAAGAATGAAAAATCTTTGGTTTTGCATAACTTTTTTATTTTTCATCGTACAAAACAAAGTTGGGAACAGAAAATGTTTGTCGTTTTATGTAGAATGATATTGCTCTCTTGGTAAATTTTCGTATCTTTTACGGTTCTAAAGTTATTTCCAAAAAACCGAAATTCGGCCGCCATTTTCCAAGATAGCGGCTGGAGCACAACTTGGATTTGTTGGGACTTTTAATATATTCATCAGTAGGGTTCAGTTTACAAGTGTACCAAGTTTCGACTTCCTGCTAATTTGTTAGGTCGATTTTCCTAAAATTCCTCTACTTTTCACATAAATAGGTGGACGGGAATGGAAGTAGTTTGTTGATAACAAATTCACTTAATTCTTTGTATTCAATATGGGCCAATTTCCAAAACTCGGAGACAGAAAAGTCATTGAATTTATGTTTAAGTGAGCTGTCAGCTGCCAATCCAATCAGTTGTTCTTTTAAACGAGCGGGAAGCTCCACATTAGACACAGCAAGGTTCGAAAACGGATTCGTTATCCATTCACTTTGTGGGGAATCTCTATAATACATGGAAAGTAATGCAAAAATGATTCACGAAGGCTCACTAAATGCTGCTTTATAATATTCATAACTGAGTCACTGACAAGAAACTCGTTTTCGTGACAGAATTCGCTGAATATTTGGAAAGGTGTGGTATTATTGACTTCTATGCATTTTATCCAGTATAAAACTTTCCCAAAAAATCCCTTGACTTTTTCTTGTGCCTGCAATATATTTTTGTCATACCCCTGAAGTTGAAGATGAAGTTCGTTTAATTTGGTGAATATATCTGCCAAATAACTCAGTTTTCAAAGCCACTCCTCATTTTCTATAAATTTTAATAAGTCTGAATTTCGGCTGTTAAGTAAACTTCTCACTTCATTCCAAGTTCAAAAAGTCGTGTTAATACCTTTCCTCGTGAGAGCCAGCGCACTTCGGTGTCCACAAGCAACTGAGTATGATTTTTGCCCATCTCCTCACAAAGAATTTTAAAGAGGTGTGAATTCACTGCTCGAGACTTGATATAATTTACTATTTTTACAGCATCGTACGATTCGTACCAATTTGTACCAATATCGGGTAATTTAATAATAATTTAATAAAATATAAAATATAAAAAATATAAAATAATTAATATTAAATAATTTAATAATAACTTGTACCAATGTTGAGTTAAATTTATAATTAAATATTAATATTATAAATAAATGATTATAATATATATTTTCAAAAAATTTAAATGATAGATGATAATTATAATTGTATAAATTCATTTTATAATTGATTAACCAACTTGCTTCTTTTTGCAGCAGACCTTACGTACCCTCAGGAAACCCCTCGCGTACCCCGGTTTGACTACCACTGGTCTAAAGCAAGACTGGTGGGCCGTGAATCAGAGAAATTTGCATATCATATGACAATTCCCATAAACATGTGATGACCTCGATGTTGCCAGTTTTTATTTTTTCCTGAAACTATTACCTTCTCATAGTTTGTTTCAACAATGCATATATTATCATCTCCACGAGCGTAGACGTTGCAAGAAAAGATTCTAACTAAGGATAAGTAAAGTTCTTTCATGGTCACAATATATACTTTTATAGATGTCAAACATAAAAATATAATAAAATTCTATATTAATATAAATATATATTTGATATACATTTACGTCATGGCTTTAACATCAGTATTTCGTATAGCTTCCTCCAGCATCAATAATTTCTTGCAATCGTTGCGGCATAGAAGAGGCCAGATTGTAGGGAATGTTTGGTGTTCGGTGTAAGCTCTCCCAACTATTCCTCGTGTGAGCTAAAAGTGCTTCAAATGTTCTTTCATTGCGTTGCTCCCATTCGTTAATCATTATTGCCCAAAGGTTTTCAATCGGATTCAAATCAGGAGAACGTGGTGGCAGAATTAGATTAATAATCTCTGGGTGATCTTCGTACCACGCTAGTAGTATAGCCGCAAAAGGGGAGAGTGCAAGAATGTTGCAAGTTATTATGTAATTTTGCAAAGGGGGGTGGGTTGTTGCAAAGGGGGTGGGGGTTGTTGCAAAGGGGGGTGGGGTGTTGCAAAAAAAAAAAAAGGAAAAAAAGAAAGAGAAAAAAAAAAGAGTACTGGCCTTTGTTGCCAACCTAGGTTGCAAGGGGCATGCAACTTGGGGGCGGAGTTCTCCCCCAAGCTATTCCCCCCAAAGGGCCAGAGAGAAAGGAGGAGAGAAAGGAGGAGAGGTGTTCACCTGCAGAGCTGGGCACTTGCGGCATATTGCGGTACTGCGGTACTGCTGCACTACCAAACCGGTACCAAACCGGTACGCGGAAATTTGAATGCGGTAGCGGTATTGCGGTACTTTCAGCGATCCTTTGCGGTACTGCGTTATGGGGGCCCGGGGTGGTAGTGCGGTGGTACCGCAAGTACCGCAGTACCGCAAAATATGCCGCAAATGCCCAGCTCTGTTCACCTGGCAGGAGCCAAGTGCATATTAAGACTTCAGCCGAGTAGGCGTTGTTTTATAGGCTCCTAATCAGCCAGTTGGCTGAGCCAAGGGGGAGGGGTACACCTGAAGGAGAGAGAGACACCTGAAGGAGAGAGAGACACCTGAAGGAGAGATAGAGAGACACCTGAAGGAGAGAGAGAGACACCTGAAGGAGAGAGAGGAGTTCTCCCCCAAGTTATTTTCGTTTACCTAACCTAAGAGGCCTCTAAGGGGTTTTCCCAAAGGGCCAGAAAGAGAAGGACCAGAGGTCCTTGCTCGGCTGGGAGCCGAGCTTGAATGATTCTTTCATCAGCTTCTCGGTCTTTATAAACCTCTATTCTGGCTGAGTTGCCAGATAGCGCAATGTATTCAGTTGCCAGATAGCGCCATGTGTCCCAGAAAACCATATATTAATCATCCATTGTGTACCACAATATATATGACGGTAGTTAATCCAATTAAATTCTGTGTACTTTAATATTATGTTTATTAAATTCTCCTAAAATAATTATATAAGACCAAAGTAATGGTCTGACGTTGGAAAAAAATAAAAAAGTAGAGAAGTTTAGTCTTGGAGGCTTCTTAGCAAGACAAGTCTCCCATCAAAATTAGTTCTCTTTACATACTTTAGCTTCAAATTTTATGGGTAACTTGCATATCTGAAAAGAAAATGAGTTTCACTGCCTCAATGAATCATTACACACGATGTCAGTATCACTCACTTCAAGACATTATTGTATAGAAATAAGGTAACACAAGTGCTACAAGAAATAAATAAAAGAAGTACCCACAAACAAATCTGTAGTGAAACAAAAAAAAAAGCAAAACAGGCCGCGTGACCCTGAACATTTTAATGAGAAAGAAATGTACTTTATTATTATGTTTATTAAATTCTCCTAAAATAATTATATAAGACCAAAGTAATGGTCTGACGTTGGGGTGAATCCAATTAAATTCTGTTTATCAAATAAATAATTTTACACACTCAATTTTCATTATAAACATTCGAATATCAGTGGGGAAAACGAACGGAAATGAAAATTTATGAAACAATTCAAAACAGACGATCGTCATTCCCCAAACCCGTATATATATATATATATATATATATATATATATATATAATATCTAAGTTGTATCATTATGTAGAACATTACAGTATTCGCATGAAGGAAGGAGAGGTTGCAACCTCTACTTGAATAAATGTATTTACTTAAACTGCACAAAGATTATTCTCAAATCACTATTTCATCTTATCTCATAAATAGGGTTTCGTCGTGGTCAATGGGGTTCCCCCCAATCCCTGATAAGTATCCCTTCACTCCATACGAGATGAAAATTTATGAAACACACGAGCCTCATTCCATGCGAAAAAAATTGAAAAAATACGAGAATTTGCGAAAATTCATTTAAAAGTTGAAATTAACCAAAACACAATCCGCTAGAGGAAAGGAATTCCGAGAATCTGCCCAACTCGATTGACCATAATTTACCTTTCTACCAGACAAATCGATCAAAACCTCACCTCACTCCGACTCTTAGAAATACACACAATTATATTAAATAGCAATCAGCGAAAGAAATAAGGTAGGCATACCTGAATGTACTAATAATTATATATATATATATATATATATATATATATATATATATATATAGAGAGAGAGAGAGAGAGAGAGCGAGAGTTTTGTTCAAATAAAGGAATCCAATTAATATTTCCACTTACTCAGTTTTCCCAAAATATTATTTAAAATTAAGTGTACTAATTTAAATTTACATTCTTTTTCCAGGTTAACTATACCCACAATTATAATAAATAATAATCGAAAAATGGCAGTTTGTTTCTAGTGAGGAAGGAAAGCCAATGCTCTTAGTGAATGGGTTTTTATATGTAAGAGACCTAACCTAACCTAACCTACGAAATACATCTCGTCAGGGAGTCGTTGCTTACTCTTCCACATTTCAACATAACAGGATTATTGAACCGGATTTAAAATAACAGGATCATTTGACCCGAGGCTGTCAGTAGTATGCCCGAAAACATCGTAATGCACGATTTTTTCTATGGAGCAATAATAATTAACTCTTTCTCGCCGAATTGGTAAGCTTTTCACCCGACCTTAGACCTCCAGTTTAACATGGATTCAGAAATACATCTCGTCGATGGGGGTCGTTGCTTACTCTTCCACATTTCAACATAACAGGATTATTGAACCGGATTTAAAATAACAGGATCATTTGACCCGAGGCAGTCAGTAGTATGCCCGAAAAACATCGTAATGCACGATTTTTTCTATGTAGCAATAATAATCAACTCTTTCTCGCCGAATTGGTAAGCTTTTCAACATACCTTAGACCTCCAGTTTAACATGGATTGAGAAATACATCTCGTCGATGGGGATCGTTGCTTACTCTTCCACATTTCAACATAACAGGATTATTGAACCGGATTTAAAATAACAGGATCATTTGACCCGAGGCAGTCAGTAATATGCCCGAAAAACGTGTTAATGCATCATTTGGCGAGTCAGTAGTATGACCGAAAAGCATGTTAATGCATCATTTGACCCCGAGTCAGTAGTATGACCGAAAAGCATGTTAATGCATCATTTGACGAGTCAGTAGTATGACCGAAAAGCATGTTAATGCATCATTTGACCCCGAGTCAGTAGTATGACCGAAAAGCATGTTAATGCATCATTTGACGAGTCAGTAGTATGACCGAAAAGCATGTTAATGCATCATTTGAAACGAGTCAGTAGTATGACCGAAAAGCATGCATGATTTTCTCTTTAGTAATAATAACAACTAGCTCGAAGAGTGACAACGGATAAGTTTTCACGTCACCTTAGGCCCGCAGTTTAATGTGGAAACCGAATGCTATTTTAAAAATATAATTAGGATATAATTTCTTTATTATAAAATAAGTTAGCAATTATGTTAACACAAGAAAACAATACTATTAACTTGTAAGTAAAAATATAATATGAGGGACTACCATAGAAATGTAAGTGCCTATAATTCAAGAAACACGATTTTATATATATGTTACTCATCCGGTCCCGTTATAGCGGATTGGTACACGTCATAGCTCCACCCAGCTACATCGGCAGCCAATCACTACGAACATCTGGTCTTTTGGGCGGAGCTTGGCGATTGTGCATATAAAAGGGGATATTTTCAGTTGGGAGTAACAGTAGCTATTTTCGCGTCAGTGATTAATCATTCCCTCCACCATGGACCTGTACGTCTCCCAGACTTGTATGAAGAAAGTGACGCTGCAGCATTACCGTAACGACAATTAGTCTTTTTAACGCAATTGACCGTGACGATTTATTTTCAACGCAAACCGTAGAAGATATTTGCAGTGACGCTCCTTACAATCCGACGCAAGGGACTACCATAGAAATGTAAGTGTCTATAATTAGAATATATATATATATATATATATATATATATATATATGGATGGGGTGTAGTATCTCGTCAAATAGATACTCGCCAAAAATTTTTTATATCAATCAATGTTATTTTGTTACCCCCATTATGCTAAAATCGAAATTTTTTTTATGGCAATCAATGTTATTCCTCGAACCAAAGATATCTTCACATAATGGGGGTCTGTCTGTATACTCTGTATATGTTTTAAAAGAATGAACATTATTCCTTTAAGGTCCGATGAGGATTTGACACGTGTTATACAATCTTTTGAAGAATCTCGGAATACGGGGGATATACTGAACAGTCAACAATGTCACACATCCTCCACCATGGACCTGTACGTCTCCCCGGAATTGTATGAAGAACGTGATACTGCAGCATTAACCGCAATTAGTCTTTTCAATGCGATTGACCGTGGCGAATTATTTCCAACGCAAACCGTTGAAGATATTTGCAGTGACGCTCCTTACAACCCGACGCAGGGGACTACCATAGAAATGTAAGTGTCTATAATTCGTTTTTATATATATATGGAGAGTTGTAGTATCTCGTCAAATAGATACTCGCCAAATTTTTTATGGCAATCAATGTTATTTGGTTATCCCCATTATGCTAAAATCGAAATTTTTTATGGCAATCAATGTTATTCCTCGAACCAAAGATATCTTCACATAATGGGGATCTGTCTGTATACTCTGTATATGTTTTAAAAGAATGAACATTAATCCTTTAAGGTCCGATGAGGATTTGACACGTGTTATACAATCTTTTGAAGAATCTCGGAATACGGATGATATACTGATCAGTCAACAATGTCACACCGAAATAATGTTAGTGTTTTTCGATCTTTTTGGGGTAAGAAGACACAATATATTTCATAAATTTATTAAATGAAAGAAATCAGTACAATAAACAACTACAGAATATATCGTTACAAATATACGAACAAAAACATTATAATATACAACGAGTACGTACAATTGGAAAACGGTTTTTTATCTGTCTGCATACCATTTCATCGTTTCGGCGAGTGTGACACAGGTCAAATAAATTTTAAAAATTTATAAATTCTTTATCATTTGACATATGCATGAGAAATGAGACGCAGTACATTCCGCAAACATTAGTAAAAATCCTTGCATGCGAAATGGGTTCCATACAACTTCGGGAATATGTAACTGAGCGAGAAATTTTACAATAATAGGGTCACTCCAGGGTTGAGTACCGAGTGAATCAAAATAGTACAGGCGCTGTCTATTTTTAAATAGACAGCGATCCAGTGAATCCCTTCATTACCGATGATGTCTGTGTTCACAATAAGACTACCGCATTCTCGCGTACTTGGCAAACTCAATGTTTCATTCTTCGCAAACACGCCGATAAATTTGGAACGTGTGACTCGTTCCATTACTTTCTGAAGTGTATTAGCATCCATTTTAAAAGTCAGTGATAACGCTCCTAAATCTATCTACTTCTATTAGGGCTTGCGATTCGAGATATACTAGTACACTAATAGGAGCGTATATAGGCTTGGCGAATTCCAGCCGCACTGAGATGTTTCCGCTCTGCTGTGGGGTTAAATGGGTATTTACGCTAGCAGATAAGTCAGGTGTAATGTCAAACGGATAAAGGTTAAATTGATCAATGAATTCTTCCTGCGTTACCCCATTACCAAGCTCATCACAATCACCTGCAATATGGGTCAGATTACTATAGGCTCTGGCACAAAGCGGTAACACAGCGTCTGATGAATAGTCCGTACCCATTGTTCCACCCAAAGCAGTGCCATTAACGTATAGAGTTATATTTTTAAGTCCGAAATTCTCGAATTTAAAGGCACTCTTTTTATATTTTCCATTCACCGAAGCGTGGTCCTGCATGCCGATTAATATCCTTTTAGGAAGATTTCCAAGGGCAATGTTTTCTATCTGCTTCGATGCCAACCCTGCAGGAACCGTATATAGTTTGATCTGCACTCTGTTAATAGGATATTTCACTGTAGCGTTTAGTAAATTTTTCTCAATTTCTAGTTGTTTTGGTGAACTTAATTTCACTCGCCGTACGCGGAGTTATGTGTCCATAATGTGAACCACAACGGGCTTTGCACCCTCTTCTTGATCCGCAGCCAGATTTAAGCAGATCTCAGGACTCGTGCGGGTGAGCTTTATTTTCATATCCACCCCGTTCACAAGCAACTTCTCCTGGAAAGTGAAATCTGTGTGCAACCGTCCAAAACACTCGTATATTTTCTTTTTAGAATTTTTAAATTTGTCCTTTATACTATTTTCATCTTTAGTTTGATAATATCCCTCCGCACTTAAAAAGGTAGCCTTCGCTTCTTTGGAAAAGTTGAGGACATTTTCCAGATAGGCTCGTAGATGATAGTACCCCGTGCCTGCCGATATGTTGGTCTGATTTAAATATACGTCACACTGGTTGAATATGGAGTGCAGAAAGTTTGTTTCAGGGTATACAGCATATTTGTCATCGCAGACCGTTCCATCAGAATGGGCTATACGTAGCTTAGCGTACATGTGCACACAGCTTGGATCAAAAAAGTAAGGGCCTGAGCTGGGTATCACGAATTCTATAGGTGCACTCGGGGAACTAATTGTGTTTAAAGGGTTAATTGTAATAAAGTCACTGTGCTCAATAGAAACTTGGGTTGGAGGTAGCTCAAAAAGGGACAGCTCCGATTTACAGCATTGTGAACTACATGGGTGGATGAAGCGTGCCATGGCGAAATAGTGACTCCTCTCTCGACAAGTGGTAAACAAACTATGATTCATGAGATCAATGTCCTGAGCTTATATCAGTCAAAAAAGTGGTCAACCATAGGTTTCATTCGCTTACAGCACTTCTTTTTTGATAGCCTTTTACGTTTAATACCACGTGACCCTTCTTCTTCTTCCGGGCAGCCCGCTTCTTCCCGCCACCACGCATTTTCTCTTTGCATCTTTGATGATTTCGTCCCGTGTACGCTTTAAATGTTTTTTTAGAGCCTCTTTAGGTTTAGCCCCGGCCAATATGTCTTCTGCAGTGTTAATACCTGATTGTAGCGCTTTCCTTCCAAGGTATCTGGCACCCCTCTTCAGCAAAGGAACAGCCATACGTAGTATGGATGAAAAAATGGACCCAAGTCCACTACCGCGCTGGTAACGCACCCCTCGATAGACGGTGAAAGGCTTTCTATCCATTATAACTCAGTGCGTCGAAAGTGTAGCTTCACTGTTAAGCTCCCGTCACCGAATGGAAAGTTTTCACCCTCAATCGTTCTTATATATATTGAGATATTGGTTATTAAATTAGTTGCGACATTCACATAATGGGGTCTGTCATATGTAATACTCAAACTCCTTCCTCTATGGTTAGGGATGTGAGCAATGCGCAGCAGGCGTGCCTGGGTATCCCCAACAAACTGGTGCTCCACTATATTACTGTAAATATAGCACATGTCTGGGGACCTTTCAGCCAATTTCTCCATCTTCAATTGATACATTAATCTGGACAAGTCATGCTGTGTCTCGTGAAATGTGTCTCTTTGGAAGGCTGCGCTATATCGGCCATTGGCTAGAATTTGGAACTTTCTATGGTCTTTAATACGTCTGTTAGTCTTTGATTTTAGGATTAGTGTATGTGCAGGGTTGTTTACGATTTCGTATACTAAATCATTCGTAAGGTTTGAGTTTCTTAAACTTACGTTTAAGCCTCTCACAACATCCTCGGCCGAACCATATTGACCCGGTCCTAGTCTTACTTCTGTACTGTAATACCGTGCAACCTTAGTCCGAGCGATACGCATAGTTTCATCCATAGCTACCCCAGCTTTTTCACACTCGTCAATGTCTCTAAGAATCGTAAAAACGGTTTCTTTATGTTCAATATTTAAAAAGATGGTGTCCAGCTGAATTTCGCATATCCTCACCTCATACGAATCACGACCCAATTCAATGTGCTTGTGGAGCTCTGTTACAAAGTTGGCTAGTGTGTTGTTAGAGTTTACAGACAGGGACGAGGAGGACGGGAGTGTGACGTAGAAATGGTTAGGAGCCATGTTGCATACTATTTAAGCTTCATTATTGCATCAGCTTTTATATAGGTGTTGAAGCTTTCTGGGTACCCTAGCCATTTCATCAGGTAGTTTTTTCTCTTTCCTGAACCTTTGCTTCCTAAAATTTTCTCAATTTTAAACACGTTTTTTTTTAAATTAAACGCAACTTTCTGCAATTCCTCGCGGTAAAAGCCTCCTCAGATTTCTTCCCCATTCAAATCTTCAATGTAATACATCATTATCTCACCTTTAGGTCTCACAGCCCTAACTTTAAAAATCTCGCGTGTCCATCCTTGCTCAAAACCCTTTGCGAATTTGTTCCCCGAACGCGACAGCCTTACATAATCATTGATTTTGAAACGCGCAGAGTGTGGTGGTGGTGGTGATCCATCTCTCCTCGGGAGCGTACCTCTTTCTAAAACTTCGTTAGGTGTTGTCCCAATCGTGCGATGGTGTGAGCGGTTGTAGGATGATGCCAATGATTCCAGAATGTCTAGAAATCTGTATGTGTTTTTATGTGTAAAATAACGGTGCATGCGTTCCTTTATGGTGCGCTGAACTCTTTCAGCTAAAGAAGCCTTATGTATAGAATTGGTTGTGTAATAGCTGATATTAAGCTCTGTCAACATGTTCTGAAAAGCACGGCCTATAAATTCCTTCCCCATATCCGTACAAAAATAGCCAGGAACCCTGTTTTCTTTTAACATTAGCGTTTTGGTGGCTTTAGCAACTGTTTCAGGTGATTTATTTTTCAGAGGAACTAGCCACAGATATCTAGAGAATACGTCTATTATGAATAGAATGTAGCGGTAACCATCGTTATACACAGAATATCTTTGCATGTCTGTTAAATCTGCTTGCCAAATAGAATCAATCGAGGAAGCCGTTGTCTTAGCTGTTTTAAACCTTTTTCTCACAGGCTTATGAAGCGTATAAGCGTCCTGCTCCCTCAAAATCTTTCAGCATCTTTTTTTCCTACTCCGTAAACACTTCTGTAAGTCTATCTACGCCGCCGTAAGAGGATGGGGTAGAAATGTCATAATAGCGTTTAGTTAATACGTTAGCCATTTGCGTATTTAGAGGCACGTGGGTAGGGTTGGTTTAACCTCTTCTTGCTCCTCTTCAAAGGTGTTACCGCCGGGGGTGACGGCGCCTTCAATTGTGTCACAGGCGTTGCATGCTCCAAGTCTTTTAACCTGTTCAGATTTCCTATCAACGTTTTAGGGACATTTATTTGTTGTAGTCTTGCTTTAATATGCTTCCATCCTGATGGTGACGGCCTATCCCACTTTCTCACCAGATCATGGACAATGTCTACAATATTCGATCCCTGTACCTTTGATCCTTCCACAATGATCTCCCCTGTATCGGTCCATTGTATGGCGGGATCCTCATTCAATAGATTATAAAGACTTAAGCCTTTACTCCTCAATGTAAGTGGGAGGGTATTTTTTAATACATGTTCGACATGTTGTGTGGCTAATCTTTTTGGTTGGTCAGCTGTATCGTCGGGCTCAGATCCTATGTCGCCATGTCCATCGTCCCCCGTGCTGTGCCTAATAACCACAGGAATCTCTGTAGGGCTCTTATAATTTTCGTACTCGTGAAGAAATTTCTGCAGAGCTTCTTGGTATAAGATTCTTTTCTCATCAGGTGTTTTTTCACTGTTTAATAGGGCTAACAATTCGCTTTCCATTCTTTTAAGTCTGCTTTTACGGGGATCTAGATACGTGTCTGGATTCCTTTGCAGTGAAGCGTATACCTCGTGGGGAATCACTACCACTTTCTTCATTATATTAACCTAGTCAGTAAAGGACCCAAAACTGAAAATAAGATGGGGAGAAATGACCCTCATGTTTCTATAATAATTCGTTTTTTCTTCGCTACAGTTTGGCTTTTACGAGCGCGTGCACGTATTATGTTCTTGTAGCGGCGTAGGCGAGCCTTCTGATGGGTTTTCATTGATACATTGCAATTTATAACGTTAAGACAGATTTCACAGATGCATTTTAAAAAGTCGGCATCGATATTTTTAATAAACATCTGCTGCAATGCCCGGGGCAGTCGATGATAGATTTTTATTAATTCACGGTATTTCTTTAGTCTCTTTGTCATTCTGGAATATACACCGTTTCAGGCTCGTTTGGAAATATATTCGTTCGCAGAAGCACTCTAAACGTGTTTCGCGGATGAAGGTCGCAAAGCAAATATCCGTAACGCTTGCTTGTAGCTTCTTTATAAACTTCCAAAAACTCCTTACGCTGATTCGGGAACATTTGATTGGCTAATACCCCAATTTGTGATACATCTCTACGTTGCGCGAATAAGACTAGATATTGCGTATTTAACGACACATCGCGCATGTATCTATTTTTGAAAAATAGATTCTGATTGATGAAGAACACGCTTATGTTAAGATGGTGGGAGAATACTGTAAATGTCTCGGCAAACGTTTTATCCATCTCCAACATGAGATCGTCAATTACAATGATTGTATGTTCATTTCCCTTTAACGAATTAACGTCATATACGCCTTTGTGGAACAAAATATCATCTTGGTACTCGTTGAACACTGATTGATACGTCGAATAGCACCATATAACTTTACGCACAAATTTCGAGAACATCTCTCCCTTTTCTTTAATGATTTTAAGCATAAACACAGTTTTACCACATCCTGTAGGTCCAGATATAATACATGTGGATGGGCTCGTGAATCTGAATTTTTCTACAGAGTCCATTTCTAACACGTCACACTCCTAAGTGGGTCATTTACAAAATATTACAAATTTTGAGTGCTGTTCCTTATATTTCTTCTCCCAGAACCGTGAATGACGATGAGGTAGAGCAGCCCATCATTACGGATGACCTCGACGACAGTGTAGTTGTGATCTCCTCCCCTGCCAACGACCCCTCACCAGCGATACAGGTAGCACGTCCAAAGCGGAGGTATGAGAACCCCACGTCAGGTATAAAGCGCCCGAAATACGCGCCTGTTGCAGCGGTAATAGATCCCCAACCCTCAACCTCTTACGCAACAAGCCCCCCAGCAGCACCTCCCGCTAATATAACCCCTTATTCATCCGCCGCCCCCCATTCTGTTAAGTCTACAATAATAGAGCCCCAACCCTCAACCTCCTACGCAACAGACCCCCCAGCAGCAGCACCTTCCGCTAATATACCCCCTAATTCATCTGCCGCCCCCTGTTCTGTTGAGGACGGTATAACGCTCGAATTGGTGCGATCCGCAGCCCCCACCCCAGCCTTGACTAGAAATCGGTATAGAGTCAGGGTCGACCCTAGAGTCATGTATAGCAATGGAATTGAGCGCGGGTTACGCCGGTTTGTACAGCATATTATAGAGTTTGCTCTTCAGAATCGTGACGAGCGTGAAGTCAGGACGAGTCTGTCCTTTGGATTCGGGTCAGATGACGGTGATGTAGACGATTATTGGGTGATAGTGCCATTCAGACGTTTGGCGGCTGAAGATGTAGAATATATATTAGGACGTATAATGCAAGCCGCCCAAAGTAGTATAGCCTTCAATATGGACAACTTCACGGTAAATATTGACCACGTATACCGTGTTGCGGGTCATAGTGCCATACCGTATACTCTTAACTTCAATTCTCCGACTATTTACCGAAAGCATATAAACGTCGATCGTGGTTGCGGCTTTATAGCAGTACTCTTAGCACGTATGTTTACTGTACAAAATACACGAACTCAAAAAATTTGGTTGCCTACAGTCGTGGAGCGTGCCCGTAAACTAGCTGTAGACTGTGAACTTGAATTTGACTGTAATATGGGTCCTGAAGAGCTGAGAAGGGTAGAACAGGAAATGAATGTCCGCATAGTTGTGTTTGGGTTGGATGATCGTCGTAGGACTGTGTATGTTTTTAAAAGCTGTGTGAGAGATCGTACAAGACCCCTACTTATTTTAGGATTGTCAGGGACAACGTATCTCCCCATCCGTAATATAAGGGGGCTTTACGCTAGTTATGACAAAAGTCGAAAATATGGGAGACATCATGATTTGTGTAAGGGGTGTCTCGAGTTTGCGGATGATATAGTGAGACATTGTAAAGAATGTCACATGGTATGTGAGCAGTGTAAAAGCACCAAATGTGAAAGCCGTGTAGTTGAAGCTGAGAAGAGAGACTGTGATGTGTGTAGACGCACATTTTTCAATAATATCTGTTTTGATTTCCATAAATCAATTGGCACGTGCAGGAAAATGAGAATCTGTGAATGTGGTATGTTTCACACAATGGATAATTGGGGGAAATTTAAGCACAAGTGTGACATAATTCACTGTCCTACATGCCAGGAGGAATATAAGGCTGATGGAGTAAAGCATGTATGTTATATGAAAGATGCTAAGCCTAAAAATAACCCTTGTATAACTGTATACTACGATATAGAAACATATACGAACGCTGAAACCAAAGAGGTAATTCCACATTTACTTGTGAGCCAAACCATCTGTGATGAGTGTATGGGTATCGAATGTGACGAGTGCCCCAAATGTGGTAAACGGACAAACGTTTTTAAAACGAATGTCCGCGATAGTCCTGGGAAACTATTTGTGTCCTATATTGTCAAGTTAGCCGACAAGTTCAAAAAAATGACTGTGTATATTCTCGCCCATAACGGGGCAAAGTTTGACACGCAGTTCCTTTATAAGGAGTTGCTTGAACACGAATCCTCTGAGATATTTACAGGTGATCCATTGAAAAGAGGCAACAAATTAATACAGATGCAGATAAGAGGCAATGTACAATTTAAAGATACTTTATTATTCACACCTTGTAAATTAGCAAAGCTACCCAAGGTGATGGGAGTAGCAGCTGAAGTTTCCAAAGGATACTTCCCTTACACTTTTCTCACCAGCGAGACTTTAAACTACGTAGGCCCACCACCCCCCAAACATTATTTTGACTGTATGGATGAACGTGAAGACTTTGATCGATACTACGACAGTTTTAATGAAAGTAACCCTTATAATATACGTAGCTGATGAATGTGAGCGTTATTGCGTGAATGATGTGCGCGTGCTTAGAGTATGTTTCCAGGCCTTTAGAAGGATGTACATAGCCCGTTTCAAATGCGATCCACTGCAAGTCGCAACCACCATCGCATCATTATGTTTTACGGTGTTCAAGAATAACTTCATGCCTAAAGACACCTTAGCCATTATTCACCGAAACAACCCCCGCAGTTACGGACACAAGGCTATTTACTGGCTCATACACCTACAGCAACAGACAGGTGTATACATAAAGCACGCCCGCAACACGGGTGAAGTACCCATTAAGATTAATGGACGTGTTTTTTGGGTTGATGGATTGAGTGAAAACCGTATCACTGGTGTGAAGACTGTGTACTCCTTTAACGGTTGCTGGTGGCATGGATGCCCCCGTCCTGAGTGCGGAATCACCAGAGATATCCACGGTAGGTCTTCTGCCGACTGTCTCGCATCAACCCGCCCCCGCGATCAACTTATAGGATCACAGTTCACTCACAAAGTCTTGTGGGAGCATGAATATGATGCACGGATGGAGACAGACGAGGTGTACCGTGAGGAAATAAAAACGATCAATCGTTCAATGGTGCTGGATCCTCTCAAATGTGGTGATAGCTTGTTTGGAGGACGTACAAATCCTTTCAGACTATACTTTCCACCTACGGAGGGCGTGAAGCTCCATTACTACGATTTATGTTCTTTATACACATACGTGATGAAGAGCAATCCGTACCCCGTGGGCGCTCCTGAGAAACTGGTGGGACCTAGCCTACCCTCCATCAATGAATTTTCAAAAAATTTGAATGATCGTTACTTTGGGCTCTCTTTCGTAGACGTACTCCCCCCACGCAATTTATGGATGCCGATCTTACCTGTCGTTATCGACGACAAGCTCATGTTTCCCCTGTGCGTGAAGTGCGCGGAAGAGGATAACGGAGAATGTAACCATATACCCCACCAGCGTAAGATCAGAGGCGTATATACAAGTCCTGAGTTGGCCCTAGCCATACGCCATGGTTATAGAATACTGAAGATACATGAGGTGTGGAGGTTTCAGAAGCTACCCAACCTTTTCACACCATATATAAACACCTTTTTGAAGGATAAGGTTGAGGCATCAGGGTATCCGCGAGGAGTTGATACCGAAGATGAAAAGTCTGCCTATATTCAACGTTACCGCGACCGCGAAGGTATACAACTTGATCGTGTCCAAATTGTAAAGAATCCTGGCAAGCGCTTTAGTGCAAAGTTGTGTCTAAACAGTCTAAGGGGAAAATTTGCGCAGAATACCGGCAGAGGGAGCATTCATTTGGCACAAAGTTATAGCGATGTCTGGGATTATGCCAATGCCCCCGATAAAGAGGTCATGGAGATCGTAAATGTAGGTAATACTTACGTAATAAAGTACAACAACACTGAATTTGCCACAGATACCTCAAGGGTTACAAACATACCTGTGGCCAGCTTCACAACAGCCTACGCCCGTATAAAACTTAGGGGCAGTGGCGGTCCTAGCTTACATGACGCCCTGGGCGAACCTCACCTTCAGCGCCCCCCCCCTGTTCGCCAACACACACACATTCGAATCCCCCAAAATAAAGGACAGACATAACTCTTTCACAAAATAACTTTTTATTGGACTAATTGTTGGAACTTCAGAACCAAAACAAAGACTCAAATTTCTGAATTTTACAAATCCTTCATCACGTAAATAGAATAACTCACTTAAGAGAATGTAATTATGATACTATGAACAGGAAAAATACAAATTAAATTGCACAACTGCCATAAATAAACTAGAGAATCAAATTTCTAAATTGTACAAATGCTCTATCACATAAATAGAATAAGACACTTAAGAGAGGGTAATTATTATGCTACACTTTGAACAAGAAACAAAATAAATTGCACCACAGCACAACTGCCATCTAAAGCCTGACTCTTCTTACCTTCCTTGATGCAAAGTCATGAATTAAATCATCATATGAAATCTGCTCAGCAATTGTATGATTTATACTGATGATGGCCAGACCGGTAAGGCGTTCCTGTGACATAGTTGACCTCAGGTAGGATTTGATGAGCTTCAGCTTTGAAAAGCTCCTCTCTGCTTCAGCAACAGTGACTGGAAGAGTAAGACCAATTCTGAGAGCAGTCCACAAATTTGGATATATTTCAGAGAGCTCCCTTTCATGGATAAATGTCAGCAGTTCAAGCAAGGATATGGTCTTTGATGGCAAGTCAGGCAAGTTCTTCAGCTCCTGTGCAAGCTCTCTGCCATCCAAGTCAGATTGTCCCTTAAAGTGTAGTGTAGTACTAAGGTTCACACATTGTTCTGTCAGCTCCTCAAATGTGAGATTTTGGAAATGTGTCAGCACTCCAAACTTCTCTCCCACAATTTCCAACGTGGAAAATCTTTCCTGAATGGCTGATGTTGCAGCATCAACCACTGCATTGAAAAATGTCACCTCCAGCTTCTTCAAAGCATCAATCAAGGGCTCATCAGATGCTTCATAGGAGAAGTGCCGCTTCGTGGACCTCAGCCGTTTTTGTTTTAACACAGCCTCCACATTCATTTGTTCACAGATATCTGTGGCTGCCATTTGTGCAGCCACAAAACCTGTTGCCCTGTAATTGCGGAGACCTCTCTCTGTTTTTTTTAGGAGATTTACTGCAACATCAACGTGCATGCTAGGAGACTGCATCTGCTTGCTCACATGCTGAATTTGGCACAACAGGTCATGCCACACCACTGAACAAATGGCGAAGCGGTATGACCCAACCTCCTCTGACAGAGATTGAGCCTCGACCTTTATTACAGAGTCTTTGGTGTGGTCCCTCACCTCGATCAGTGCATCTCTCACTGCAGCTGCCTGATATCTCAGGGGCTCCACACTCTTGATCTTGCTTTCCCACCTTGTATCAGACCACATCTTCAATGTGATGTTCACATGTTTTTTCAAAATGGCCCATCGTTGTGTGGAGGCTGAAAACAAGTTGTAAAGCTTCTGCAAGATGCCAAAGTAACTTGTGGCATCAATAGATCCCTTAGCAGCATCGGCCACAAGCAAATTCAGAGAATGAGCCCCACATGGAACAAACAGAGCTCTGGGATTAATTTCTAGGAGCCTGGATTGAACACCCTTGTTTTTTCCCCTCATGTTGGCCCCGTTGTCGTATGATTGTCCTCTACAGTCCATGAAAGGAACTTTTAGCTCCTCCAGTCTCTTCAGAATCAGAGATGCCAAATGTTGACCAGTGGACTCCTCTGCCTCCAAAAACCCCATGAAATGTTCCTTTATATGGGGCTTCCCCTCCAGTGACACAACCCGAATCACAACTGACAACTGTTCAGTGTGGCTGGTATCTGGAGTGCAATCTAGAATTATTGAAAAAAACTTTGATTGTTTGATGTCGCTCACCATTGCTGAAATGGTCTTGCTGCTCGACAAATCAATGAGTTCGTTTTGTATGTGGTGGCCGAGGTAGCTGGTGTGACTGGAGGTCCCTTTTTGGACACGGTTAATGTGCTCTTGCATTATAGGATCAAATTGTGCCATCAGTTCAACTTCTTTCAGAAAATTGCCATTTGATGGTGAGAACAATTTTTCTGTATGTCCCCTTAGTGCCAAATTCCTAACTGCCAGAGAATGCACAATAGCAGTGAGACGTGTCAGCACCGCTCTCCATCTCAACTTCTCAGCCTCCAGAAGTGCCATCTCCTGCTTGTCAATGGTCTCCCCCTTTCTCATCCTCACTGCCAGTTCTTTCCAGATTTTCATAGAATTTAGGTGTTCTGAACTGTTGTCATGTGATGTGAGCAATGAGCTTGCATGCTTCCAGTCCGAGAGTCCCAAACTTGTTAAATTTATTTTCCTCTTGGAAAATAATGTACAACAGAAACAGAAAAGGCTGTTGTTTTTTAAGGAATAGACCAACCAACTTCTGGTTATATTTTCCCCACTAACCAATGACTTCCTGAAGTATTGATGGTGGAAACTTCTTCCGTCACTGTCGTTTCTAGGGAATACAAAGTCAGATGGTACTTGACTTGGTCCCTGGAAACCAGTTGTGTCCGAATTCTCTCAGTCAGAACTGAAGGCCAGTTAGCAGGGTCGGTGGACAGAGACTCATCCTCAGGAGGCGATTCTGCTCCAGGCCTTTCTAATAGAAAGAACAAGAGCATTACTCATTAGTATACACACCTAAGTTAGATAACACATTATTCACAGCACTTTGTTATGGTGGTGGTGTTATGGAATTATGGTGGTGAAACACCACACATACCCAGTAACCCAGACCCAGTGATAATAACATTATAATTTTAACTGTTTGCAAAATGCTTTGCAGGGATGCACACACATACACATACACGCACACACTCACAGACATATGTGCACACAAACTCACCTGAAGAGTCCTGCCGGGGAGAAGTAGAAGCAAATGGGTCTTCATCCTCAGGATCAGACTGCATTTGTGGAGACATATGTGAGGCTGAGGAGGTAGATGGCTCCTCAGCCTCAATAATGGCAGAAGTAGACGGCTTCTCATCCTGGCTAGTGGCAGAGGGTGTTCCAAAATATTTCAAAAGTGCCCCTGCAAATAGTAAAATAGAACATAACAGACCAATGCATGAATAGGCTAGTACAATTAATTTAACATGTTATTAAGCACAATTTATTAAACTTTTAGAATAGGAAACAAATGAATAATACAACCTCCTTGGTTAATGGCTAATTATATACATAATAGTACACTTCAAATGACTCAGAAAGCTATATCACAAAATAGCAGTGCAATATAGCAGTGAAGAGTAGATGACATAGCTCTATACCTTTATCTTTTGCTCGTTTCTCCTCTTCTTCTTTCCTCTTTTTTCTAAACTGAGCACCTGATAGCTTTGACCTCTTCTTATCCATTTGCGGTTATTTGACAGACCTTAGTGGCTTAGTGTGAAGATTCGTTCTGTAATAAATAATATACATTTCACTATTTAACCAAACCCAGAAAAATAACATTACATATGTTAAAGTATGGGCCTTTATTCCCAATAATATTAATCTGGAAGCATTTTGCATTGTTTAGGTCTTTTATGGGAAGGTTTATGGAAAATGCAATAGATGGTTTTTTATTAATAAAAATATATTTATTGATCTTTTATTATTTATTTTATTTTATTTTTTATTTTTATTTATTTCTTTATTTATTTATTCTTATTTTTATTTTTATTTTTTTTGCAGGCGCTCATGCCGCCCCTCCACAAATGCCGCCCTGTGCGGCTGCCCATATTGCCCATATGAGGAACCGCCACTGCTTAGGGGTCTATTGCATTCTCTTGGGCGGAGAGTATTGTATGCCGATACAGATAGCGTGATATTCACAGAGAGGGAGGGTGAATACATGCCCACTATTGGGGAGTTCCTCGGCGAGCTCACTGATGAGATCAAGGATGAGTATGGGGACAACGCATACGCCGACTCTTTTGCCTCAACAGGACCTAAGACTTATGGGGTACGGGTCAGGGTGGGGGAGGAAATGAAATATATCGTGAAGGCAAAGGGTATTACGCTCAACCATGCGAATCGGGAGGTTGTTAACTTTGAGTCGTTGAAGGATCTAGTATGTTTGGACGATGATGAACAACCTCCCCAACTAATTGTAGGCACCCACAATTTTCGGGCGCAGAAGGTGGGGGGGCGTGAAGGAACTTAGGGGTACGAAGGTGTGCCGTAACACCTATAGGAAACGTTACCAGTTACCTGGTACCTATGATACCGTACCCTTTGGATACCAATGATGCTTCTATTGTTAACTCACACGTCTTGTATATAATCGTATCTATTGATTTATTACACGTATTTGTAAATATATATATATAACTTGAATATCTCGTTCATTAAATCGTATTTGTAAAATTGATTTATTACACGTATTTGTAAATATATATATATATATATATATATATATATATAACTTGAATATCTCGTTTATTAAATCGTATTTGTAAATATATATAACTTGAATATCTCGTTTGTTAAATAAATCATGTTTCAAATAGCGTTTCACTTTCTCCTTTGTGTGTGTGTGTGTGTGTGTGTGTGTGAAAGTTCTAAGCTCCGCCCACTGTAAGACCGTGAGTCATGCTACTATCTGGGAGTCCCTGCGTGGTCAGTCGACTGCAGTAAGCCCGAGAGATCAGACGTGTATTCAGACCAGACGTGTATTCAAATGGCTACCTTTAATATTGCTTGCACAACGTTTACGAAATGGTATTCAGTAAAGTGCCAGGATGTGGTGGATACCGAAAAACTTCCTATTCCTCCCTCCTATGCCTCTTTTAAAAACACATTGGATTGTGCGAAGTTCCAAGATGTACAAATACTTTACGGATGTTCTGGTGAGACCGTTAAAGGCTTTCGTTGCACAGACGATGTGCTGATGTATACTGCAGAGCTAAACTTTATAAAGTCTCACATACACCGTGAAGTAAAAGAAACAACGCGTGCAGAAGAGAAGCAGCAGGTATGGATAATGAGTCTTGCTAATGGGTGGTGTGACAAGCGGTATTACGTCATGCTACACCATGTCGATTACTCATACCCTACGACTGAAAATGTGAATCTCGTGATCATGGACAATCTTAAGTATTTTTACCACTATATTAACGTATATCATGATGAGGTTCGTAGTGAGGTTGTGGCTAGTGCCCTGCGTGAATTTTTAACAGAGTTTAGAGACGAGTATCGTTTGATGGGCAGAAAGGAAAAATATGAACATATGTTCCTCTCAAATAGTGCGCCGGAGTGTGGAGATGTTTAGTAAAACATAAAATGTTCCTAGTTCTTTTCAAAACTGTCTGGTGCGTAGGCTGGTAGTGATGAAATTAAATCTTGTACCGAAATATGTACAACAATTCGACTCGCCGGCATACGAACAAACCCATTCACGTATCATCGAGTCAGCCGCCCGTCGAACCATTCCTGCCTACCTGCGTGCCTCACACGGCTCATAGTTATCTCAGAGCTTGAGCCGAGTGGACGTGCGCTCCTCGAATACGATGGAGCTTCCTTTGAGCAGCATTCTCAACGCCTCGTACGATGTGTCCGTGACGAAATCGTTGCGCGTGTTCAGGCGTAATTCCGGTACCATTAGCTATGTACTGGAAACGGAATGTAGACCGACAAACAAACGGGTTTATTTAAGTATCGAGGAGATGAATAGAATCTTCGTGATAGTTGAGAAGTGGAGTGAAGATCGTTATAAAATACCTGTTAACGTAGGTACAAGAAGAGAGCAGATTAGTGACGCACCCTCATACGCCGTTGTATGTACGTTGTGTATAAATAACGATCGGCCGTGCATTGATATACGGCTGATGTGGAAGAATGCTTCTGATAATAACGCTCTTGTTCCTACGCGAAACCGTTTCATCCTCGACAGAATGTTTGAAATCGTCGGATTCCGCAAGCTGAAACCTATATTAGACGCGCGTGTTACGGACATGCTTTATTTTGATACAGTACTTGAGTACGCCTACACCGCTCTGCTCGATGGGTTTACCGAGTGTAGGGCTGGTGAGAATGGTCTAGAGCTGGACGTTTATTTAAAAAGTTTAGACTCTTTGAAATACCATGAACTTTGGTACAAAGCAATTGATCGGTACAAGGCTGAGCTCACCTACACCGTTCACCCTGAAGAACTATTTCTTTATAAACGCGCAGTTGTCGTAACGATTTAGAAGATTATTTCAATTGCCGCTATGTTGAGTGAGTTCACGATTGAAAAGCTCGAGTCGGTAGAAATAAACCCTCGATTGGAAAAGCGTGTTTATAAACTTGTGTTTAATAATGTAGCTAACGATGAACTCTTTGTGCGTGCTTTTGATTGTATTCTAGACGTATTTAAAGATGACTTACCAACCGGTTGTAAAGTGGGAACAAAAATAGTACTGAACGATATGAAAGCCCTTCATATCGAATACAGGTTTCCCGATACTTTAAGCGGTGAAATATTATTAAGCCGCATATACTGCGTAATGCAGAGCAATAATGATGTAATTGTAAACTCGATTAAGACCGAGTTTAGTATTTTGAAAAAAAAGTGAATTGTATTTATATATATTTCGCTTGATATTTCTCCTGTACTGATTATACGCATATTTCTATTGAATTGTATTTATATATATTTTGCGTGATATTTCTCCTGTACGATTATATTCATATTTCTATTGAAATGTATATTTATTTCTATTTGAAATGTATATTTTATTTTATATATATCCATAATTGTGTGTATATATTTCCTGTACTGTTATATGCATATTCCTCAATTGAAATGTATATTTATTTTCTATATATTTATAATAAACAGAATGATGCAATGTTGTTTTACTTAATTATATCATGTTACGCCTTCTAAACCTACTACCTGTATTCTTTTAAGAAATATAATAATGCATACAACGGTATTGCGGTATCTGGCAATATTTAAGCCTTCTAAGCCAACTGGCTGATTAGGAGTCTATAATAGTGTATACAATGGTATCTGGCAACTCAGTCTTCGATTAGAATTAAATGAATACATGGCGCTATCTGGCAACTCAAGCCATTTACAGCCAACTGGCTCATTAGGAGTCTATAATAATGCTAAAAAGTGGTATCTGGCAACTCAGTCTTCGATTAGAATTAAATGAATACATGGCACTATCTGGCAACTCAAGCCATTTACAGCCAACTGGCTGATTAGGAGCCTATAAAACAACGCCTACTCGGCTGAAGTCTTAACATGCACTTGGCTCCTGCCAGGTGAACACCTCTCCTCCTTTCTCTCCTCCTTCTTTCTCTTGGGGGATAACGCCGCCTCCAAGTTTTCCTTGTTGCACCTGCAGCATCCCTCCTTTGGGGGAATTTTTCTTTTTTTCTTTTTTTCTTTTTTTGCAACACCCACCACCCCCCTTTGCAACATTACATAATGACTTGCAACATTCTTGCACTCTCCCCTTTTTAGGCTATACTACTCACGCTCTCACAACGTTACTCCTATCAATGGGTCTGTTATGCTTCCGGTGCTGGAACCAGATACGCACGAACACTGGGTAGCAGCACCTCTTCCAGTATCTGGCAATATTGCTGTCCAGTAAAGCGTCCATCTACTTGAGTCATTCTCCGACACCATAGCCAGACATCCAGCCCCACATACCGAGATTGTGACCACTACGTTTGCTCGGGAAAACATTTCCCTCTTCATAGCGTTTTCCGCGCTGCCTCCAACAATGCAGGGAACCATGACTATCTGTTGAAAATGTTTTTTCGTCACAGTACACAACTTTTCTCCAGAATTCTTCCTCCTGCGGCAAGTATTGCAAGGCAAATCCCATCCGCCTCTTTATGCTCAATCGTCAATGCAAGTTTTTATAGCTGGACGACGAGAAAAATACCCTGCCTCGTGAAGTCTGTTGTTCACTGTATTTGCGCTACAACGAAGGTTCAGGTGTCTGTAAATATGCGTCGCTGGAACAAACGGATGCTATCTGGCATGATTAACAATCGCAGCATCTTCCTCTTGAGATGTTGAACGCGGAGGACCAGACCTCGGCAAAGTAGCGATTGAGTTTTCTGCTTCATACCGATGAATCCACTGTTCCACAATGCTTCGATGAACGTCTAGTCGTCTTGATATTTCTCTTATTGGCACACCATATTCATGCAATGTCACCATTGCTCCCCGCATTGCCTGGGTCGTCTCGTGGTGCACAGACGGCCTTTCCATCTTTGTGTAAATGGCTTATGTGAAGCGTGCTGGGACGATAAGGAATGAGGATACCATGCACCCCTTCTGAAATTGATTTCGGTTGTGAAGGGTACCAACCCTTCGAATGGTAATAATAATCAGCCAATTTCCTATTTTGTTGAACATATGCATAAAAAATTCGTCCTAAAAGCCAAGGATCCAAATTGTCAGCATAGTTTATATCCCAACTGAATATAGTTAGCCATCAACAGTATAATCATATTTTATTTCCGTAACTACTCATGACTACTCTGTCATAGTAAATAACCTTATTATGACTTAGGTAGTAGTGGTAATTCTGAGTTGCGGCCTCTAGCCACATACGTTAAACCTATCAGTGCGTCCAAGACCAGATTCTTCTGTTTCTGTCAATTCATTGTTAGTTTAAGGTATTTTGCTCTTTGTCTTTCTAGGTCTAGGGCATTAAAATAAATATTGAGTTTGTGTTTAGCATTTCCTCCTCCTTCGTAATTCCCCACCCAACCTCGTTTCCTTCGACATAGCAACGCTTACCTCCATCCTCATTCCACTTCCTTCATTAAACCTATTATCGCTTTTACTGTCCCTTCCTTCCATCCTTCAATGCCAGCGTTCTTAAACCTAGCACATAAATATATAATATGGAATCTAACACCTTAGATCTCTACGCATTCATGTTACTTGAAGACGCCTGTGTCTTAGGGGAATCTAAGTGTTGAGAGTGGGCTTGAGGGTAGTGTATAGATTATTACAGATGACCTTGGAACGCTCCAACTATTTAAAAATGATTATTTATTACGCACATCATATGGCATAATACACACATGAATTTAAGTATCCTTACACCGTTAGAGCAATTATGTGCACCAATCCGAACACACCTCCGCTGCCATAAGGACCGCCCATTTTATACCTAACAGACTAGCTTGGGACGAGACAGAGGTGCGAGACTTCTTGTAAGCACTGTACAGTTTTTCACGCTGATTTCAAAATTATAAACCATTTCATCGAGAAATATATAACCAAAAAGTTATAATGTGCAGAAACTAGCAAATGTTTGAAACAGCGTAGGCTATAGAATTTTTAAAATAATAGGCTGATTCTAAAAATAAGTTTTTTCAAAATGAAAGTAAATTATAGAATACTACAAAAAGTACTAGAACGGTGTAATCACTGCAAGCATAGGCTAGGCCAGTGCTGTCCAACTTCTATAAAGCGCGGCCAAGATGTTGCCTATAATCATACACTGTTGCAGTGGCGGCTCGTGACTAAAAATTCTAGGGGTGTATTGAAAAATTTATTATTTAGATTGATATATATTATTTTTATTTAGGTGTAGTATTAAGGTTAAGTTTACTTTAAATAGACTCGGTAATTATAGAATAATAATGGCCTATTTAGACACTGTCAACACAGCTACAGACTTTTTCACTGTAGGTTGCAGTGGTTTTCAGGTTAAATTTGGTCAGCAGCCAGATTACTAACTATGTGAAGCTAAATTCATCAAAATTAATTTAGACTTACCAAAAATGAAGTTGCCAGTTGAACGTTACCCTTTCAGTTTCTAACTGATTCATAGTTTTCATTTAGTTTCCAGTTTTTAAATTTCGTTGTTGTTTTAGGTTATCGTTTAACACACTGCTAGGTTATTATTTGTAGGGGCTTATTTCCCAGACCTAGGTTTTGCAGGTTAAGTTAGGCTAGGGCTGGATTGCCCTTAAGTTTTTGGTTTAAAAGTTTAAGGTTTAGAAGGTTTTATTTAAGTTAAGTTAGGGCTATATTGCCTTTAGGTTTAATAGGGGCTATAACAGCCATTTAATTATTGAGTTAGGGCGTTGTAGCCCGGTTCGAGTTTCGTCTAGGTACCTAGTTTTTCTCTTACCTTAGTTATTTTCTTTAACTTACTTGCACCTAGTTCTGATAGGCCTCTATTTAGTTAAACATGGGTTTTGATTAATTGCAGTGGTTATTAATTAAGGATACGATTTAATTAAAGGTTGTTAGATTTGAAGGTTGACTCAGTTTCCCGGTTTGGGTAACCACGAGCATTTAAATTTTTTTGAGAAAAAAGGGGCCCGCTTCATGCGGTCAAAATTTTCAACTGGCCAAAGCTCCGTTTGTCTTTGTCCCAGAAACTTTTTTTTTCCTTCTTTTTGTTAATTAGGGAAACCCAACTTCACTAATTGGTTTAGAAACGAGGGTTTTTATTTTTATTTATTTTGTTTATATTTTCTTTGGAAATATATGCGGTTATTTCTAACCACTTTTTTCAACATTCCCCCAAGGGGAAAAATTACCCAGAATTGTATTCTTGGGAAATTTTATTTTATTTTATTTTTTTTTGAATGAAATGACATGCTCTCAGAAAAGTTCCTTTTAGGTGAAATATGAAGATGAAAGCGTCTTTTCTGTAGAACGTTGGTCTAATTTACTATTTACAATTATTTACAATTTTCTATTTGTGGTCTTCACAAAGATCCACTCTGTATTTTCCTTTGCAGTTCTTCCCGAATCTAACTGCAGCTTGTCTTTGTGTCGGGGTTGAGTAGCGGCAGTAGTAGTGTCAGGAGAATCTACAGTTCCTGATTCCGTGGAAGAATTTTCCAGTTCTTCCAGGTCAATATTTGGCTTATCAGTTATTTCCAGTGGGTATAACCGATATATGTGTCTTCTGGAGAGATGACCATTGGTGTTTTTACAGTTACGTGCCTGATTATGCCATCTTCATCTGGGTGTAATGTTTCAATTACAGCAATCTTCCAGAAGTATTTGGGATTCATAGAATTTTCATCTAAGAGACATAGTTCTCCTACTTTAGGTTCTTTACTTACTGGTTGTTTGTGTTGTTGGTATTCTTTTTCCCTCAAAACTACTCAAATATCGTATCGCCTCTTTTTTTTATTTCTTGAGATTGTTTAGCTCCCTTATGAAAGTAATCCAGTATTTTCTTTCTTCTTTGTCCTCTGTTGTTTGTCATATAATCAGCATCCACCTGATCGTCTTCATTAACTGCTTCTTGGGTATCATTAGTGGTTAAAAAGTTGAATTTGGTATTGTCATACCCAAAAAGCAACTTGAAAGGAGTTAGTAGATCAGAGGAAGGATCTTCATTTGAATTAACATAAGTGAGTGGTCTTGAATTAATTGTGTTCATTATTTCAAGAACAATTGTTTTTAGTTCAGTTAACGGGATTTTCTTCCTTTTAGGGAGGTATAGAGGGCTCTTTTGACTAAACCCACCATTCTTTCAGCTATTCCTAAGGTTCTGGGTGAATAGGCTGCTGTAAATTTCCACTGGATACCATGATCAGAGAGGTACTGAGACACAAGAACATTTTGGAACCAATGTTTAAGGTAATCTTCAGATCTTTTGAAGGTGGATTGATTGTCTGAAATCAAAACCTTTGGAAGGGAGTAGTTTAAGGACAAATGGTAGAGTTCTCTTAAAAAGGTTTTAGCAGAAAGGTCAGTGCAGATGTGAAGGCTAGTGAATCTGGTGGCGCAGCAAGTGAACAATAATAAGTAGACTTTCATGAATTGGTTATTCTCATCCTGGACAGAAATTGGACCAACATAGTCAAGGGCAGTTTTTTCAAAGGGTTTTTCATAGCTTAAACGTTCCGTTACTAAGGGTCCAGTAGTAGGCACTTCATAGCCATGGCAAAGTATTTTTGGCAAAACAGACATTGTTTCAGAACCTTTTTAACTACTGCCTTATTTTGGGGATCCAGAATTCCTGTCTGAGGAAATTGCATGTGGTAGCTAAGGTTGCATGACTGGCTTTTGCATGACATTCAGTTACAATTAACGTTGTTAAATGAGAATTTTCGGGCAGTAGTACAGGATACCTAGCAGAATAGTTAAGGTTAGTTGCATATTTATATCTCCCCATTGTTCTGACTAACCCTTCTTTGTCAATGAAGAGTTTTAGATTCTTTTGCAGCTTTGTTAGGTCCTCAACTTTTGCTCCTTTATTTAGTTTGTGGATTATTTCTTTTTCTTTTGAGAAATGTTGTTGCTGGACTAATTTTAGCCAGTAATTTGTGGCCTTAGTTTTGTAAGCTGTATGATTTTTCTCCAAGACAGCAATTTGTTCTTCCATTGTCAGGTTACATTTCGGGTTATATTTGTGAGTGCGGAAGTACTTTAAGTTTTCTATGAACCGTAGAACATAGGCAGTGATTCTGACCAGTTTTTTTTCCTGTTAGAGAATCTTTCCATATTTAACAAGGGAGTTTTTTCATTTATTTCTTTAAGTGTTTGACACACATTTATTGTTGTCTGTAAGGTCTTGGTGGGGGTTAAAAATTAAGTTGGTGGGCCATTCCATCTCATTTCTCAAAAATTGGGACCATGTTGGTAAAAGTGAAGAAGTTTTTGAAATTTCTTGAAAGATATTGGTCTGGTGAGTAGGTCTGCTGGGTTGTCTTCTCCTGCTACATGTCTGAATTCCAGGTGATGGTTTAAGTTTCTTGTTGCTTCCTGAATGTCTTTCACTCTGTTTTTTACAAAGATTGATTTCATTTTTAGAGATTTTTGAGCAGTCCAATTTAAAGCCACTTGTGAGTCTGTCCAAATTATTGTTTTGAAGAACTTTTGGTTTTCTGAGTTTTCTTCTAGGTAGGTTTCTTTAAGGTATTCTAGGACTTTGGTTCCTAGGCAGATTGCCATTAATTCCAAGTTACAAATGGTCCAATTTTTTGATTTGGGATTGACTCTTGATTTAGCGTAAATTAGTTCGGATTTTCCATTTCCAACTAGATAGCAACTTACTGCATAACCTTCTTGGCTGGCATCACAAAAGATGTGGAGTTGAAGATTTTCCATGAGAGGTTTGGGATTTTCAAAAGCTTGTCTAGGAAAATTCAGAAATTCCACTTTGTTTATTTCTTTACAAAGTTTTTTCCATTCACGCAGCATTTCCAGTTCTAGATATTCATCCCAATTTTTTTTGGTAGCTGTTACTTTCTGCATGAAGAGTTTTAATTTAAACACTAAGGGTGCAACAAATCCAATTGGATCAAACAATGATTGCACAGAACTTAGTATTTCTCTTTTAGTTTTGGCTTCTGAGTTCAAGTTTACCGTTTTTAGATGGAGTGTATCAGCACTTGTGTTCCAACCATATCCTAATAGTTTTACATTTTCTTTATCTTCGGAGAGGCTATGTCATGTTTTTCAAATAGTCCTTGAAGTTCTGAGTGATTAGAGGCCCATTCATATAGCTTCAAATTATATTCAATTAAAGTGTTTACACTATAATTGTAAAGGTCTTTGAGTTCTGAGAGATTGTTGGCATTAATTAAAGCATTGTCCATGTAAAAGCGGTTAGCTAGGTAGTCTGCCACTTGGTTTTGTTGTTCATTAAATATGTGTTGTAGAGATTGTTGTAGTAAAAATGGACTGCTTTTGTTGCCAAAGGTAACTCTTCTATATTTATAGCAGCTCAGGTTGTTGTCATTTGGAGCCAATTGGGTATTCTTTACCCACAGAATTTTGTGGGCATTGCAGTCAAATTCTGTTTGATATTTAAGTTGTAAATATGCTTTTTGAATGTCCCCAATCATCAAATATTTACCATGCCTTAATTTAATGCACAATTTTGCTAAGTGAGGTAGGAGTGAAGGGCAGTCCTCAGTAGCATCATTTACGGTTATTTCTTCTGGTTTGCTTTTACCCGAGGGATCTACTACAATCCTAACTTTAGTTGTTTGTACCCCAGGGCGAACTACGGGAAAGTGAGGTAAAAAATTTCCTGCTTGTCTTAAGTGTTCTGTTAGAGGTACTTCTTCTATTATTCCTTCCTGGAATTGTTGTTCAAGGATGTCTGAATAAGGTTGCATTAAGTTATCTTTTTTTAATTTTTTGCAAGTGGACTTTAACCTGCTAATAGCATAGTTAAAGTTTGGTGAAATTTTATCTTTTTGGTCATTCCATGGTACCTTAACAGACAATCTTTCATCTTCTATTTTAACTTCCTTTTCAAAGTTTGCAATCAGATCTTTTTCTTTGTTTGAAAGTGGTTCATCCCCAGAAATACCCAAGTTTTCTAGTTTGCTAAATTGTGCAATCTGGTGTTCAATTTTTTTTAGATCTTCATTAGAAGTTGTACTAGTAGGTAGCGGGTTGGTAATACAGAAGCTGATCTGATCTCTTATTGGTTCTTTTTCTTTTTCAGGGTAGTAATCTGAAGGGAAACCCAATAAAAGTATTCCATAGGGAGATTTATAACAAGAGGCCGTATGAATCTGATGACTGCTGAGGGCAAAAAGTTTGTGGGTTGCAGCCCCAAAAATTAACATGAAGTCAGCCACTTCATCAGCTTCAAAGTGATCTGCAAGCTGATAATTTAATGATTTTAAATAAGTTTGAAGTTTCAGTAATCCTGGAACTTCATATTTAATATTAATATCATCAATTATGATAGCTTCTATTTCTTGGTAGTTTCCAGGGTTTCTAGAATCCTCCAATTTAATTATAGCTACTTCATAATTTGGTTGTTTCTTGTCGGCTATAAATCCTGTTATGGTTATGGATTCCTCGTAGTGTTTAGTTGGAAGATTTAATTTTTTCACGAGTTCCTTGGTAATGTAGCTGGCTTGACTACAATTATCCAAAAGTGCTCTGCATTTAATTGATTTTTCTGAGTTTCTTATTCTCATTTGCATGGAAGGGATTAATGCTACTTCTTGATCAGTGTTTTTTAAACTTAATAAGTTAGTAACTTGTTTCCCTTGTTTGGAGTTTTCTTTTTGGGTAGCTACTTCCGTACTGGTTTTGGTTTTCTTATCTCCCTCTGGTTTTCCTTTTTGTTTGGTACAAAGGAAGGATAAATGGTTAGAAAACCTACAAAATGAACAGGGTTGTAAAGAAATGGGGCATTCTTTGGCTTGGTGTTTAGATGAGGTACATTTAGTACAATAATTTAATTTAGCAAGTTTTTTCAGTTTATCCCAACTTTCAGGGAAAGAATCACATTTTGAGATTTTGTGAGAGTTTTTCTTACACAATTTGCAGTAAGGTTCTCTCTGGTCAGTATATTGAGCTCTTCTTGAGGATTGTTTTTGGGTAGAAACCGCCAGAGCAGCTGTAGTTTGGCCAGAATACCATGGTTTTCTGGCTGGTTCTGGAGAGAAGTTTCTTTTTTGTTTAGGTATCAAGGTAGTCAACTCACTTTGTTCCAGATCAAAATTAACATTAGCTAAGGTTTTGGTAGCTTCAGCAATTGCTTCTTTAAAATTATTAAAGGGGTCATAGAGTTTAAACCCACAAGTTCTTAAAAATTCCTGAGTTTCTTGAGTTAGTTTATTATAATATACATACAAGAGTATATCTTCTAATTCTAATTTTTGAGTTTGCATTAAATTTATGGTAGAGTGCATATCTGCTTGAAAGTCATGAAGTGATTTAAAATTTTTGGTTATTATGGATTTAGTTAAAAGGGATTTTATTATGGAGAATTTAATTTGGCCTGGTGTTGCATAACAGCCCTCCAACTGCTGCCATGCTTCTTCATAAGAGTTTTACTTTCTTGCATGCAGTTGATTTGAATGGCAGGGTTTCCACTCAAATGTTGTTTTAGGTAGGCAAATTTCTCTTCTTCGGAAAGACCTATGTTATCATAAATGTTTCTGAATGAGGTCTTAAAGTTTTGAAATTTAGAGGGATTTCCATCAAATGGTAATATTTGAAGCTCAGGAATTTTAGTACTTATTCTTAGTTTAGGTTTGGCTTCGGCATTATTTTCTTTTTTAGTTGTTAATGCTTGTATCATTTGATCTATTTCAAAGTGGTAATAACTATTTTTTTCATCTAGTTCTTCTTGTTTATCCTCTGAGAAGCCTTCGGAACAAACATACATTCTAAGGATTTCCTCGTCTAAATTTTGTAACTTGTCCAGTTGTGAGGACAAAAGCCGAGCATGTGAATTTTTTTGTTCCTCAGTCCAATCATCCCATCTCTCTTTGATTGTAGCTAAAAGTTTAGTAGCTGAGGTTCTGATTGCTCCCCTCCTTTTTACCAGTTTACTAGTTTCAAGTGCTTCCACATCACTTCCCAACCAGGTCTCCATACTTTTTCCACGAGTGGCTTCAGTTTGATTAGCCATTTTTAGGTTTATTATGGGTAGGTAGGTTAGGTATTTTAGGTTAAGTAGGGTAGGTTATGTACGTTTGGTAGGGTAGGTTAGGTTGGTTTGGTAGGTTAGGTAGGGTTGGTAGGGTAGGGTAGGTTTGTTTTTTAGGTTCAGCCAGGTTAGGCTAGGTTTGTTTTTTTAGGTTCAGCCAGGTTAGGCTAGGTTTTTTTTTTTTAGGTTAGGTTCAGCCAGGTTAGGCTAGGTTTGTTTTTTTAGGTTCAGCCAGGTTAGGCTAGGTTTGTTTTTTTAGGTTCAGCCAGGTTAGGCTAGGTTTTTTTTTAGGTTCAGCCAGGTTAGGCTAGGTTTGTTTTTTAGGTTCAGCCAGGTTAGGCTAGGTTTGTTTTTTAGGTTCAGCCAGGTTAGGCTAGGTTTGTTTTTTTAGGTTTAGCCAGGTTAGGCTAGGTTTGTTTAGGTTGTGTAAAAAATTTAATTCACTGGATTTAAAACTATTGTATCAGAATTAAAACAAAAAAAGGGTAACTAACTTCTCGACTGCCCACCCGGGGGCGCCATATTGAAAAATTTATTATTTAGATTGATATATTATTTTTATTTAGGTGTAGTATTAAGGTTAAGTTTACTTTAAATAGACTCGGTAATTATAGAAATAATAATGGCCTATTTAGACACTGTCAACACAGCTACAGACTTTTTCACTGTAGGTTGCAGTGGTTTTCAGGTTAAATTTGGTCAGCAGCCAGATTACTAACTATGGTGAAGCTAAATTCATCAAAATTAATTTAGACTTACCAAAAATGAAGTTGCCAGTTGAACGTTACCCTTTCAGTTTCTAACTGATTCATAAGTTTCATTTAGTTTCCAGGTTTTTAAATTTCGTTGTTGTTTTAGGTTATCGTTTAACACACTGCTAGGTTATTTATTTGTAGGGGCTATTTCCCAGACCTAGGTTTTGCAGGTTAAGTTAGGCTAGGGCTGGATTGCCCTTAAGTTTTTGGTTTTAAAAGTTTAAGGTTTAGAAGGTTTTATTTAAGTTAAGTTAGGGCTATATTGCCTTTAGGTTTTAATAGGGGCTATAACAGCCATTTAATTATTGAGTTAGGGCCGTTGTAGCCCGGTTCGAGTTTCGTCTAGGTACCTAGTTTTTCTCTTACCTTAGTTATTTTCTTTAACTTACTTGCACCTAGTTCTGATAGGCCTCTATTTAGTTAAACATGGGTTTTGATTAATTGCAGTGGTTATTAATTAAGGATACGATTTAATTAAAGGTTGTTAGATTTGAAGGTTGACTCAGTTTCCCGGTTTGGGTAACCACGAGCATTTTAATTTTTTTGAGAAAAAAGGGGCCCGCTTCATGCGGTCAAAAATTTTCAAGACTGGCCAAAGCTCCGTTTGTCTTTGTCCCAGAAACTTTTTTTTTTCCTTCTTTTTGTTAATTAGGGAAACCCAACTTCACTAATTGGTTAGAAACGAGGGTTTTTATTTTTATTTATTTTGTTTATATTTTCTTTGGAAATATATGCGGTTATTTCTAACCACTTTTTTCAACAGGGTGCTGTCTCTAAGAATGGGTTGAAATAATTACTGAAATAAAAGGATGAGCATTGAGCAATGAATAAAAGTTTAAAAAGTTATTGAAAAAGTTATTCAGTGAGCTCATCCTTATATTGTTCTCGATTATTTCAATTGTAAATAAAAAATTTAGGGGTACTGCAGTTCCGCAGTGCCTATCGACGAGCCGCCACTGCACTGTTGGTTAATACGACTTAGGAACCCGCTGAATGTTGTTCTCCCTACTAGAAATGACAAAATAGGGAAGAAAATTCAGAAATGAAATTTGGCAAACGTCCATTCCGCGGGCCGCAAGTTGGACAGCGCTGGGCTAGGCTATTTTTTAAACGGTGGCGTTGCGCATCTATTTTTTTCTTCCGCTGCAAGCATAGACTATCACTGCAAGCATAGGCTAGGCTATTTTTTAAACAGTGGCGTTGCGCATCTATTTTGTTCTTCCGCTGCAAGCATAGACTATCACTGCAAGCATATGCTAGGCTATTTTTTAAACGGTGGCGTTGCGCATCTATTTTGTTCTTCCGCTGCAAGCATAGACTATAGTTCAACATCTTTTTACTTTCCAATGACTGACAAATTTAATTTTATAGAATTATATAGGAAGACTGAGACAGAAGAAAATGCAGTAAATTTTTTACAAGAATATAACTTAATACCGAAAGAAAAAGTGTCCTAGAAAACATCAAATACTAATAAGCCTAACTTAACCTAATCTAACCTAACCTAAGTATTTCTCGATGAAATGGTTTATAATTTTGAAATCAGCGTGAAAAACTGTACATATCACGTTGTTTTCATAAAAATCGGAAACAGTTAATGATACAGGAAAGACCCCAAAAAACAATTGTATTGGAAAAAAAAGAAATTTATTTACAGAAAGACTTTGCGTGGTTTTCGGCAGGCAATTAAATTGTTTTATACAACCACGAAAATGTGGGGGCCCTGTGCGGCGGCATACTCTGCATACCCCTAAATCCGGCACTGAGGTTAGGTTAAGATAGTGCAATTCACCTCTCTTAAATAGTTGATATAGTCATTAGTGCGTCGGTTTTAATTTTGAGTTCATGATCACAAAATTTTATGTTGGTGTATTCCTTTGCCCAGCAATAAATAAACAATAAATATATAATCTTAGATAATGGAATATGGGTGTCTTCAAACCATGTTCCATTGCTAATGTACTTTCTATTTTAGTTGGGTTAGGGTTTATATATCTTAGTTTTGGCTAATTTCCGCATTTAAGAAAGGGCAGAATTGAAATCTGCGCATAAAATTACCTAAAAATATATATAATTTAAAAAAAAAATCAGCAGTGAATGAAACCGAGAAGATCCTGAATTTGTTGCCGAAAATAGTCACAATTCACATTGTATCAGATTTGGGAGGCACTGAAATGAAGCACAACTAATATTTTCGTTAGTGACACGCGCCACTGCATGCAAATGAGTGACTATATTAAAAACAGTCAGAGACATCACGAAATTAAGGGATGTAAGATCGCTATTTGAATATCATCCGCATACTGTAAACCTTTCCCATTATGAGAGTTATGAAAATCATTTACATAGATCTATAAAATAATAATAATAATAATTAATAATGTTTTGGGTTGTTTAATTATTACTTGTCATTTCATTTCCTTTATGTAATAAATAAACTGAATTTCATTAATTTTGGCTAAAAAGTTTTCATGCTTCCTAATGGCATATTCAGATTAGAATCCCCTAAATATATTAAATGTCATTCAGATATCTAAGTTGTACAGGGTGTTCGAAAAGTCCCGTCACCCCCTACAAAATGTACATATTGTAATATAAATTTAATTAATCACACAAAAATAAAATTGGTATGTGATTCATTGACTTTTTTTCTTTTCCAGGTATTGGAGTTGTGTGAACACTGGCAGACCAGTTCACTTACACTGGAGAAAAGGATAGTGATGAGCACATGGGCTCATGAAAGGTCACATACTGGCAAAACGATGCATGATATCCAGAATAATTTCAATACAAGATTCAATAAGGCTGCACCACCAAACAAGACGGTATTACGCTGGGAGAAAAAGCTGTTTGAAAATGGCTCCATCAAGGACAGACCACGGTCGGGAAGACCAACAACGCGAGCGGAACAATGTGAAGGTATCATTGCGTCGGTGACTCGTTCACCGAAAAAATCACTTCGGAAACGATCACAAGAACTTGCAGTCCCCATGTCCACAATGAGAGATCACGTGACAAAAGATCTCGGCATGAAACCATACCGCCCGTCATTTGTTAATGAATTAAGCAATACAGACATGCAGAAATGATTTGAAGCCTGTGAAGGGTTTTTTGAATGATGGTGCACACACAGATATTCTTGATTAGTAACCATAATTAGTAACTGTATTTACTATAATTAAAATAATTTTTGCTAGTGTCTTGTTTCTTAAATTACACCTACCACATATAAATACAATTAATCAGACAAAAATAAAATTGGTATTACAATATGTACATTTTGTAGGGGGTGACGGGACTCTTCGAACACCCTGTGCAGAAAAATATTGAAAAGAATTATAAAACTATTGAAGTTGTATTCTTTTTATGAATAAAGGTTTTAAAGCTAAAAAAAATTTGAATTACTGATTTTTTATAAATAACTTCCTTACGCAAATATTGACTGTAAAATTGGGTAACATTAATTGCTTCTAATAAGTAAGTAGGGTAGGTATATTTAAGGCTGACGAAACAGAGCTAGACCGATATTCTCAAAATAAAAAAAAATAAAGTGATAAAATAAAACTATACTTATCTGAAAACTGTTAAGTTAGATCCAGTTAGGTTTCTATAATTTAGCATTTCGGCAGTTCAACTTTTCATTTCGAGTAAATGCTTACAGTTAGTAATGTATGTATAAAATAGTTACCCCTAAAATAAATTAATATAATGTATAAAATATTAGTAAAAGAGAATTTTTAAAGAAATTTTGAGTAATAATATATTTTAGAAACAAAATAATAAAAATTCATATATTTCTGTTCATTTCATTTAATGAATAAAAATAATAATCGCGAACACAACATCGCCAAATTTTGCAGACTGAGTGTTGTAATTTTTACAACTATATTTTAACAGGGATTTTCCCTTTGTATTTATTAACAATATAGTGCGGTAATTGATTGATAATTCTCATTCGTATTAATCAATTAAAAAGCAAATCGTGGTTCTAACTGTTCTGGTTTTTATATATGTGCTATCCAAAGGTGGGCAGGACCGAGTTCCAAAAGGGCCGAACTCCAGGAACTCGGTCCTTTTTAAGGACCGTGACATGAACGGGAAAGTCGGTCCTTTCTCAGTGAGGAGCGACGGTCCATTTTTAAGCAATTCCGGACGGTCCGGTCCGCACGGTCTTTTTTAGTGTGTTTAGTGATTATTTGAAGTTCTAAAGAAGATGGATCGTTTCCTCCAGAAGAATCAGAAAGCGTTGAAGGACTTGTTCATCAAGTTTAACACGCCTATCCCATCCAGTGCCGCCGTGGAGAGGCTCTTCTCTTTGGGGAAGGACGTCCTCAAGCCGAAAAGGTCAGGGCTCAGTGACAGCCATTTTGAAATGCTAGTATTCTTGAAGGGAAACTCAAGCATTTAACTTAATAACTTTTTTCATCATTTATGTATTGTATTAATTATAATTTACGTTAATAAAATTAAAGATTTCCGGTGTCTTTAATTTCATTTTTCATTTTAATCAAATTTTTCACTTATATTATATATAAGGACCGAGGACCGAGTCGTTCCTAGGTCCTATCTTCAGAAAGGACCGGGACCGTCGGTCCAGTTTGAGGCAAGGACCGGGACCGTCGGTCCTTTTTGAGGCCCGAGTGCCCACCTTTGGTGCTATCGCTGTTTTCATCATCAGGTCATCCCATAAGTAATGTCATATATATATATATATATATATTCTGAAGGCGCAAGGTCTGGAGGATGTGGAAGTTTTTCCCACCCAAGCTCCTCAATTTTTGCAGAAGTGATCCGAGCGGTATGAGGACGTGCGTTGTCGTGGTGGAACACGATTCCTTTCCGATTAACCAAAGAAGGTCTCTTTTCTTTTAGTGCAGTGTTCAATCGATTCAGTTGTTGACAGTAGACTTGTGCGGTGATTGTTTGGTTGTGTAGTAAGCAGTGGCGGCTCGTGACTTTCAGTTATGGGGGTGCTGCCTCAGAAATTGCGAACAATTGTGTCGATTATATATATATGAGAGAGAGAGAGAAAGTCGAATAGATAAATAGATAACTACTCACTACTCAGTCATAAAAATAAGTAAAATAGTATCATAAAATCAATTATAGGGTACTTACGCTTAACGGGTAATTTCAAATTTGCCAAAAATTTTATTTATAAACAAATTCCATTCTTCTGTTTTTATTCTGAGCGAAAAAATATTCTAAGAAATGAAAGCTATATATTGTAAATAATCCAATTATTATATAATTAACTTCAATCTCACGACAAAAAATAAATGATAACGAATCATTGATAAATGCAATTCGGAAATTAAATTTCGAATTAGCAAACGATACAGCAACACAACTACCACGTCAAACAAACAAATCGGCACTGCTCTGTCCACAGTGCTTTGGATCCTCTTAAACCCGCGATTCTGACTCGCTCTTCGTACGTCCGCCACCGAGGTTTCAAGCGTTTCGAACAAAATCTGGAACTGTTAAGTACGCAGTTCCACGGGAAGGCTGAAGCTACTTTCGTGATTCATTCATTCGGCATTGAAATAGTTTAAGGAAAAAAGGATATAATCTGATTTAAAAACTCAAAGTTCATTAAAAAAAAAAAAATCAGAGAGGCTATTTTAAGTATAAAGATCATAAGATCATGGGGTGCTGCAGTTCCGCAGTGCCTACCGACGAGTCGCCCCTGGTGGTAAGGTTTCAAAGTGTATTACATCACCTTATCCCACCAAACACTAAGCAACACCTTCCGGGGGTGAAGATTTGGTTTTGACTGTGGTGTCGCTGGTTCTCCGGCACAAACCCACTGTCGACGGCGCTTAACATTCTGGTACAGTATCCACTTTTCATCACCAGTCACTAAACGGTGCAAAAACGGATCTTGGAGTTCACGGGAATGAAGAACTGTGCTAATGTTTACCCGCACCCTCAGATTGTCAACCGACAATCCATGTGGCACCCATTTTCCTAACTTAGGCACTTTCCCGAGTTGTTGCAAATGTCGATGGATGGTGGACGGGGATGAATTGAGTTTCTGGGCCAATTCTTCGACAGTTGTTGAACAGTCTTCTTCAAGTGCGGCTAACAGTAGGTCGTCCAGAGCGTGCTGCATCTGTCAAACAGCAGTCACCATTCCTAAACTTTTGAAACCACCTTTGACATTTCCTCACATGCAGAATATCGTTGCCATAAACTTCCTGAATGTTTCGCGTTGCTTCAGTAGTACTATTCCCTTTTTTGAACTGATATGCTCTTCTGATACCGACATGTTTATGAGGGGTTCACATAAAGCAAAACACACGTCTTCACTGGTCAAGGTCTGTAAAATATGTAGCGAAACACGATAGATCTCCTCTTAGATATAACCTTCGGAAAATTTATGCTTAAACCGAGTAGGACTAGTTTAAACTTAATCTATCGTAAAAAACGACATTACTTATGGGATGACCTGATATATATATATATATAGGAGGGGCGAAAGCAGCCTCAGAAAAAGAGGTACCCACGGCAGAAGAGGGAGATACGAAATACACGCCGAAGAAAACAACCACACTGAGTAGAGTAGGGAAGAAGTGGTGGCGAAGCAGAAGGAGGAAATCGAATCACATAAGACTCAGAGGGAATTTAAACGACGGGCCATATGCGAATATTATAAAATAGGTGCGTGCAAATATGGCTCAAACTGCATATACAATCACCCTACAAAATGCTTCAGAGGGTGGAGCGAAAAATACTTTTTTTCTAGGATGAAGTTCTAATAGGGATTAAAAGTTGCATTTAGTGGACGATATATATCTGCCAAAATATGAGTTAATTTGTTTAATATTTTCAGCTGCCACCAGGGGCTAAAGTTAACACAATTTTGGGTAAAAAGGAAAAAATGCTTCTATTTTAGGTTTATCAAACTATTATAAAATTTTATCTTAGAATTATCTAATAGTTTGATTAAGATTCTTAAATGATAAGAATTCGTTTTGTAAAAATGCCTTTTCATATGCTTAATATCTTCAGCTGCCACAAGAGGGCTGAAGTTAACTTAAAAATGACAATTAAGTATGATTCTGTATTTACTTGAAAAGGGAACAGTAATAAATTAGGATGTCTCTCCTCCTTTATACTGGCTTGAGACAGTTAAGAAACGTTATTTCGTGCCTTAGCTGAGTTACCACCCTTTCCCCAACCAACCTCCCTCTAGAAAGGGTTCTTGCTGAAGACTATTTAGTAATTTGCTTTTGTGTCAAATTTGGCTGTTTTTTCCTTGATTCTAATGTAGCACGAATCCAACCGCTTGACGCATCTCTCTACGGCTTGTGTATGACATGGAAACTGAAATAATTCTGAATGAAGAGTAGTACCATGTTTGATGCATGATTCAATATCATCAAGAGAAACTCCTTTGGTTATCGGTGGTTCTGCTATCTGAAAATCTTGCCACATAATGAGATCTCTATAGTCTTTGACATAAAAATTTATTTCTGGCACCTTAAAATACCTGATAACATCTGTTTCTTGAATGCATGCCCTTGCTTTTATGATACGCCTAAATCCCAACTGACGCACATGCTCCCTTTCATCAGCTATCATTGCAATGAGAATGTTTTCTTGATTTGCGTAATATGCATTTCGCTGAATGACTGAGTCATGTACTCTCCTAAGCTCTTCACGGAGATACCGGCTTCTTGCAATCATATGCCACATATGTTTAGCACCATATTGGCATAATGGTTTACGCTTTATCTGAAACCACATTGGTGCGTATACCCTAACAATGAAAGTAGCTAATTCTTGTAAATTGCCTGAATGATTCTCTGTGCTTGCATATAACCGCAGAGTCCTGTTTGCTGTGGTGAGCCACCTTGAATGTGATATATTGCCTGGATTCTTATGACTAAGACTCTTTGAGAATGTTCCACTTGATATAGCCTTGTGAATTTCAAGAAGGTATTTCTGGTCGGTACTTATGTCATCTACATCAATTTCACACATGTCCTCTTGAATTTCAATGGGTTTGAAGTTAACTATGGGCTTTTCACAGTCTGAAAGTGCTCGGCCAATTTCTCCTGAAAATGCTCTTGGTCCAGTAGTGGTACCATCCAAGTGATGAAACAGATGGCGCAATGGAAGTTCATTAAGGTGTAAAAGGCATATCAGCCACTGCAATGGCTTATTAAAGGCTTCTTCCAGTAATCTTATTGTGCCTCCAATACTACCAGTGTTAACCACTGTCGAATCACAGCCAACTGCAACGATGTTCCCTATATCAACATTCCTTTCTTTCAAGCAATTCACTAGCGCTGTGCAAATGTATTTAGCTTTGCCACTGGAAGGTGTCACATGTACAAAGTACAGAGAGTGTGGTTCAGATATTATGCTGATATGCTCTTCGCGTTTGGTTCTTTGGTGGTTAGAGCCATCACTCTCCTGGACTTGAATCATTGTTTTATCCTTTCTGCCATCAAAGTATAATCCCCGCATGGTTTTTGGCTCTCCTATCTGTTGTAGTTCCTTTCTCTGTTTTTTCTTTCACGTCTTAGCTTACTTCTGTCTATAATATTCCCTTTGTCTTCGGGAGTAACAATTTTAAGATCTGCCAATACTGCAGAAGCAATAGCAGCCCCAGCTCTGTCCGACATTTTAAATCTATCACAAGTAATTGCTAATGAAGGCAGTGGCTCACGCATCTGTTGTTCTGATATTACATATTGAGTCGAGGTTGTATCTTCCTCATTATCTTCAGATATCTCTTCTAGTTGTTGAAGTTCACTTGTCTCTGTTTCGATTTGTAAGTTGGACGTATTGGTTATAGCAGCACTAGTTGTTTGTGAGGATTCCAGACGTGCTTTTTCCATTTCCTTTCGATGTTCTCTTGCTTGTAATCGTCTTGTGTGCTATGTCAATGCTTCCTATCACCATTATTCTGCGTGTTCGTTGGTCATTTAAAAAATCCTGCTCTTTTGGAGGGACTTTCTTACTCTTTTCACATGAGCATCTCCTAAACTCCTTACATTTGCAGGTGCAGATGTCAAACAAAGTGCATTTTGAAGAGTTTTCAAATTCTTCAAGCTGATTTTTGTACTTAGGCTGATCCTTGCGTGACTTGTATGGCTTTAATAGGGACCTGTATTTATCATGGTACACTCGCATCATCTGTAAAACGCGTGTATGTGAAACTATTGGCAAAGAGGACTTCTTCCAAATATTTTCTACCTTTTTGGAAACTGCCTCTGCTATTTCAAAAAATGAAGGCTCCTTGTTATTCATCTGCTCCTTCACTAAATGTTTTGTGAACAGGTAATCTTTCATAATGCAGTTATAAGTTGGTAGTTGCATATCACTCATCTCACAAGGTACTTCAAATATGGCACACTTCATATGTTCTCTAGTGAAATGTTTATATTTAGTATTTGATGCCATAATATTTTTAAGAAAAATTCACAATCACAAAATATCCTGTAACATCAAAACATTATATAATTAATATATATATAATTTTTATAAGTATATATAATATATTACATAAATATATAATATATTATATAAATAAACTAAAATTATATAATACATTATAACAAGCATTTTATAATAAAATCAATATTATCTCTATATAAATCACTTTAAAATAAAGTTTTATAATATTCCGATCATATTAAAAAACTCTCCGATCAACTGAGCGACTAGGCCTACTACCTAAGAAGACAAGTGTTAACACACTGTTCTAATGACTCACAGAAAGAAATTCCTTCACACCAAAACCCTCCCCCACAACCCTCCCCAACAACATTCAGTTTAGTCTCAACATGACTCAGTTACTCTAAATTGTGTTAACTTCAGCTCTCTTGTGGCAGCTGAAGATATTATGCATATGAAAAGGCATTTTTACAAAACGAATTTCTATCATTTAAGAATCTTAATCAATCTATTAGATAATTCTAAGATAAAATTTTATAATAGTTTGACAAACCTAAAATAGAAGCATTTTTTCCCTTTTTACACAAAATTGTGTTAACTTTAGCCCCCTGGTGGCAGCTGAAACCTTTAAACAAATGAACTCATATTTTGCAGGCATATTTGGTCCACTAAATGCAACTTTTAATCACTATTAGAACTTCATACTAGAAAAAAAGTATTTTTCGCTCCACCCTAAATTATTGCTTCTATATGATGAGGAATGGGATGTGCAAGTACGAACCAAACTGCAACTTTTTTTCACCCTCGTATGTGCAGACAGTCAATTACTGAGAAAAAATGCCCACATTTTCACATAAAGGGTACGCAAAGAAGAGAACGGGAAATAACAAATCATATTTGACATAGAAGAAATAGCAAGCGTAATGAAACATATTTTTTAGAAGAAATGAGAATAATAAAAGCTCAGCTTGCCCTTCTAACAAGGAGAAACAGAACACCGCAAACATATGCACCACAACATTACGCACATCACCCTCCTATTCAACACCACCCACCAATAATACAACAACAACAGTGGTATGACAGGCCGCAACCCCAATACTCCCAAATGCAGCGGCCCAACCAATAACACCAAACAGGAACCGACATCGACCAGGAAACGACCATCATTTAGGAGAATCGAACACGAAGATTAGAAACCCGGTAAATGTATTATACACAAATATACAAGGCCTCTATACGGACCATGCAGACTGCAAATTACAATACTTGCAAAATTTAGCTACGGAAACCAGTATAGATATCATATGCCTAACGGAAACACACTTACATAAGTGCGAAAAAGGATGTGAAAACTGCATCGAGAATACTGAAATAGCATTGCTGGACTACAACATATACAGAGCAGATAGAGTGGCTAGACGAGGAGGAAGGTGTTGTATCTACGTGAAAAACACTTACACATGTGAAGTGAGGGTAAAGAAATCAAACAGCACAGTTGAAGTTATTATATTAGAAGTAAAAGAACTGAACCTAACCATTATGAACATCTACATACCACCAAACACCACAAAAAGTGAATTCCAATTTGATACAAATGAAATAGAAAACATATTAAAATTACTTGAAACTCCAGCAACAAATATTCTAATTTTCGGAGATTTTAATTTCCCATTCATATCATGGAAGAAAAATGACGAAGTTATATTTGTTGAGAAGTTTCATGGCAACATTACTAAAGATGACAGAACCCAAGCAACAATGCTGTTAGATATTATGAAACATTACGCCCTTACCCAGGAAATTGGTGAAGCCACGAGAAAGGAGAACGTTTTGGATTTAATCTGGACAAATAACAACGAGATAATAATAAATAAAAAAGTAACGCACACAAAGTTCTCCGACCATAACCTCATCGATATACAATTGAAGTTAGCACCCAGGGGTCCGTAAACGCATCCTCGAGAGGCAGATGGAATATTTGAAGGCTTAAACATAAATTCAAAGAAAGTAAATTGGGAAAACGTAAATAAAGATTTAAAGGAGGTAAATTGGGAATTGCTACTACACGAGAAGACTCCACAAGAAATACTATGTATAATAGAGACGGAAACCAAACCGATAATACTGAAACATATTCCAGAGAGACAGGAAAGAAAACGTAGCAAGTTCGAAAGGAAAATCAGGACTCTATTCAGGCAACGAAGACAAACCGTAAAACATCTCCACAGATGCAGAACTGATGCAAAGAGACTCAAACTAGAGAGGAAACTTGGCGCAATAGTAATGGACCTAAAGCAAACATTCATAAATAAGACAAACGAGAAGGAAAACAAGGTAGCAGGAAACATAAAAAATAACCCAAAATACTTCTACACTTTTGCGAAAAGGAAAATGCAGTGTAAGGAGAGTATTGGACCGTTGATAGACGGGGAGGCCGAATACACAAATGACCCGAAAGAAATAAGTGAACTGCTTAGGGAACAATTTAAATCTGTGTTTAGCACCCATAAGTCCGAGATGGAAGTGGAAAACCCAGACGAGTTTTTCGACATTGATACAGATCAACTAAGAACAAATCCCAGCACAAACCTATTAATGGACTTCGAGTTCACGGAAGGAGATGTAATTACGGCCTTATCACAAATGCGAGACAATTCAGCGCCAGGGCCAGACACATAGAGTGCCACATTTCTGAAGAAATGCAAAGAGAGTATTGCAAAACCGCTATACTTACTATGGAGGAAATCACTCGACACAGGACAAATTCCACTCACCTTAAAGAACGCAAACATTGCCCCCCTATTTAAAGGTGGTAACAGAGCAATGCCCAAAAATTGTCGGCCAGTGGCTCTCACCTCACACCTTATAAAGTGTTTTGAACGCATAATTAGAAGCAAAACTACCTACTACCTACAAGAAAAAGACTTATACAACCCAAATCAACATGACTTCAGGGCGGGTAGATCATGTCTGTCACAGCTACTAGACCACCAGGAGAAAATATTAGGAACATTGTGTCGAGGACAAAACATTGATGTAATATATATTGACTTTGCTAAAGCCTTCGATAAATGTGACCATCGAATCATAGCACACAAATTTAAGGATACAGGAATTACTGGAAAGCTAGGAAGGTAGATATTTAATTTCTTGACGCAAAGAACGTAAAGAGTGGTGGTAAACGGAGTTAAATCGGAAGTCTCGGAATTCGTGAGCTCTGTCCCACAAGGGACAGTATTAACTCCCTTGCTGTTCATAATAATGATTGCAGATATTGATGCAGATATTAAGGACAGTATTGTATCATGCTTCGCAGATGACACAAAGATATGTAAGGAAATATTGAACGAAGATGACATAAGAGAACTACAAAACGACATTGAAACATTATTACAGTGGGCAGAAGACAACAATATGAAGTTCAACGAAGAAAAATTCCAACTTCTAAGATATGGTAATGACAAAGAGCTGCAGAAAAAAGGGTACAAAACTCCGCAAGCCAAACAGATAACACCAAATCCACAAGTCAGGGATCTTGGAGTAATAATGTCGTCGGATGCAGAATTCAGAGAGCACTATAAAATCAAAATCACAACGGCTAGAAAAATAATGGGAATCATCTGGAGGGGCTTCCGCAGCAGAAAAGCAAACATCATGCTCAAATTATGGAAGAGTCTAGTCCTACCAATAATTGAGTATTGCTCAGTACTCACAAGCCCACACAGAAAAAGAGACATTGCGAGCATTGAAGCTATACAAAGGACTTTTACGTCTAAGATAGAGGAAACGGAAGGTGAAGACTACTGGTCTCGACTACAATCCCTGGAACTCTACTCTCTAGAAAGAAGGCGGGAGCAGTACACAATAATATACATATGGAAAATACTTGAGGGCTCTGTCCCTAACCTCAGAAATGAAATAGAAACAAACTGGAATGAGAGAAGAGGCAGATTTTGTACGGTCCCAGCTGCGGTGGGACAAGGAACCATGAAAACGAGGATGGAAAATACCCTCAGAATACGGGGCCCAAAACTTTTCAATGTCCTTCCAAAAGAAGTGAGGAATTTCCAGCACAGCGACCTGAATAACTTCAAGAACCAGCTGGACAGATTCTTGTGCAAAGTCCCTGATCAGCCATGCGTGGCTGGCTACGAGGGCAGGAGGAGATCAGAGAGCAATTCCCTCCTTCACCAAGTCCCGCAAATGAGGCGGGATATTGCAGAGAGGTCGACCTCAGGTCGATCCTGAACCGTCGTTCAAACTCAACAAAAGTAACAAAAGTAAGTATATATATATATATATATATATATAAACAACTTATATATATATATATATAGAAATAAAAATTGTGGGAGGAGCATAAAAATTTGTAAGGAAAACTACCAATTTTAGCACTTTGCCCTTCTTGTCTAAATCCATTCTGAACGAATTCAACACAAGATCAAATGGATTGTTTACAACCAATTTTATAGATAATGCCCGAATGATATATAGGTTACAAAAAAAAATAAAAAAAAGTATAAAAATAAATTGAAAAATAAAAATTGTAAGAGGAGCATACAAATTTATAAAGAAAACTACCAAAGTTTTAGCACTCTGCCCTTGTCTAAATCCGTTCTGAACGAATTCAAAACAAGAAGATCAAGTTGAAAAAGACCTTGGCTCATGTTAAAGTTATTTTTAAGTTGGATAATAGCAGACTCAAGAATATTTCTATTAACAATGTTGCTAGAGTGAAACAAAACTGAAGCATTATTCCAATCAATACAGTGGGATAACTCTGACAAATGGACAAAAAGGGCACTGGACGACTGTCCCTTTCTAACGGAATATTGATGCTGTTTTACACGCGTGTGCAAATCCTTTCCCGTCTGACCAATGTAAAAGGAATCACATTGTTTACAACCAATTTTATAGATAATGCCTCCTTCCGATTCGCCTCAGACAAATTGACGACCATCCGTTCAACAACTTCAGCAGGTTAATTTTAAAGAAACATATTGAAGTCACCAGACAAAATGAGTGGTCCGCCTTAAAAAATTTACGCATTGCCAAACGTAATTTTGTGACCGTTATTCCTCAACCGTGGATCCAACCTTGGTTTAGTGAAATTTACAACGAGTTGCGTCGGAGAACTTCTTCACTTCGTAACATTTTGGATCGCAAAATTAAGTCTCATTCGAAATAGTCAGTAGAGTAAAAAAGCAAGCTCAAAATGTGTTTTGAACCTTTCTTCGAAAAACATTAGTGACGATGCAAAAAATGCTCTTGGATTTGATATGTCCTTTTTTATTGTTAAAAAACCTTCTGCTTTACGAATTTGTTATAGTCTTCCCTTTTTGAAAAATAGTGTAATCTTCCTCAGTCTTTGGTTAACATAGTTAAAGGCCTTGGCTATAGTGCTGCGAATAGTACTTACGAAGATAACTTTCCTAAACGTTTTCGCAATACCTCTTACAATTAAAAAAAGATGGTGAGCTCCATATTACTAAAGCAGACAAGGCTAACACCATAGTTATTATGGACGAAGTGGACTACATTAAAAAGATGAATGAGCTTCTCCAGGACCCCACACAAGCGCCACATAGAGAAAACTTAGGAAGAACCCGCAGGATGACGTCATCAAATCATTCAATACTGGCTTGAAACGCATTCTCAAAGATCATAAGGACTTAATTCCGCTTTTCATGTCCACTTCACCTTCTCTTCACTACCTTTACAGTCTTATTAAAACCCACAAACCTGGCACCCTATGCGCCCTATTATTAGCTCGGTGGGCTCTATTACCTATAAACTCTCCAAATGGCTTGTCAAAGTCTTGTCCCCCATTTTCGGAACTATCTCTGATTCACATGTAAAAAATTCCATGGATCTTACTGAAAAATTGAATAATGTACGCACTGAAACCAAAAATAGATTGATCAGTTTTGACGTTTGTTTATTGTTTACAAAAGTGCCGATTGACGATATGCTTGACTTTCTCTCCCGAGAATTACATAAGTACGACCTGCCACTACCTGCACACATCGTTTTGGAACTTATTAAGCTTTGCATCAAAGACTGTAAATTCACTTTCAATTGCGAGTATTATCAACAGGTTTTTGGGATGGCCATGGGCAATAGCGTGTAGCGTCATGAGCGATCTGGAGGCACATTTCAGGTTTTTTAAATCAACCTTGCTGATTTCAGAAAAGAAATAAAAAAAATTCTGCAACAAGCAGAACACCTCCTTTTTCGCATGTAAAAAATACAAAATTCTTGTTAATTACAGTTGGCAACACTGACTGACATGGTACTTCTGGCAGCTTTCTAATTATTCTCAGTGAGTCATCCCCTGGAATTTCTTAGTTCTACGCTAGCTCGCTTGAGAGAAACAAGTGTTTTTTCTGTGGATGGGGTGTTCAAAAACCCCAAGGTACTAACGAAAGGTGCGTTTTGTGATATATATACATTATACATCACATTTCTTTGTTTTGTTGTGTTTTATATTGTTTATAAGTTTGTTATATGTCTTAGGGTGTATATATATATATATATACACACAAACTCAGAATGGTCCCCTGTGTTTAACATATATATATATATATATATACATTCAACTGCAAAGAACACGCAGTATAAATAACGTAAAGAACGCTTGTATGTGTGGTGCAGTATATTTTTATATATATACTGGTAAACTTATTGTTTACCAATAAACTAAGCCTTATATATATATATATATATATATACTCATAATCATATATATTTTTTATTTATACGTTTGTGTTTTTGTTTCAGTGTTCCTGTGTGATACTTGTTGAGTTTTGCTGGTACAATGAGCACGCAAAGAACACGGGGATCTGCCAGCCACATTGTCTTTGGTCCTCCACTATCAGAGCTTCCTCTGTCTGAACTTCCAACCCGTATACAAGTTGCAAGGCATTTCCTCTTCTTGAAGGAGAACAAGTACACCAGCAACAGGGAGATTCTTCCGGAGGTATGCCAAACACTCATTGACCTTTGGAATCGTGCTAACATTCCATCACAGCCAATCAAGAATGTGAAGACCAAGCTGCTCCGATTGATGGAAAAAGGCTCACAAGCATCGAAGCAAGGCAAGCAGGCCACAAAAACCAAGAAGTTTAAGGAAAGCCTGAATCAATTGTTTGATATAGCTGTCTGCCAATGCGATGATCTGTCTGCATGCCACTGTGAAAAAGAAATGAAAGTTCCACGACGAGAGCATGCCTTTCTGATCGACCAGAGAACCACGCGGATCATGCATGATGCAGATCAGTCGGGTGGATACGAATGTGACTCAGATGATGGAGAGAAGGAAGTCAAGAGAGGATCGGATGCAAGAAAGACAAGAAGAAGAGAATAGAAGGAAAACGGAACGGCAAGAGGTAGCATCCTCGGCAGATGTGGTCGAATCAGCTCAAGCAGAAGCAGACTCCAGTGGTGAAAGTGTTGGTGATGAGTGGATGGGTGATAGTGCCCAGGAGGACAGGAACATCACACCGATTCCCACTGTTGCTTTGGAAGCTGACCGGTATGGTGTATCGAACAGGGCTGCTGCAGCTATCAGCACTGCAACATTGGTTGACTATGGCATCATTAGTTCTGATGATCAGATAAACGTAATTGACCACCACAAAGTATGGAGAGCACGGCAGAAGGTACGGAGGGATCTGAAGGAAGCAGTAACTTACCACGATGTGGAAATAACTGCTTTATTTTTTGATGGGCGGAAAGACATGACACTTGTCAGAGAAAAATGGGAACAAATGGTACAGCACAAAGAAAGTTGAGGACCACTATGTGCTGGTCGGAGAGCCTGGAACCTTCTATCTAAGCCATCTGACACTGGAACGAGGAACTGGCACTGTCATTGCGAATGGACTTCAAAATGCGATTGAAGAAATGGGTATTACAGACAAGATAATTGCAGTGGGAGCCAACAGCACAGCCACAAACACAGGGCACAGAAGTGGAGCAATACACCTGCTAGAGTGCCGCCTGGGTCGCCCTTTGCACTGGTTCATCTGTAGTCTGCATTTAAATGAACTCCCACTGCGCCACTTGTGCAAGGAACTCATCGGCCGAACAGAATCTGCAACTCAATGGAAAGGACCAATTGGCAAAGCTTTGGCCACATGTGAAAGTTTGCCACTTTCCTCTAGAGGAATTCAGTGTATTGCTGATGGCCACACTCTCCCGGATGTTGACCTTACTGAATTGAGTCGTGACCAAGCCTACTTCTACAGAATGATGAAAGCGATAAGGACTGGTGTCATTAATGAAGATCTTCTACGAGAGAAGCCTGGACCAATCTCGCATGCAAGATGGGTTACAACTGCCAACAGAATTTGTCGGCTATATGTAGCAATGGCGCAGCCAAGTGATGAACTGTATTCACTCACACAGTTTGTCGTGTGCCACTATGGACCCATGTGGTTTAGCATCAAGTGCCATCCAAGGTGCACAGATGGCCCAAAACATTTCCTGGAGCAAATCAAGCTGCTACGATTACTGTCACCAGCTAGCAAGACTGTCACATGGCCTGTGATCCAAAGAAATGCATATTGGGCTCACCCTGAAAATGTTCTACTGGCAATGCTTGCAGATGCAGATCAAGCAAACCGGAAATTGGCCATCGATGTAATCAAGACCATTCGACGAGCTCCCAAACCTGCTCAACAGCAAGTCGGAGAATTTCGGCCACCAAAGATCAAACAAAGTGCTCAGAATTTGAAAGATTTACTTCCACCAGTGAAGGAGTGCACAATGGAACCACCACTCACGAAGCAGTTTTCTGTCGAACAACTCGATAAGATCACTGAAGAGCCCCTTGTTGTCCGGATACCATGTCACTCCCAAGGTGTAGAACGCTGTGTTAGGATGGTAACTGAAGCGTCTGGGGCATTGTATGGAAAGGATTCAAGAGATGGTTACATTAGAGCAGTACTTAAATCCCGTGACTTTATGCCGTCATTCAAAACTAAAGATTTTAATGTATCATTTACTAAATAAAACTATCTAGTCTACCTACCTACCTGCCTACAGTGTATATGTTTATTCCAAAAACAAATTTTTCTATTTTTCCTGAAAAGCAGTACATTGTAAGGGGTCAAATGATAGCTCAAACCCTAGGAAAGCAAGTGTCCAAAAGTTATGGGTAACTAGCAATTTTTACTATTTTCACATGCGAAAAAGGAGGTGTTGCACTTGTCACAAAAAAATTTTGTTTTCATTTTTTAATTTAGGGAGGTCAATTGTACAAAACCTGAAATGTGCCTCTTGATCCGTTACACTTTGCCCAATGACGCTACACACGCTAATGGGCAACCCCTTGTCGCCCCCTCCTCTCCAATATTTATATGGAGTTTTTCGAAATTACTTACATTTCGAGAATCCTGGGGGTTGGCATCCCATGGTTGCGGTACGTCGACGATATTTTGTGTATCTGGCCCATGAATCCTGACCTGGATGACTTCCTCCTTCAGTTAAATGATCAAGTCCCCTCCATTAAGTTTACTTTAGAAGTGGAACAAGACAACTCAATCCCGTTTTTGGATGTGCGTGTACATAGGGAAAGCCCAGGTTTTAAGTTTAGTATCTATCGGAAAAAAACAAACAATTTGTCCTACGTGCACTTTTACTCTGGACATGACACCCCCATTAAGAAGGCCATATTTTCTTCAATGTTTCTCCGCGCTCTTAGGATCGCCAGTCCGGAATACATCGATGCCGAATTGAAAAAAATCAACGGTAATGGAAGTGATCTGTGCTACCCACCTACGTTTATGAAAATTTGTCTTAACAAGGCAAAACGAACCTTCTATCGTGTGAGTAATAACACTCGCACTTTGTCAAAGAATATTTTAGTACTGTACTTCCATTTTTCCCAGGCTTTTTAGGCAATGCTAATGTACTTAAACTTTTGGATATTAATGTAGTATTTTCATATTACAATATTGTGAAAAATATCATAGTAAAAAATAGCTCTACCAATAATTCAGGCATTATCTATAAAATTGGTTGTAAACAATGTGATTCCTTTTACATTGGTCAGACGGGAAAGGATTTGCACACGCGTGTAAAACAGCATCAATATTCCGTTAGAACGGGACAGTCGTCCAGTGCCCGTTTTGTCCATTTGTCAGAGTTATCCCACTGTATTGATTGGAATAATGCTTCAGTTTTGTTTCACTCTAGTAACATTGTTAATAGAAATATTCTTGAGTCTGCTATTATCCAACTTAAAAATAACTTTAGCATGAGCCAAGGTCTTTTTCAACTTGATCCCGTTGTTTTGAATTCGTTCAGAACGGGTTTAGACAAGAAGGGCAGAGTGCTAAAACTTTGGTAGTTTTCCCTTATAAATTTGCATGCTCCTCTTACAATTTTTATTTTTCAATTTTTTTTTTTTTTTTTTTTTTTTGTGACCAATATATCATTCAGGCATTATCTATAAAATTGGTTGTAAACAATCCATTGATCTTGTGTTGAGTTCGTTCAGAACGGATTTAGACAAGAAGGGCAAAGTGCTAAAATTGGTAGTTTTCCATACAAATTTTTATGCTCCTCCCACAATTTTTATTTCCATATATATATATATATATATTTTTTTTTGTGACCTCGGTGGTGTAGTGGTTAGCGTCGCTGACTACGAATCCATCGGCCCCGGGTTCGAGACCCGACGGCAGCCGGCGCGCAGTAAAACCCAGCTGTTCATCCTTCCACACAATAAAGAAAGTGGTTGGTAGATAAATGGGTACCCTAGGTGGCAAGCCCGTAGCCAAGGGGGGGCCAGGGGGGGCAAAGCCCACCCTGAAAATAATAAGCCCCCCCCTGGGAAAACTCAGCACTTTATAAACAGTATTGTTATTCGAGAATTTTTTTTGTATTTTGGTTCTAAGAGGAATAGGTGACGTGATAAAATAACGTTTATGTAATTATGTTTTCTGCAGTATATTTCGATATTCACAAAAAATGACATTAAATTTTTTCATTGTCCCCCCTGTCAATTTCTCCGCCCCTCCTACTGATTTGGTCTGGCTACGGCCCTGCTAGGTGGCCTAGTGGTTAAGACGCTGAGCTGCTGATGGGGCGTGGTTCGGATTCCACGTTAAACTGTAGGTCTAAGGTGGAGTGAAAAGCTTGACCTTCGTCACAATGAACAATTAGGGCGGAAGCTAACCAAAGGTTAACCAAAGGTGTGTATATATAGTCTCGAACTCTTTATTTACTTCAGTGTTCCTGAGGATGTCATTAGACGAAAGCGCTTGAGCACCATTCTGTTTCCTTTCCTTCGTGGTTTTATTCATCATAAATATTTTTCACGTGTTACTTTCGTGAAATAATTTTCATATATATATATATATATATATATATATATATATATATATACTTGTTAACCTTGTTAGGTTCGGTGCGTCGGTCTTTCTTCACACGAAGGTCAAGCTGGTGGCCCCGCCTCTAGTCCTGGTTTGGTGGAGGAGCGAGTTGCTCTCTTGCGCTCTCCACCGTACATAGCTAGGTACACCCGGCTCATCTGGTACCGTCCTGAGTCAGGCATCTAGTCTTCTCTTAAAGACTTCAAATTTGACCCCTGTAATGTTTCTGAGGTCCTTTGGAAGCTGGTTGAAAATTCTTGGTCCCCTGACAACCAAGCTATTTTCCTTCAGAGATGAGGAGGTCCCTTGTCGGGCCTTTAATTTGGGAACACTACACATTCTGCTTTTTCTATTTTCCAACATTATTTGGATTGTAATTGAGTTTAGTTTGAGGTTTTCGATCATTTTCCATATGTAGATTATAGTATACCTCTCTCTTCTTCTTTCCAGGGAGTACAGATTTAGTTTACGTTGTCTTTCCCAGTAGTTGAGTTCTTTGCAGCCATCAATCTTGGCTGTGAAATGTCTCTACGTTTCTTCTGGTTTATTAATTTCTTCCTTTTTATATGGGGACGTCAAAACTGAGCAGTATTCAAGTTTTGGTATGATCATTGTTCTCAGCAGGGGAATTATTACTGTCTTGTCCCTCCTTCTGAACGTTCTTGGTACCTGCCCCGCGACTCTCTGCTTTGTTTATTGCTATCTGATTTTGTGTCTCGAATTTGGCATCATCGGTCATTATTACCCACAAGTCGACCGCTTTTGTGCTTCTCTGAATTTCTTGTCTATCTGGAGCATAATATGCAGTCTTTTTAAGTTCCTCATTTCTACCATATCTCAAGAGCTGAAATTTCTCGGTGTTAAATGTCATATTGTTGTCTTCTGACCATTTGTATATTTTATTTGTGTCCCTCTGCAAGGCCTCCACTTCGTTTGCATAGCTGATTTTTCTGCTGATCTTTGTATCGTCCGCAAGATGTTACTATACTGTTGCTGTTTACTTCACTGCCTATGTCTGTTAGCAAGATCATGAACAGGAGTGGGGCCAGCACTGTACCTTGTGGTACTGAGCTGCGTACTTCTGATTCTGATGATGATACACCTTGAATTTTGACCACCTGTAGTCGTTTTCTGAGGAAGTTGTAGATCCATTTTCCCACTTTGCCTGTTATTCCCATATGTTTCATTTTATGTGCTATTATACCATGATTGCATTTGTCGAAAGCTTTAGCAAAATCCGTGTATACGACATCATAGTTTTCATTGCCTTCAAGTGCATCTAGGACAGTGTTATAATGTTCTATAAATTGTGATAGGCATGATCTTCCTGATCGGAATCCGTGTTGATTTTCGTTGAATCTTTCCAATGTCTCCAAGAAGTCATAGATTTTCTCTCTGACTATTCTTTCAAATATTTTGGTGGACGCTTCACTCCACTGGGGGTCGGTGTTTCGCCCTTGGGGCAGTCGGTTCGGCTTGGGGCCTTAGCTTTTTGATGAAAGCATTGTTCGTTTACAATTCTCTAAACAAGTGTAGTGTAAAAGAAATCTAATATTTTGAAAGTGATCTATCCTTGTGTAATAAAGACTGACAAAGGTAACTCATCATTTATATCCTTCCACGACAGAAGCATTCCACTCCCACAATAAATAAATAAATAAATACAGGGTGTCCCATAAGTCCGGCATCATAGGAAAAAAATAAAAAAAAGGCAAAACAAAAGCTTTTATTTACAGAACGTGCTCAATATGTCCACCATTGTTTTCAATACACAAATTCAGACGTGATACCCAGTCAGCAAGCACACGGTGAATGATGTCAGGAGTAATGGTGTTACATGCCCCAATAATGCGCTTTCGCAAATGTTCAACACTCCTAATTTTCTCTGCGTATACCAGCGCTTTCAAGTGGCCCCAGAGATAAAAATCTAGTGGCGTGAGATCCGGGCTTGTAGCTGGCCATTCCACAGGCCCTCGACGTCCTATCCAATGACCAGGGAATTGTTGGTACAGGTATTCCCTTACTTGGGTGCTGTAATGTGCAGAAGCGCCGTCTTGCTGGAACCATGTTGGGAAATTTCCTTCTTCGTTCAAGACACTGAGAAATGCTTCTTCCTTGAGCATACGTAGGTAGGTGCCTCCAGTGACATATTCATCGAAAAAGAGGGGGCCTATGATGCGATCCTTCCAAATGCCACACCATACCATCACCCGAGATGCACCTTGTTCCTTTGAAGAGGTATACCAGTGAGGGTTGTTTTGAGACCAGTAGCGGGTGTTCTGTCGATTTACCTCACCATTTCCATAAAAAACGGTCTCGTCAATGAACAGAATGGTGGACGGGAAATTGGCATCCCGAGCATAAGAAAAATATGAATTATGGTTTGTAGAAATAGAAAAATATTAATTTCTCCTATGATTCCGGACTTATGGGACACCCTGTATATATATATATATATATATATATATATATATATATAAAATGCAAATCCAGAAGGAAATTCATCCCATATATATGCGCCTCGGTGGTGTAGTGGTTGGCGTTGCTAACTACAAATCCATCGGCCCAGGGATCGAGATCCAGTGACGGCAGGCGGTGCGCAGCAAAACCCAGCTGTTCATCATTGCACACAATAAAAATAATTGGTTGGTAGATAAATGGGTACCCTGGGTAGCCTAGTGGACTGCTGGTGGGGTGTGGATCGGATTCCACGTTAAACTGTAGGTCTAAGGTGGAGTGACAAGTTTGACCTTCGTCAGAATGGACAATTCGGGCTGAAGCCAAACCAAAGTTAACCAAGGTTACTGTACTGTATATGTGATGAGCCTCGGTGCTGTAGCGGTCAGCATTGCTAACTATGAATCCACCAGCCCCAGGTGGTAGATTCAAACTATCTGATGCAACGCTGGGTCCCATAAATGGAATATTATGCATACATGAAAAATCGTGCGTGTTCACGCATGATATTCAATTTATGGTGGCCAAGGGTTGCACCAGACACAGTAGTTTCACTGAAATGTTGCCATTAGTCATCTAAATTACCTCGAGTGCGGGAGAGTTTACTCGTAAAATGCCTCTGGACGCGAAAGCGTTATGCGTTTCCTCGGTTGTTTAATAGGGTTGCCAGGTGTCCGGTATTGAACCGGACAGTCCGGTATTTGGGCTCTCTGACCGGTTAAAAACATCAAAGAATACCGGACACGTAAAAGTAAACCACGTATTTATGTCTGTTTTTTTACTTTTTTCTTAATAGGTGTAACTTTAATAAATCGTCTGCTTTTTTTGTGATCCATAATTTGTTGTTTTTTAAAGTCAATAATTATTTTACATATTTTTCTATTGCGATCTGATAAAGAATTGGATAGTTTCACAGCGCTGTATTGGATGAAATTTTGTTCGAATAAAAGTTAAATGCGGATAAAGTTGATTTCTTTTCATCCTACACAGTATATACTACTGAGCTAAAATGTGACTGTGCATCTGTCCGCTTTCTTTGGAACCGTGCACAGACTAAACGGCACATCGTAAAATTCTGCAACCACCACGGCACCACCAACTGATAGCCCATGAGCTGCCGATGTGCTCTGTCAAGTTTCCCGGTCCTAGGTCACCCAGCGGTCGAGCACGAGCTATTTAATGTCTATTACGAGTGAATGTAAGTACTTCGAAAACGAAAATGACGAGAACAAAAATACATAATAAACAGTTTGGTAGTCCCGATAAGTAAGTACTAATATACGTATACATATATACAATATACATTATACATATACAGCTAGCTGTGACATATACTGCTACATATACTGTGACATATACTGCTACCTGCCCGGAGGGCGATAGCGAGCTACCGCTTGTTAATACCTAAATGTTTTCAATGTCATTTGTAAATCGGTTGCAATATTATTTTCCGGTTAAAGTGTTATTTATCCATATAATTAATTGGTTTTGTAAAGCATCTAATGAACCGATTTGCGAGTAATGAAGAAAATACATTTTAACTTTTTACACCCCCCCCCCCCCCCCTCCCTTTAGCTGCTGGTGTCCGGTATTTTTGTGGAAGACATCTGGCAACTCTATTGTTTAAATGTATGATAGGTTGTGTTAACTTTTACCCGTCGTAGTGTAGTGGCTAGCGCCCTCACTTTCCATTCAATAGTTGGTGGGTTGGAATCCTGGTGGCCGATATTTTTCAAATATGAAAATTTATCTTTGAAATAAATGAAAGATCCCATTTTGACGTTACACTTAACAATAAAATGCAATTAAACCTAACGACAATTCTTTGTTAATATAGGAATTATTTTCTTATAATGGCATCCACATTTGTTTGTCATCCGTTTTAGATTTTTAGTTGGTCGCGCAGCCAGAGCGAGTTCTATGTCGGAAGTAAAAATTTAGACTTCTACACTTTCGCACTGACCAACACTTGAACAGGCCCTCCCGTACGGGTCGTCCCGTTGATAATTCTGTGACTACTTTCATTTTATCCCATTCTCATTTATATGATAATCCTGTTCAATGCATTAATTTTAACCTACTGACGAAGTCTTCGAACGCCTGAGACTCGAGAACTTAAGAATCTCTCAATATATTTACAAATTGAAGTCATCTCTAAATGGCAATATTGCTGTCGGGCTTTTACATTCTGTTATTGTAATTTTCAATAATTTTATAAAAATGAGGACTTTGATCCTTGAAACATATTAATGAAGGATGTACGAAGTAGTTTTGGCTTTTATATTCCTGTCATAAGATTGCGCTTTCTAGTATATACAGGGTGTTTCTAAAGTAACCATCTATTTTGGTGAAATAGGGGGATTTTAAACAATTGTTATATTGGCATAATGGTATGTGCATTGTTATACAAAATTCATGTATTTATAATATTTCAATTGCTTTACACGATTTTTTGTTAATTATTTTATTTTATTTTCAGACCCATATCATTGATGATGAATGTGCAAGAACGGGTTTATGTAACATGCAGGATAAAAGGCATGAAGTGCAATGAAATTAGAGAAAAGTTTGAGAGAAGGTTTCGTAAAACAGGCCCTAGAGACCAGGCTATTCGCGAATTAGTAAACAAATTTATGAGGACTGGATCTGTGCATGACGAGCGTAGATCTGGACGGCCAAGAAGATCTCACGAAAGAATCGAATCTGTTCAAGAAGCATTCGAAGAGGATCCACAATTATTGATTCTGAGGGCATCCGACAGATTAGAAATTCCACAAACAACGGTTTACAGAATTCTACGTTATGATTTAAAGAAAAAGCCATACCACATTCAAGTGTTCCACAACTTACAAGAAGAAGATTATCCACGAAGAGCAACAATGTGTGCCGAGCTTACAAATATATATATATATTTTCATGTTTTAAAGGTTTTTTTTATAATTCATATTATTTCGCAAAATAGATGGTTACTTTAGAAACACCCTGTATATATATATATAATATATATATATATATATATATATATATATACACACACAGTGTGTGTATTCCTGTCATAGTAATGCTAAGAGAATAGGCTTACTATAATTACTGAATAAAATTGAAGTGAATAATTAGGGGTCACCAGTTTGGGGGTTACAGCCCAAACAAACAATATTTAATAAGGAGAGAGAAATTACTTTGTTGTTTGGTGTTTAATAAAGAAAATAAATCAATTATTTGTTCACAGCCTCTGGCCTTGATAACCGCACGAATCCGGCGAGGCAGAGACTCTACGAGGTTGTGCATGTACTGAACATCGATTTGCTGCCACTCGTTCATCAGCCGGTCCCGAAGTTCCGCCAGAGTCCGTGGGTGTCTATTCCTGCGCTTCACTTTCTGTTTCCAGCCTGAACAACACCTTCGACGCATTCAGGATTAAAGGCTTCATTGGACCTGCGATGTACTCGTCGCCTCCCATCATTGGAGAACAAACAAAAACGGGACTCATCGGACCAAATTACACGTTTCCAATCTGCCGCAGTCCAGTTTTTGTGCCTCTGAGCCCATTTATAACGTGCCAATTTGTGACTTGCTGTTAACAGCGGCCTCTTCCGTGGTACCCTGCTCCAGATGTCCATCGCATGCAGTTCTCGTCGCAATGTCCGTTCGGAAAGTGGTCGCTGCATTGGTTTCTTGGAGCAATTGTTCTCTGGTTTCAAAACGATTTGCAGTTACTAGACGAGAAACATGGCGGCGGCCCCTATTGTCGAGAATTGTTTTCCGGCCACAGTTACGCCGTCGATTGTCAGTTGATTGCGAACTACACCACTCTTTGTAAACTCGCTGGACAGTACGCGTTGACACACCAACAAATTGGGCTACTTCAGACATTTTGTGTCCGTGGGCTCTGCCAAACACGATGGCTCCTTTTTGCCACTGAGTAACGTCTGCCTCACGACCCATTTTGCAGACTATATCCAACACACACTTTGTTCTTCACCACCTCACGAAAGAGATCTGATCCTGTGTGCTACGTCACCGCTACTTGTCACTTACCAATGCTACATCAGCGCCCTCTGTGTGACCTTGAACTTCCTACTATCGGTGCTATTAGGGGTGACTAATTTTTTGTCCGGTGTGCTTATTTATAGTAATTAACAATTATATAACGGCATTTATACTATGCTAAAGATGACTAATTATTAGGAATAAGAAATGGTTATACAGTCTAATTGTTAAGTAAATACGCTAATTCAGGTAGGCTAATGAGATATGCCGAGGTGAACACAGAATAAGTAATGAAGGTATGGTACGGTACAGTAAATGGATTAGGTCAGTGAAAATGAAATGCATAAATGAGCAAATAAACAAGCGGATACAAATACAGTAAGATAATTGAATATGGTAAAATAATTGTACAGGCCTACCGCAGTCGTAATGAGAGAGTTAGTTTGCCGGTTGCTTGCGTACACTTTTGGGTATAGCCTATTCGCTGTGTGGGCTACGCGGGAATAGCTTAACACGAAGGCAAAGGTAGGCTTGTGGCTTGTAGCCTACTAGAAGGTTTACGGACCTGGGCTTCGAAGGATTGCTTCCGCAGGCGGACTGGCCTTACCGGCGAGAAGATGAGTGCTAAGGGCCCGTAGAGACTTGTTGAAAAGGGGGCCAACGGAAACGCCTGCAGCAGTGATGTTGCTTCTTGCAGGATGAAATTGTAGAGGGCCTTACTTGATGATAGACTTCGTGTATGCTCGACCGGAGCCTTGAAAGAACAGCGGGCCGCTCTCCGGCCTTCGCCGGAGAGCGGGTGACGTGACGAGTGGTGCTACTGACGAAGTTGCAGAGAGTGAAACGTGACGACCAAAACGAGAAAATGGCAAGTGAGAGTGATTTGAGAAAGAAACTGCATTTTATAGGCCTTGGTGACGTCCTCTGGTGGTCGTTTGGGGAAATACCACAAAATCTGTGTTTCCTGTGGGCCTGTTTCATGCCCACGTGTATAGCTTTATTTTGATTCCATGACTAATTGAGAACGGCGAGGAATGGATTTCCGGTCGGCCTCTCTCTCTCTCTCTCTCTCTCTATATATATATATATATATATATATATATATATATATAATCTACACCTGGAAAATTCTAGAAGGGCTTTTAGTTGCACCCAATACTGAACTAATTGTGCCCACCTTAACAAGAACTGGCAGAATGTGTAAAAAATATCACCTCCCACCAAACAGTCTGAGAAGGATTCAGACCCTTCAATATAATAGTATCTCTAGGCAGGGTTCTCGCCTGTTTAACTCCTTGCCTCAGTACCTTAGAGATATAAGTGCAGTCCCAGTAGATACTTTTAAAAAACACTTGGACATGTTTTTAGCCAACATACCCGACCAACCCACAGTGTCAGGGTATTCCTCTGCCAGACCAGCCCCCACAAATTCAATAGGGGACCAAATCGTATGGCAGGAGCAATAGAAAAGAAGTGTGGCGACCCCGTCGTCGCCCCGCCTCAGGAGGCGCTGAGCGGACTTCGTGGGAGCAGCTCACCCTTGAGGCAGAAGCGCTTTAAGGTAAATTTAAGGTAAATATATACAGTATATATATATATATATATATATATATATATATATATATATATACACAAACTCAGAATGGTCCCCTGAGAAACTTATATGTTAAACACAGACCGTGCATGGAACAAGGAACTCTTCTGGGAAAATTAAATCCACTATAGTCCGAATATTCGGACTATAGTGGATTTAATTTTCCCAGAAGAGTTCCTTGTTCTATGCACGGTCTGTGTTTAACATATACAGGGTGGGCCGTAAGTTTCCATACATAGGAAAATTTAAATACGTGCGTCGGTATTTGGATCAGCAGTTTCCGGATGCTTGGATTGGTCGGCGTGGTCCTGTGGAGTGGCCTCCCAGATCCCCAGATCTCACCCTCCTTGATTTCTATCTTTGGGGGCACTTGAAGGCCATGGTGTATCAGGAAAAGATACGAGACATAAATCATCTAAAGGAACGTATCACCAACGCCATTACAAGCATAACGTCAACTGTGCTAATGCGTGTTCATCAACAGTGGGGAACACGTATTGAAATGTGTTTTCAAAACAATGGCAACCATGTAGAGCATATTATATAAATAAAAATGGTTGTCCATAAAAAAATGTTTATTTTTCCTATGTATGGAAACTTACGGCCCACCCTGTATATATATATATATATATATAGCATTAAACCTGCTTGGTGTATATATACATACACACACCTTTGTTTTAGTTTACAGTATTTATATTTGTTGAATATTCAAACTTTCCGCTATTAGTCAAAAAGATGTTATCTGAATTTAAAAACATCCAAAAATTCGCCAACTCAGGACTGTAGATTTTTACTGCAAATTAGTCTTAAAACCAGCCCAATTTGGCGAGGAAACCGCGGACTTGGCAACTGTGCCCCAGGCATCCTTAGGGCTGTTCAGTGATTTTAGTTCTGTTTAGTTCTATGCTCTGTATTGGTGATTTCTAATTTTCGTAATTGTTATCAAGTGCTTCTGTGACCTGCATTGTATACTCGTACAGTGTGAAGTAAGCTGCCATCATGGATCTTTATCATTATGTCCCCCGCCTTGACCAAATCCTGGGTACGCCCCTGGCCATGGGGCCATGACCCCCTTTGTAGAATGCTTACAAGAAGTCGTCTCACGCTTCTGTCTCGTCCCAAGCTAGTCTGTTAGGTATAAAATGGCCGGTCCTTATGGCAGCGGGTGGGTGTTCGGATTGGTGCACATAACTGCTCTAACACAATCAATGACGTCCATTATTACGTCACTTCTGCTACATTTTAATGTTTAAAATACAAATGATTAAGAAGCAGAATGGAGCAAGTTTCGGGATGTTGGGATGGTTATGGAGCAATCCTACTTATCATAATATTACTGGGCATTACATTATACCGTCTCAATATATACTGTAGACTATAGAGAACGACTAATTCGGCAAATATCCCAAATCATGGCATGATACCTAAGTTAGTTTGACGCAGGTCTAAATTATTTGCTCAAATGCAATTATTGATATTAAGTAATTGTTGGGAATTGTTGTCAATATTATTGTTTGTGATATATATCCTACGTGAAGAATCTAATGACCAAATTCCTTAGTGAACCTCTCACGCGCTCGCATTTCGAGGAAGTCACGGTCGTCTCACTAATAGATAGTTTATCCATTGTTTTAAGTGGTAACCTATTAAACGAACTATGTTAAACCTATTCCATCTTATGAAAGTCATTAGTCTAAAGCAAGACTGGTGGGCCGTGAATCAGAGAAATTTGCATTTGATTTGTTCATCGTAATTATTACGTAATGTAGTATACTGTATATAGTAGTATATAAGAGTTTATTGGTAGCATATCATATGACAATTCCCATAAATATGTGATGACCTCGATGTTGCCAGTTTTTATTTTTTTCCTGAAACTATTACCTTCTCATAGTTTGTTTCAACAATGCATATATTATCATCTCCACGAGCGTAGACATTGCAAGAAAAGATTCTAACTAAGGATAAGTAAAGTTCTTTCATGGTCACAATATATACTTTTATAGATGCCAAACATAAAAATATAATAAAATTCTATATTAACATAAATATATATTCGATACACATTTACGTCATGGCTTTAACATCAGTATTTCGTATAGCTTCCTCCAGCATCAATAATTTCTTGCAATCGTTGCGGCATAGAAGAAGCCAGATTGTAGGGAATGTTTGGTGTTCGGCGTAAGCTCTCCCAACTATTCCTCGTGTGAGCTAAAAGTGCTTCAAATGTTCTTTCATTGCGTTGCTCCCATTCGTTAATCATTATTGCCCAAAGGTTTTCAATCGGATTCAAATCAGGAGAACGTGGTGGCAGAATTAGATTAATAATCTCTGGGTGATCTTCGTACCACGCTCTCACGACGTTATTCCTATGAATGGGACTGTTATCTTCCATTAAGTAAAATGGTTCCGGTGCTGGAACCAGATACGCACGAACACTGGGTAGCAGCACCTCTTCCAGTATCTGGCAATATTGCTGTCCAGTAAAGCTCCATCTACTTGAGTCAATTCTCCGACACCATAGCCAGACATCCAGCCCCACACACCGAGATTGATGTGACCACTACGTTTGCTCGGGAAAACATTTCCTTCTTCATAGCGTTTTCCGCGCTGCCTCCAACAATGCAGGGAACCATGACTATTTGTTGAAAATGTTTTTTCGTCACAGTACACAACTTTTCTCCAGAATTCTTCCTCCTGCGGCAAGTATTGCAAGGCAAATCCCATCCGCGCCTCTTTATGCTCAATCGTCAATGCAGGTTTTATAGCTGGACGGCGAGAAAAATACCCTGCCTCGTGAAGTCTGTTGTTCACTGTATTTGCGCGGTTTCATGTATATTCCCCCCATGAAAATTCCACCCACGAAAATTCCCCCCAGTAAATTCCACCCAAGGAAAATTCCACCCACAGAAAATTCCACCCACGAAAATTGCACCCACCCAAAGAAAATTAGTTTAAGTTTAAAATGTGTATTATTATTTATAATTTATTAAAAATTTATTACAGTAAAAAGTAAAAGATTTATTTCAAATTTATTACAGTAAAAAGTAAAAGATTTATAAGTAAAAGATATATTAAAACACAATTTCGACGTTTAATGAAGATTGTATGCAATGCTCTTGAGGAACTCTAAACTATCTGTATTATTATAGCGCTCCACTAGTCTCTTCAGTCTTTCATTTATGATCTGATAGGTTTTTCGTGCGGGTCGCGGGTAGCAAAAATTAACCAAACTATCACGACTTAACCTAACCAATCGTCAAGGGCGTACAATTAACCTAAAAAAATAAATAAAAAAAATAAATTTTTTTTTATTTATTTATTTTTATATATTAAGAGAAGAGGATTCTTTATACTGTACGGCATTGACGATTGGTTAAACTAATTTTCTTTGGGTGGGTGCAATTTTCGTGGGTGCAATTTTCTGTGGGTGGAATTTTCCTTGGGTGGAATTTACTGGGGAGAATTTTCGTGGGTGGAATTTTCATGGGTGGAATTTTCGGTACACCATTTGCGCTACAACGAAGGTTCAGGTGTCTGTAAATATGCGTCGCTGGAACAAACGGATGCTATCTGGCATGATTAACAATCGCACCATTTTCCTCTTGAGATGTTGAACGCGGAGGACCAGACCTCGGCAAAGTAGCGATTGAGTTTTCTTCTTCATACCGATGAATCCACCGTTCCACAGTGCTTCGATGAACGTCTAGTCGTCTTGATATTTCTCTTATTGGCACACCATATTCATGCAATGTCACCATTGCTCCCCGCATTGCCTGGGTCGTCTCGTGGTGCACAGACGGCCTTTCCATCTTTGTGTAAATGGCTTATGTGAAGCGTGCTGGGACGATAAAGGAAATGAGGATACCATGCACCCCTTCTGAAATTGATTTCGGTTGTGAAAGGTACCAACCCTTCGAATGGTAATAATAATCAGCCAATTTCCTATTTTGTTGAACATATGCATAAAAAATTCGTCTTAAAAGCCAAAGATCCAAAGATTGTCAGCAATAGTTTATATCCCAACTGAATATAGTCAGCGATCAACAGTATAATCATATTTTATTTCCATAACTACTCATGACTACTCTGTCATAGTAAATAACCTTATTATGACTTAGGTAGTAGTGGTAATTCTGAGTGGCGGCCTCTAGCCACATACGTTAAACTTATCAGTGCGTCTAAGACCAGACTCTTCTGTTTCTGTCAATTCACTGTTAGTTTAAGGTATTTTGCTCTTTGTCTTTCTAGGTCTAGGGCATTAAAATAAATATTTGAGTTTGTGTTTAGTATTTCCTCCTCCCTTCGTAATTCCCCACCCAACCTCGTTTCCTTCGACATAGCAACGCTTACCTCCATCTTCATTCCACTTCCTTCATTAAACCTAATATCGCTTTTACTGTCCCTTCCTTCCATCCTTCAATGCCAGCGTTCTTAAACCTAGCACATAAATTATATAATATGGAATCTAACACCTTAGATCTCTACGCATTCATGTTACTTGAAGACGCCTGTGTCTTAGGGGAATCTAAGTGTTGAGAGTGGGCTTGAGGGGTAGTCTATAGATTATTACAGATGACCTTGAACGCTCCAACTATTTAAAAATGGTTATTTATTACGCACATCATATGCCATAATACACACATGAATTTAAGTATCTCTTACACTATAGGAATGGAATTGAATCCTACCAGAGGTAAAAAGTCGCAAAATATGATAGATTAGTTTGTATTAAGAGGTCACTACAGGGGCGGATCCAGGAATTTAAGCAGAGGGAGGTCCCGTTATCAAAATCCTGCTTGTTCACACACCCAGGCCAGGTCTGAAATGTCTCAGGATCGGGCATAAACTTTTTTTTCTTTATTCTTTTTAAGGAAATTAATTTTGTGGCAACTGGGATACATGTACCTTAAGCCATTTTAAGTCTTCAGGTCTTATTTTTCATATATAGGAGCAAACAAACGCCGCGGATGTTTCTGTATGAACATTCGGACCACTTTGTCAGTCTCAATCGGAGTGTCATAATCGAAAAATCGTTGGTCACCGTGAGCAGGGGGGGGGGGGGGGGGCCGGACCCCCTCGACCCCCCCCTGGATCCGCGCCTGCACTAAGAGAAAAGGATTTGGAGTAGAGCGGAAGGCAGAGAGTATATTTTCTCGAGTTTCGGTTATTATTAACGTTATATGGATACATTGCCATGCGGTGTGATCAGAGAGAGAGAGAGAGAGAGCTTTTAAATCACACCTTAGTAGTATAGCCGCAAAAGGTTAGAGTGCAGGAATGTTGCAAGTGATTACGTAATGTTGCAAAGGGGGGTGGGGGTTGTTGCAAAAAAAGAAAAAAAAAAAAAAAGAGTACTGGCCTTTGTTGCCAACCGGGGTTGCAAGGGGCATGCAACTTGGAGGCGGAGTTCTCCCCTAAGCTATTCCCCCCAAAGGGCCAGAAAGGAGAGAAAGGAGGAGAGGTGTTCACCTGGCAGGAGCCAAGTGCATATTAAGACTTCAGCCGAGTAGGCGTTGTTTTATAGGCTCCTAATCAGCCAGTTGGCTTAGAAGGCGTAAATGGCTTGAGTTGCCAGATAGCGCCATGTATTCAGTTTGTGCTATATATTTAATTCTAATCGAAGACTGAGTTGCCAGATACCACTTTTTAGCGATACCATTGTATACATTATTATAGACTCCTAATCAGCCAGTTGGCTTAGAAGACGTAAATGGCTTGAGTTGCCAGATACCACTTTTTAGCATTATTATGGTGAGTTGTCTCCAATTAAAAGATTTCGTGCCATGTATTCAGTTGCCAGATACCACTTTTTAGCGATACCATTGTATACATTTAGAATACCGGTAGTAGGTTTATAAGGCGTAACAATTAGAATTAAGTAAAACAACATTGCATCATTCTTTTTATTATAAATATATAGAAAATAAATATACATTTCAATAATAATTGAGGAATATGCATATAATCATAACAGTACAGGAAATATATACACACAATTATGGAGATATATATAAAATAAATATACATTTCAATAATAATAGAAATATGCATATAATCATAACAGTACAGGAGAAATATCACGCAAAATATGTAAATAAATTTCACTTTTTTCAAAATATTAAACTCATTTAATCGAGTTTACAATTACATCATTATTGCTCTGCATTACGCAGTATATGCGGCTTAATAATATTTCACCGCTTAAAGTATAGGGAAACCTGTATTCGATAGGAAGGACTTTCATATCGTTCAGTACTATTTTTGTTCCCCCTTTACAACCGGTTGGTAAATCATCTTTAAATACGTCTAGAATACAATCAAAAGCACGCACAAAGAGTTCATCGTTAGCTACATTATTAAACACAAGTTTATAAACACGCTTTTCCAATCGAGGGTTTATTTCTACCGACTCGAGCTTTTCAATCGTGAACTCACTCAACATAGCGGCAATTGAAATAATCTTCTAAATCGTTACGACAACTGCGCGTTATATAAAGAAATAGTTCTTCAGGGTGAACGGTGTAGGTGAGCTCAGCCTTGTACCGATCAATTGCTTTGTACCAAAGTTCATGGTATTTCAAAGAGTCTAAACTTTTTAAATAAACGTCCAGCTCTAGACCATTCTCACCAGCCCTACACTCGGTAAACCCATCGAGCAGAGCGGTGTATGCGTATTCAAGTACTGTATCAAAATAAAGCATATCCGTAACACGCGCGTCTAATATAGGTTTCAGCTTGCGGAATCCGACGATTTCAAACATTCTGTCGAGGATGAAACGGTTTCGCGTAGGAACAAGAGCGTTATTATCAGAAGCATTCTTCCACATCAGCCGTATATCAATGCATGGCCGATCGTTATTTATACACAACGTACATACAACGGCGTATGAGGGTGCGTCACTAATCTGCTCTCTTCTTGTACCTACGTTAGCAGGTATTTTATAACGATCTTCACTCCACTTCTCAACTATCACGAAGATTCTATTCATCTCCTCGACACTTAAATAAACCCGTTTGTTTGTTTGTCTACATTCCGTTTCCAGTACATAGCTAACGGTACCGGATTTACGCCTGAACACGCGCAACGATTTCGTCACGGACACATCGTACGAGGCGTTGAGAATGCTGCTCAAAGGAAGTTCCATCGTATTCGAGGAGCGCACGTCCACTCGGTTCAAGCTCTGAGATAACTATGAGCCGTGTGAGGCACGCAGGTAGGCAGGAACGGTTCGACGGGCGGCTGACTCGATGATACGTGAATGGGGTTGTTCGAACTCGTATGATCCGCGAGTCGTACCGAATTGTTGTACATATTTGTTTTTCCGGTACAAGAATTAATTTCATCACTACCAGCCTACGCACCAGACAGTTTACCTCAGGGTAAGAACTAGGCACATTTTATGTTTTACTAAACATCTTCACACTCCGGCGCACTATTTGAGAGGAACATATGCTCATATTTTTCCTTTCTGCCCATCAAACGATACTCGTCTCTAAAGTCTGTTAAAAACTCACGCAGGGAACTAGCCACAACCTCACTACGAACCTCATCATGATATACATTAATATAGTGATAAAAATACTTAAGATTGTCCATGATCACGAGATTCACATTTTCAGTCGTAGGGTATGAGTAATCGACATGGTGTAGCATGACGTAATACCGCTTGTCACACCACCCATCCGCAAGACTCATTATCCATACCTGCTGCTTCTCTTCTGCACGCGTTGTTTCTTTTACTTCACGGTATATGTGAGACTTTATAAAGTTTAGCTCTGCAGCATACTTCAGCACATCGTCTGTGCAACGAAAGCCTTCAACGGTCTCACCAGAACATCCGTAGAGTATTTGTACATCTTGGAACTTCGCACAATCCAATGTGTTTTTAAAAGAGACATAGGGAGGAATAGGAAGTTTTTCGGTATCCACCACATCCTGGCACTTTGCTGAATACCATTTCATAAACGTTGTACAAGCAATATTAAAGGTAGCCATTTGAATACACGTCTGATCTTTTCTTCTGAATACACGTCTGATCTCTCGGGCTTACTGCAGTCGACTGACCACGCAGGGACTCCCAGATAGTAGCATGACTCACGGTCTTACAGTGGGCGGAGCTTAGAACTTTCACCTGCACACACACACACACACACACACACACACACACACACAAAGGAGAAAGTGAAACGCTAATTGAAACATGATTTATTTAATAAACGAGATATTCAAGTTATATATATATAATATATATATTATTATATATATATATACAAATACATTTAATAAACGAGATATTCAAGTTATATATATATTTACAAATACGTGTAATAAATCAATAGATACGATTATATACAAGACAAATACGTGTCAGTTAACAATAGAAGCATCACGTTATGGTATCCAAAGGGTACGGTATCATAGGTACCAGGTAACTGGTAACGTTTCCTATAGGTGTTACGGCACACCTTCGTACCCCTAAGTTCCTTCACGCCCCCCAGCTTCTGCGCCCGAAAATTGTGGGTGCCTACAATTAGTTGGGGAGTCGTTCGCCCTCATCATCGTCCAAACACACTAGATCCTTCAACGATTCAAAGTTAACAACCCGCCGATTCGCATGGTTGAGCGTAATACCCTTTGCCTTCACGATATATTTCATTTCCTCCCCCACCCTGACCCGTACCCCATAAGTTTTAGGTCCTGTTGAGACAAAAGAGTCGGCGTATGCGTTGTCCCCATACTCATCCTTGATCTCATCAGTGAGTTCGCCGAGGAACTCCCCAATAGCGGGCATGTATTCACCCTCCCTCTCTGTGAATATCACGCTATCTGTATCGGCATACAATACTCTCCGCCCAAAGAGAATGCAATAGACCCCAAAGTTTTATACGGGCGTAGGCTGTTGTGAAGCTGGCCACAGGTATGTTTGTAACCCTTGAGGTATCTGTGGCCAATTCAGTGTTGTTGTACTTTATTATGTAAGTATTACCTACATTCACGATCTCCATGACCTCTTTATCGGGAGCATTGGCATAATCCCAGACATCGCTATAACTTTGTGCCAAATGAATGTTCCCTTTGCCGGTATTCTGCGCAAATTTTCCCCATAGACTGTTTAGACACAACTTTGCACTAAAGCGCTTGCCAGGATTCTTTACAATTTGGGCACGATCAAGTTGTATACCTTCGCGGTCGCGGTAACGTTGAATATAGGCAGACTTTTCATCTTCGGTATCAACTCCTCGCGGATACCCTGTTGCCTCAACCTTATCCTTCAAAAAGGCGTTTATATATGGTGTGAAAAGGTTGGGTAGCTTCTGAAACCTCCACACCTCATGTATCTTCAGTATTCTATAACCATGGCGTACGGCTAGGGCCAGCTCAGGACTTGTATATACGCCTCTGATCTTACGCTGGTGGGGTATATGGTTACAATCGCCGTTATCCTCTTCCGCGCACTTCACGCACAGGGGAAACATGAGCTTGTCGTCGATAACGACAGGTAAGATTGGCATCCATAAATTGCGTGGGGGGAGTACGTCTACGAAAGAGAGCCCAAAGTAACGATCATTCAAATTTCTTGAAAATTCATTGATGGATGGCAGGTTAGGTCCCACCAGTTTCTCAGGAGCGCCCACGGGGTCGGATTGTTCTTTATACCCATACGTGATGATTATATGATTATATGCATATTCCTCAATTATTATTGAAATGTATATTTATTTTCTATATATTTATAATAAAAAGAATGATGCAATGTTGTTTTACTTAATTCTAATTGTTACGCCTTCTAAACCTACTACCGGTATTCTAAATGTATACAATGGTATCGCTAAAAAGTGGTATCTGGCAACTGAATACATGGCACGAAATCTTTTAATTGGAGACAACTCACCATAATAATGCTAAAAAGTGGTATCTGGCAACTCAAGCCATTTACGTCTTCTAAGCCAACTGGCTGATTGGGAGTCTATAATAATGTATACAATGGTATCGCTAAAAAGCGGTATCTGGCAATAATAATGCTAAAAAATCTGGCAACTCAAGCCATTTACGTCTTCTAAGCCAACTGGCTGATTAGGAGTATATAATAATGTATACAATGGTATCGCTAAAAAGTGGTATCTGGCAACTCAGTCTTCGATTAGAATTAAATATATAGCACAAACTGAATACATGGCGCTATCTGGCAACTCAAGCCATTTACGCCTTCTAAGCCAACTGGCTGATTAGGAGCCTATAAAACAACGCCTACTTGGCTGAAGTCTTAATATGCACTTGCCTCCTGCCAGGTGAACACCTCTCCTCCTTTCTCTCCTTTCTGGCCCTTTGGGGGGAATAGCTTGGGGGAGAACTCCGCCTCCAAGTTGCATGCCCCTTGCAACCCCGGTTGGCAACAAAGGCCAGTACTGTTTTTTCTTTTTTTTCTTTTTTTTGCAACACCCCCACCCCCATTTGCAACATTACGTAATCACTTGCAACATTCCTGCACTCTAACCTTTTGCGGCTATACTACTCACCTTTTAAATGGTTTCTGGGTAAGGGCTTCACGTATGTTATTTTAGTCCAGGGTAGTTTATGTGGAGGTGTTAACGTAACTTGCACTTGGGACCGTTAATTTTAAGACAACTACCATAGCTGGGACTGAGACACGTTATCCCCTGCATACTCTATATATATCTATATTCAGTATGTCTCTATATATAAAGAGATAGAGTGATCAACACAATGATAATGTGGACGTCATTGATGTGGTCAGAGCAATTATGTGCACCAATCCGAACACACATCCGCTGCCATAAGGACCGCCCATTTTATACCTAACAGACTAGCTTGGGACGAGACAGAGGCGCGAGACTTCTTGTAAGCACTGTACATCAAAATAAAAATACGACTTGATGTATAACATTTTTTTTAATTCATTATTAAAATATTAAAAAATTTTAATATTTGTGTGGATTAGGATAGTATAGTAATATACATCTGTGAAATTTTAATTTCTTTCCATTTCTTTGTCTTTCAGTTTCTTCAAACAACCATTAACCTAAATGGCGTCGGTAGGCAGTGGCTCACAGTTTAGTTTTCAAGACGCAAGAACGTTTTTGTCGTCTTTTTCAGTTTGTGCTTGTTTGTGCCTGCGAGAGACCGTCGACCATTCCCACACTGATTTCTTAGAATTGTTATTCGTTAATCGTTGGTGGTATTCAAATTATTGAAGTTATTGATGAATTTCGTAGGTGTAATCGACTGCTTGATTTTACATCATAGGCTAATGCATTTGCATAGGATAGCTGATTTTGTGAAATCAGTCTCTTATTTGTATTTGGGCTGAATGCCATTTATGTTATTTTAAGTTCATTTTTCAACTAAAACTAAACTAGTTTTAGATCTTTTTTAAGGAGCTAATGACTGTCAATGTAATTTGAGTAATATATGAATAAGCAAGACATATTCACATATTGCTCTCTTATCTCTTTCATGTGCATATTATTCAGGGGTATCTACTATAGAAGCATCAGCATATACTAATTTAGCGATTATATCACTACATTCCGCAAATTCCACGCATTTGTTTAAACTTTCTATACAGAGTAAGAATCGCATGTCCATTATAGACAAGTTTATATTATATATATCAAACTTAATTTTTTAAAACTGCAAATAGCTAATGGCAAAATGTGCATCCCACCCTCGCCTTTGGTTAGGGGATACGCCACTGGATAACGATAAATAAAACAGAGTCGCGTGACACGTACTGAGAATCGTTAAAAGAAGGGACAAGAAAGTAATGATTCTCCTGCTAAAAACACTGATCATACCAAAACTTGAATATTGCTCAGTCTTGACGTCCCTATACAGTATAAAAAGGAGGAAATTAATAAACTAGAAGTTCAAAGAAATTTCGCAGCCAAGATTAATAGCTACAAAGAAATCAAAGTACTGGGACAGGTTACGGTAACTAAAAATGTATTCCCTAGAAAGAAGAAGAAAAAGGCACACCATAATTTACATATGACAAAATTATCAAAAACTGGTACCAAACCTAAAACTAAAACCAATTACCGCCTAAACAACGCTGGAAAATAGGAAAGGCAGAATGTGTAATGTTCTCGAACTAAAGGCCAGACAAGGGACACCCTCAACACTGAAGGAAAATAACTTGGTTGTCAGGGGGCCAAGACTTTTTAGTCAGGTTCCAAAGGATCTCAGGAACGTCACAGGGGTCAAAGTTGAGATCTTCAAAAAAAGACTAGATGCCTGGCTCAGGACGGTACCAGATGAGCCGGGTGTAGCTGGCTATGTGCGATGGAGAGCGCAAAAGAGCAACTCGCTCCTCCACCAAGCCAGGCCTTGATGCGGGCCCACCATCTTGACCTTTGTGTGAAGAGACACCAACGCACGGAACTGCTACGAGGTTACGAATTTATATATATAGACATTAAAAATATTTCCTATGTTTTCGGACTTTTGAAACACCCTGTATAATTCCCTCTTTAACCTGGTACACAAAAGTAATAGTGTAATTAAGGACTTTGAGACAACACAAAAGTTGTGCAACATAATAATGTGTTGTTAAAGAGTGACAATGCAAAACTGAAGTATAGGAATATAGAGCTCGAAAAGAGCATACAGTATGCCCACGATGAGATAAAGGACCTTAAATCTAACTTAAATTCAGTAACTAAAACAATCGCAGTATGGAGTCGATAAAAAGCGAGCACGTGTCAATCAGGCATGGGGTAATTGTAATTGATTGTAATTAATTACATTTTTGTAATTTACTACCTAAAATGTAATTGTAAATGTAAGTGTAATTAATTACATTACGAAACCAAGGTAATTGATACAATTACAGTAAATTACTTTCAATTACATGAGAATTAAAGTTAATGGGTCGTACTTATAGTTTAAACTACTTGCTCATCATGTCTGAGGGAGCTTTCTTTTAAAATAAAATTTTATTCTTTTTATTTGAAATAAAATGTTCCATTTATTTCAAATGTTCCTAACTAAAATGTTAGTTTTTTGCCCTTATTATTTTGATTAAATAAATGCCAGTTCTTTTGTCTTATACAGTATTAGTACTCGTATTTTTTGAGTGCCTTATCTTTGGTTTCATTAGATCATATCACATACATATGTGCAATGTCCAATTGTCCACAGCAAGAACTGCTTGATGAAAAATATTATTGACCTAATATTATTCAGTTTTCATTCAAGCTGATGGTCAAACTGAAAAGGTAGAAAAGCATGACATAAATCAAATAGTGTGTATTTATGAAAAAAATGCAATTCTTTGTAAATGTAATTGTAATTAAGTATTTCGCCATCTACAGTAATTGTAATTGAGAATATGTCGAATAACTGTAATTGTAATTAATTACATTAATCAAGTAATTGCCCCATACCTGGTAAAATTACTATAAATAAACAGAGTCTGTAGATGTGTTTTATTTACTTTTACACAATGTATATGTAAAATGAAATAACAATTCGTGAAATTCACCATCAAATGAGTCGAAATATTTTGAAAAGAATATACTTCTTCACTTTGATGGTACAATAAAAAATAAATAAATAAATTGGCGAATGAAGCGTCAACGTTGCTGTTCAAACGGTGATGTGATATTGGTTCTGTTGCTGCTATTGATGTTGCGGCTGGTCGCTAAGTCCGTAATTGCGGCAACGTTGTAATATCGGTTCTGGGCGGGGGACTGAGGTGGAACGTTGCTGAGTAAGTTAAGCTCCAATATACGGTTAATCAAGCGTGGTACGGTGTTTTTAATAAATATTAAGATCATGTGTGAATGCCTTCTTACCACATATATACTTAATCTGTAATTTGTGTAATCTGGAAACAACTGAAAAGGCAGCAATAAGATGCGATTTCTGTCAAAAACTGCACACAGACTGTAAACTCCTTTGCGGTATTTAAAGAAATGGAGAAAGCGAATTCGAGTGTTACAGAAAAGGAGGGAAAAATGGGGAAACAAGTCTGGAAATGTCCCATTGACAATTCGGGTGGATGAGAGAGAGAAGACGAAATAGCATATAACAATATAATACAGAATGAAGACATAGATAAAAGAAAAGAAACAGGTAAAAGTTGCGAGGTGGTAAAACTGCCCAACGAACAAAATGATAAAAAGATAAAAAATAAAAACGTAGAAAATAAACAGCCAAAGAAAAATAATGATAATATCAAAATTAAGAACATAGAAGACAACCAGATAACAAGTAGAAGCGTAGAAAATACTGTTTGTAAATACTACACAAAAGCAAAAAGTACTGCAGCTATCGGGATGGGCAATGCATCTATGCACATCCCACATTATGTAACACACATTATACAAGAGGATATTGCAAATTTGAAAAAAAAGGGCACGTTCCACCACATTACTGTCTGCAATGACTATGCAAGATATGGGAGGTGCAAATACGGACAAAAATGCCGTTACCACCACCACCACCCTCAAAGGAATTTTTTAGACGTAGCCAACGCAATTCAGCTGCTAAATACCATCCAGCAAATACAAAGTCAGCTGACAAATATAGGAATCCGAGAGCCGGACAGAAGGCACGCACAAAGCCACGCCATGCTTTATCGGGACAACAGGTACCGACAAAGATAAAGAGAGGCAAATTCTCGGAGGACCACAAGACAACGAAACCGGCACCCCCATTGGAAAACGAATCGAATGTATGTGAAAATGATAGAGAAAAAAATTAAAATAATCCTAGCCAACATTCAGGGTTTTAAATCAAATCATTCCCCGGACAAAGTTTTATACCTGAAAGGACTCATGCAAGAAACCGGAGCAGACTTTGCATGCCTCACAGAAACTCATCTAAAGGACTGACAGGCGAACTGTGAACACTGTGAGTTCTGTATTGATAAAAAGGAAATACAAATTGACAACTATAACATCCTCCGAGCCGACAGAACGGTGAGACGTAAAGGAGGATGTGCTATTTACACACGCGAAAGGCATATAGCAGAAATGACTATAAGTACCTCAAACAGCTACGTAGAATGTGTAGCAGCAAAAGTTGAAAAATTAAATATGGTGCTAATTGTAATGTACAGACTCCCAAACACGCCAACCTCAAAATTCTCAGATTTCATTACAGAGGTAAGAAACTGAGTAAAAGATCTACTCTCCAACCCCAAATAGTTTTCTCTGTGGTGATTTTAATTTTCCATTCATGAAATATAAAAGGATAGGAAAAAATATGTGTACACAAGGACAAGGGGGGGAACACGGGAAGACCAGGAGCAGGTAAAAATGCTACTAGCTCTGGCTGATAAATTTATGTTAACACAAGAAATAACAGAAAACACAAGAAAAAACAACTGCCTAGACTTGGTGTTCACAAACAACAGCAACCTAATTGATAATGTAGAAATATCGCCAACTATAATATCGGATCACAACATTATTGAAATAACAACCAATATAAAAGAAACAAAAAAGGAAAGAACACGAACAACAGAAAGAAGCAAATTTGAAATTTTTAATTTTCATGCCAAAGCTATAAACTGAGAAGATGTTGCATCTAGCATGGGAGTAAAAGATTGGAGATCCATCTTCGAGGCCAAACAACGGAAGAGATGCTAACGACCTTAGAGGAGAAGACGCTGGAAATTGTGGAAAGACATGTCCCAAAAATACAACAAAGGGGAAAGAGAAGCAGGTTCGAGAGACAAAAGAGGTCATTGTTCCGAAAGAGAAAAAGACTTACTGCAAAACAACATAAAAACATCAGAAAAATATTAAATGACAAACTGCAGAGCGTCGATGACGTCATACAGGAACTAATTGAGAAGCATACAGAAAAAAAAGGTGACGCTATAGAGGCGATAAAGGTTAACTCAAAGTACTTCTATAATTTTGCAAAAAGGAAGTCGAAAAACCATGCGACTATTGGACCTTTGAAAAACGAAGACAGTGCTTTATCTGATGATCTAACAGAAGTATCCGAAATATTAAGAGCTCAGTACGAATCGTCTTTCAGTATCCCAAAAACTGACAAACTGATACGCAATAGAAACACGTTCTTTGAAGAACTACAAGGGGAAAGTATAACGGACTTCGACTTTACGACAGATGATATTACACAAACTATAGGGAAACTAAAAACACACACAGCGGCAGGACCGGACAAATGGAATGCCACACTGATCAAAAACCAAGAATGCAATCGGTGAGCCCCTATATTGGATATGGAGACGATCGCTAGACACAGGAGGAATACCGGGTAGCCTGAAGAGCGCGAACATAGTCCCAGTATATAAAGGAGGAGATCGATCCGAGGCCAAAATCTATAGGCCAGTGTCGCTTACATCTCATCTCACTAAAATATTTGAAAGAATAGCTAGACAGAAAATCTATGGCTGTTTGGAAACTCAGAAAAAATTAAATGATAAACCAACATGGTTTTTGGTCAGGCACATCATGCCTATCACAACCAATGGAACACTACAACAACATTATTGATGCACTGGAAAGTAATGAAAACTATGATGTAATATACACAGACTTTGCCAAAGCGTTCGACAAATGTGACCATGGAATCATAATACATAAACTGAAGCGTATGGGAATAACAGGAAAAGTAGGGAAATGGATATATAATTTCCTTAGTGAGCGGCGGCAAGTCGTTACAGTACAAGGAGCATCTTCATCAGAATCAGAGGTCCTCAGCTCAGTACCACAAGAAACAGTATTAACTCAACTACTCTTCATAATCATGCTAATTGACATAGATGAGGACGTTACCAGAGACAGCACAGTAACATCCTTTGCCGATAACACAAAGATCAGTAGAAAAATAAGTAACCTAGAAAATATAGGATCTCTACAAACAGACATGAACAGAATCTACAAGTGGATGGAAGACAACAATATGAAGTTTAACACTGAGAAATTTCAGCTGTTATGGTATAGAAAAAGAGAGGACCTAAAATCTATGGAATATTATACCCCAAATGGACAGGTGATGCGAAATTTGAAACACAAAATAAGATAGCAGTAAACAGAGCAAAGAGAGTAAATGGGCAGATACTGAGAACCTTTAAAACGAAGGGATAGGAATATAATGATTCCTCTACTGAAAACACTGATCATACCCAAATTGGAATACTGCTCGGTCCTAACACTCGGAATTTTTGTAAACGTACTGCTGATGTCATTAAACGAATGCACTTGAGTTCTATTTCGTGTTTTAATTTCCTTCATGTTATTTTCTTCATATATATATATATATATATATATATATATATATATATATATATACACACACACGAGTGGCGCAAAAGTCGTGCATCATAGGAATTTTCAGTGTTGATTATAATATTTTTTTTTTCTTTTAGGTAGGGGATGGCTGCGAAATTAACAATAGAGGAGAGGATGAGCTTGTTTTTAATGCATGGAATACCAGGTACAACAAAGCGATGAATCTGTACCGATTCATCGATTTGTAGTACCTGCATTAAAACCAAGCTCACCCTCTCGTCTATTGTCAATTTCGCAGCCATTCCCTACTTAAAAGAACAAAATCTTAGCCGAATGAGGTGATGCTGATTAATTTGGTGCTAATAATTAATTGATATAATGATTGATTGTTAATGACAGGCTGGGTCAACAATTTATGATGTCCTACAGTATCACCAGTTGAAGGTGACTAATGGAGTAGGCCTACTATAATATTTCTGAATGATACTAATTGCTTCGAGGTCACCAGCTTGGATTACACCCAAGCAAATATTGTTAAGGTTATGAAGGTTATGAAAAAGCACCTTATTGTTTTGTATTTAATTAAAAAAATAAATTTTATTTGTTTACAGTGAATAACAAATGATTGACAGTAATTATAGTGAATAGGTAGTAGTATAGCCGCAAAAGGGGAGAGTGCCAAAATGTTGCAAGTGATTACGTAATGTTGCAAAGGGGGTTGGGGTGTTGCAATGGGGGGTGGGTGTTGTTGCAAAGGGGGTGGGGGTGTTGCAATGGGGGTGGGTGTTGTTGCAAAGGGGGTGGGGTGTTGCAAAAAATAAAAAATAAATAAAAAATAAATAAAAAAATACCCCCAAAGGGCCCGTTGTTGCCAACCGGGGTTGCAAGGGGCATGCAACTTGGAGGCGGAGTTCTCCCCCAAGCTATTCCCCCCAAAGGGCCAGAAAGGAGAGAAAGGAGGAAAGGAGGAGAGGTGTTCACCTGGCAGGAGCCAAGTGCATATTAAGACTTCAGCCGAGTAGGCGTTGTTTTATAGGCTCCTAATCAGCCAGTTGGCTGAGCCAAGGGGGGGAGGGGTACACCTGAAGGAGAGAGAGTGAGAGAGAGAGAGTAGGTGCCTTTGATTGCAAGGCATGCAACTTGGAGTCGGAGTTCTCCCCCAAGCTATTTTCGTTTACCTAACCTAAGAGGCCTCTAAGGGGTTTTCCCAAAGGGCCAGAAAGAGAAGGACCAGAGGTCCTTGCTCGGCTGGGAGCCGAGCTTGTAATGACTCCGTCAGTCGTCTCTCGGTCTTTTATAAACCTCTGTTCTGGCTGAGTTGCCAGATAGCGCCATGTATTCAGTTGCCAGATAGCACCATGTATTCCAGATAGCAAAAACCATATATTAATCATCCATTTAAATAGTGTACCACAATATATATTTATATGACGGTAGTTAATCGATGAATCCAATTAAATTCTGTTTATTAAATAAATAATTTTTACACACTTAATTTTTATTATAAATATTTAAGTCACGAATAACGAAACGAAATGAAAATTTACGAAACAATTCGAAACACAAGTTCCTCATTCCCCCAAATCCCCCCGCCCATCTGTACTTGTATATATAATAAACTAATGAATCACTCGTGCTCACAAACCATATAAAATACCACAATATATTTATATAGTTAATCAATTGGAAGATTCAACCATATAAAATACCACAATATATTTATATAGTTAATCAACTGGAAGATTCAACCATTTAAAATACCACAATATATTTATATAGTTAATCAATTGGAAGATTCAACCATATAAAATACCACAATATATTTATATAGTTAATCAATTGGAAGATTCATTTAAAGTTGAAATTAGCCAAAACACAATCCGCTATAACGGGGTCGGACGACTAATGACATCTTTATATTTTCGAAGAACACCTGCTGGTTGAGAGACCTTCCTTCCAGTCCGCTCTTGATAAGTCTCCCTTCACTCCAAATGAAAAGAAAATTTTCGAAACAATTCGAAACACACGCTCCTCATTCCCCCAAATCCCCCCGCCCATCTGTACTTGTATATATAATAAACTAATGAATCACTCGTGCTCACAAACCATATAAAATACCACAATATATTTATATAGTTAATCAATTGGAAGATTCAACCATATAAAATACCACAATATATTTATATAGTTAATCAATTGGAAGATTCAACCATATAAAATACCACAATATATTTATTAGTGATGTAGCGGATGTCATTTTTTTCACATCCGCGGATGCGGATGCGGATGAGGATGTTTGATTTCAGCATCCGCGGATGCGGATGCGGATGTCTACATTCTCGTTATTTTTTAGGATATATTCGAGATTTGTTGTGTTTAACGTATATAATAAGTTATTATATAGAGAGAGCTGTAGCTATAATGTAGTATAATTGATTAATTGTACAATAATTGCTGTACTTTTCTCTGAACATATAAAACAATATCAAGCATCTAACTAATATAGAAATCAATTAGTGAATTCGTCGGCAAATAAATTCGTTATATTTTGTTGTTGAGTTTCAGCCACAATTAGAAACCATAATTGTGTTACCAGGATGCGGGACGTGAACCCAACTCAAATGCACCCCACCGATCTCTTTCCCCAACCTCCACCCTTATAGAAAGAGATCTTTAATTAGCTTGATAACTATTTATATTAAGTTTAAAGTTTTATTAGGCATATTTATAAATGAGTAATTAAAATAAAGTAAACTAAGATGTTCATCGTTTAATGTTCAAACTTAATTATAGGAAGGTTATGCTTAAGGAACATTAATTTTTCTGCCTTTTCTGCTGCCAGTCTGTTTCTCTTTTCATCATATATTAATCCAGCACTGCTAAATAATCTCTCGCTTGGTACGTTTGTTGGAGGACAGGCTAAATGTTTCCTTGCAAGTTTACTCAAGTATGGATAGATATTCTGCGTATTTTTCCACCAACTAATAGGATTGTCACATGCAGCCAGGCGTTTTTCTTGGTGATAGCTCTCGATCATTTTTACTACATCTTTTGACATCGCGTAGGTCTCGTCATTGCTGCTTGACTCAAGAAACTGAGAGACAGATTCTGTGATAGATTTGCTTGTTGAAGGTGTTGGTTCTGTCACTGAAACTTTTATTCTTTTGGTGGGTGGCGAAGCGACAGATTCAAGAGATTGAAGCTCTTCAACTGCTTTGCCAAGTGATGATTTAACTCGTTCTAATGTACTAGGTGAAAATAACTTAGCTTTGTAACGTGGATCTAAGTAGGTTGCAAGAGAGTAACTTCATACAAGAACAGCCTCTCGTCTTGTCGCTTGCATCACTTTTGCGCACAATGAACTAGTGGTGGTGTAGTGGTTAGCGTCGCTGACTACGAATCCATCGGCCCCGGGTTCGAGACCCGACGGCAGCCGGCGCGCAGCAAAACCCAGCTGTTCATCCTTCCACACAATAAAGAAAGTGGTTGGTAGATAAATGGGTACCCTTGGTGGCCTAGTGGTTAAGACGCTGGGCTGCTGATGGGGCGTGGTTCGGATTCCACGTTAAACTGTAGGTCTAAGGTGGAGTGAAAAGCTTGACCTTCGTCAGAATGAACAATTCGGGCGGAAGCTAACCAAAGGTTAACCAAAGGTTATTAATATAGTACAATTTGATAATTTCCGCTTATTAATGACATTTTATCTCAACGGTCCACATCCGCACGACATCCGCAGTCCAAAGTGCGGATGCGGGTGCGGATGCGAGAAAATGTGCGGATGTTCCGCGGATGCGGATGTGACCTACATCACTAATATTTATATAGTCAATCAATTGGAAGATTCATTTAAAGTTGAAATTAGCCAAAACACAATCCGCTATAACGGGGTCGGACGACTAATGACATCTTTATATTTTCGAAGAACACCTGCTGGTTGAGAGACCTTCCTTCCTGTCCGCTCTTGATAAGTCTCCCTTCACTCCAAATGAAAAGAAAATTTACGGAAAAAATCAAAACACACGATTGTCATTCCCCAAACCCGGATATATATATATATATATATATATATATATATATATATATATATATATATGTATATATATATATATATATATAATTAGGCCGTTTCGAAAAATCGAAATTTATGATGGCTCAACGCACACATACTAAAAACGTAATATGTCATGAATAAAGACTTCATGCAAAATATTAAGACAAGAGCTTATTGTTATCCCACCCCTCAATGCATATCTATTTTACCCCTCATGAGAAAATTTTCATTTTTCTGACAAATATATTATTTATTTTGTGATGTCCTCTTAAATTTGGTATATAAAATTCATAAATAAAATTGGAAGATAAGTAGGTCATTTTCAGGAATGGTCCAGTAACCCCCCTATATTCTTTAGAGAGAATTCTAGAAAATTCTTCCTTCAGAATAACTATTCTAGAATTTCCATTTTTTCCCTTTATGGATTATATGATGTTTTATTTGCTTTTTCATCTATAATTACTGATATTTTCACAAGTTTACTGTTCTAGAAAGGTTACTTCATGTTACTTTACAACTTTCTTACAGTAATCAAGTCATAATATAATTTAGGTGAATGATTAATGATTATATTATATTATTATTAAGACTAACAGGTGGTAAAACTTTTTCCCTCAGAATTATGGCAAAAACCAGAAACAAGTGTGAAGTCTGGTTGGTCGGACAAGTGCTGGAAGAGGGTTTTTCTGAGAAGCAGCTTCCAACTAACATTGATGTCCTTAAACGTCTTTTTTATCACATTAAGGTGGGAAAGCAAAATGTCTCTGTAGCTTGCGCAACTGTAGCCAACGAAGTTATTGCTGTGTGGGAAAAAGCCTCCTTAATTACATCCCACAAGCCTTATATTGTCTCAAAGCTTAAAAGGCTTTACAATAAGCATGAAGGGCTGGTCAAGAACCGAACTCGACGAACTCCTACCCAAGAGAAGAATGAAGCAGAATTTGTCACCAGCTTAAAGAAGCTTTTCGATGTAGCTTATTCAGAAGTGGAAACAGAAATAAAATTGCAGGAGGATAAAGATTTTCTTAAGGATCAAAGGAACGATCGGAAAATGATTATGGGTCCAGAAGACAAGGAGTTTTCAAGAAAGGCAAAAGCACGACAGATAAGCATGGAAAAAATGGAAAAACTTCGCAGGAAATCAAAGGAAGAAATGAGGCAACTGACAAAGGTTGTGGATCTCAACCAATGTGAAAATTCCGGTTCAGGAGGAAGTGAAGAATCATCTGGTGATGAATTGTTCTACAGAGCACTCTCATCATCATCTTCAAAAAAGGAGAAGCTTGAACCAGGTGTAATTGTTAGGGATAAAAAGTTATTGGCTGCTCTGGACCGCACTGGAACATCTGCAAGAGCTGCTATGCACATTGTGGCACCTGCCCTTTCAGCTGCTGGAGTGGAAATTGAAGAGATCACACTTTCATCATCCTCTATCTACAGGTCTCGGCGATCAACACGGATGCAGATGGGAGAAGACATTAAAGCCAGTTTCCAACCAAATACCCCTTTAATAATTCATTTTGATGGAAAGCTTCTTCCATCCATGCATGGGGGTAAGATTGATGTAATGCCCATTGTTGTGACTGGTGCAGGCGAATTAGAAAAATTACTGTCTATTCCAAAGCTTATTTCTGGAACGGGAGAAGAAATGGGGAGAGCAGTTTTAGATGTCTTGAAGCAATGGCCACAAGTAAATGAGTGGGTAGCAGGCCTTTGTTTTGATACTACTGCAAGCAATACAGGTATCCATGCTGGGGCTTGTACCATCATCCAAAAGGCCCTTCAGAGATCACTCCTTTTTCTGGCATGCCGCCACCATATCCACGAGCTTCTTATCACTGCAGTTTTTGACATGTTTTTCTCTTCTTCGGGTCCACAAATTCCCTTATTCAATCGATTCAGAGATTGTTGGGATAACATTGATCAGCAGAATTACAAGCCCTATGAACCCAATGATCTCACCTCAGAATCTTTAGATCATTGGATCTTGAAGCACAGAGACAAGCTTATTTCTTTCATCAACTCCAAACTTCAAGAGGGCCACACTCGAGGTGACTACAGGGAATACTTAGAACTTGCACTTATCTTCCTTGGTTGTCCAATGCCTAAAACAAATAAAGGCTCTGATAGCAGATTCCACTACCCAGGAGCTTATAGCAGAGCTAGATGGATGGGAAAGGGCATCTATTCCTTAAAAATTTACTTATTTAGGAACCAATTCCTTCTCACCCCTCATGAAAAACAAGCTCTGATACGAATAAACGCCTTTTCAGTGACAGTTTATCTTCAAGCTTGGTATACATCTCCAGTTGGAATTGATGCTCCAGCAAATGATTTGGCCCTCCTCAAGATGCTACATATCTACAAGATCCAGGTTGATAAGGAAGTGGGTGCTACAGCCCTCAAAAAACTTCAGAACCATGGTTGGTACTTGAGTGAGGATCTTGTAGGATTTGGCTTTTTCTCAAACCTCGTGACTGAAGATGATAAGGTTCTAATGCTCCACAACCTTCACCACGCGCCTCCTCGAAAAGTGAGGGCAAGAAAGGTGGACCCCCGAATGTTGCAAAACCCCAATGACTTAAAGATTACCAGTTTTGTCACAACTCAAACACAAGACTTCTTCAAGTGTTTGAAAATAGAAATTCCCAAGAAACTTGAAGACATTGAGGAGTACCGTAATCGGGTCATGGCAGTCAAAGTAATCAACGACTGTGCTGAACGAGGAGTCAAACTGGCTACAGAGTTTAATGAGAAGCTCACAAAGAGTGAGGAAGAGAGACAACTGGCCTTTCAAATCATTGAAAATCAGAGAAAGGAGGTCCCTCAGCCACTGAAATCCCTATATTCTTAATCAATATATGTCTTAAATAGAATTTAAGTCGCTTTGTTTTAAAACATATTTTTCGTTCAGTCTTATATTTGCTCTAATTATCCATTAATGTAAAAGAAGTGCCATCTGAGGGGTGCCTTTTTATCATTCAAATAAAATGATATTTTGTCTATTTGTTTTTCTTCCTTTATATAAAAAAATAAAAGTGTGTGCGTTTATCAAAATTCAATTTGAAAAATTACCATATAATCGTGAAACGGTCTAAATTATATATATATTATATATATATATATAATATATATATATATATATATATATAATAATAAACGAATAAACAACTCGTGCACACACACACACACACACACACACACACACACACACACACACGAGGAAAGGCAGAAACTAGGTCAATTCGAATCGTCACCCTAGAGACCTTTTTGGACGAGGCTTAATCCTTCTTCAAACTATTCGAGCAAAAAACACCGCTCACTCCGTTTCTTATTATCATCATTATTATTATTTCTACAATGAAAATATTTTATATTTACGCGTAACTTAGACCCACAGTTTAATGTGGAAACCGAATGCTCTTTTAAAAATATAATTAGGATATATTTACAATTTCTTTATTATAAAATGTGGAACATGCAGCCTTCAGTGAACAGCTGTTCTGTGGATCGAAATACATCTCGTCAGGGAGTCGTTGCTTACTCTTCCACATTTCAACATAACAGGATTATTGAACCGGATTTAAAATAACAGGATCATTTGTTCCGAGGCAGTAGTATGACCGAGCGGAAACCGAATGCTCTTTTAAAAATATAATTAGGATATATTTATAATTTCTTTATTATAAAATGTGGAACATGCAGCCTTCAGTGAACAGCTGTTCTGTGGATCGAAATACATCTCGTCAGGGAGTCGTTGCTTACTCTTCCACATTTCAACATAACAGGATTATTGAACCGGATTTAAAATAACAGGATCATTTGATCCGAGGCAGTAGTATGACCGAAAAGCATGTTAATGCATCATTTGATCCAAGTCAGTAGTATGACCTAAAAGCATGTTAATGCATCATTTGAACCGAGTCAGTAGTATGACCGAAAAGCATGTTAATGCATGATTTTCTCTTTAATAATAATAATAACAACTAGCTCGAAGAGTGACAACGGTTCAGGTTTTCACTCCACCTTAGACCCACAGTTTAACGTGGAAACCGAACGCTCTTTTAAAAATATAATTAGGATATATTTATAATTTCTTTATTATAAAATGTGGAACATGCAGTCTTCAGTGAACAGCTGTTCTGTGGCCCGAAATACATCTCGTCAGGGAGTCGTTGCTTACTCTTCCACATTTCAACATAACAGGATTATTGAACCGGATTTAAAATAACAGGATCACTTGATCCGAGGCAGTAGTATGACCGAAAAGTATGCATGATTTTCTCTTTAGTAATAATAACAACTAGCTCGAATTGTAACAACGGGTAAAGTTTTCACTCCACCTCAGACCCACAGTTTAATGTGGAAACCGAATGCTTTTTTAAAAATATAATTAGGATATACTTCTTTGAGAAAATATAAAGATGTCATTAGTCGTCCGGCCACGTTATAGCGGATTGGTACACGTCATAGCTCCACCCAGCTACATCGGCAGCCAATCACTACGAACATCTGGTCTTTTGGGGCGGAGCTTGGCGATTGTGCATATAAAAGGGGATATTTTTCAGTTGGGAGTAGCAGTAGCTATTTTCGCGTCAGTGAATAATCATTCCCTCCACCATGGACCTGTACGTCTCCCCGGATTTGTATGAAGAAAGTGACACTGCAGCATTAACGGCAATTAATCTTTTTAACGCGATTGACCGTGATGAATTATTTCCAACGCAAACCGTTGAAGATATTTGCAGTGACGCTCCTTACAATCCGACACAAGGGACTACCATAGAAATGTAAGTGACTATAATTCGATTTTTATATATATACAGTACTGGCCAAATTATTAGGAATTTTTTTAAAATTTCATTTTTTGGTATAAAATGTTAAATTAAACCAATTTTAAACGTTGAAAAGTTATTTATTTCTACACAAGAATACATGGTCATTATTTAGCAATAGTTTAGTACTTAGTTTGACCCCCCTTAGCTGCCTTAAGGGCTGCGACACGCTTCGGCATGCCATGAATCAATTTTTTGCATAATTCCTTAATACGTGTAGAGTGAAACCAGACTTGAATAAGTCGCTCTATGAGTTGGTGTTTTGTTGTTATCGGCGTTTCATGGATTACGCCCTTTAAAATACACCATAAACTTTCGATTGGGTTCATGTCTGGAGAATTTCCAGCCCATGGGAGCAACCGAACACTATTTTCATGACACCATTTTTTAACCGACTTTGCCGTGTGGCATGGAGCTGAGTCTTGTTGAAAAATCCAACGTCTATTACCATACCATTCCCTTATTTGAGGCAGTAGACGTCTTCTTAGTACTTCTATATACTTGACTTGGTTCATATTCCCCTCAACAATGCTCAAACGACTAGTTCCATGCACAGAAATTGCTCCCCAAACCATGATCTTTTGTGGAAATTTCACCGTTTTCATCAGACACTCAGGCAAAAATTCTTCTCCAGGCCTCCTTCTTACACTTTGAACACGATCGTCAAGCACGGCAATCGTTGACTCATCGGAGAACACCACCTGCAATCAAAGAAAGCCCTGTGAAAGAGTCAGTGCATAGCGTATGAAGTACAGCTAAAACGAAGTACAGTATGACTTGCTGCTTTACAGATATTTTTACTGCAGTTTTATCACGTACTGTAAATACACTTCTATGCATACTGTATTTACTGTATTAACATTCTATTTAATGTTAAATATTATTCTTACCTGTTCCCAATCCTCACTAGTCCAGTTAATGTGTTCCTTTGCCCATGCAAAACGTGCCTTCTTCATAGCCTCAGTGAGCCTGGGCTTCTTCCTTGGGCGGTAGGCTTTGAAGCCGGCAGTTAGAAGCCTCCTGTTGACTGTTCTACGACTAATATTGATGCTATCAGCCGCTAGACTACTGGAAATGTTTTTGCAAGTAGCTCTTCTATTTCTAAGAGACAAAATTGCAATCTGTCTATCAGTTCTTGGAGTCGTTACCCTTTTTCTGCCGCATCTTCCAACCCTTTTGGGGCCTACATTTTCTCCAAATACCATTTTTTTCTTAATACGAAGTACTGACTGTGGTGAAACATGGAGTTTGGCAGCGATTTCCTTTTGTTTAAATGTAGAAGAAGTTAATAAAACCTGTATTTGCCCAATTTTCCGTGGACTCAAGTCATTCTTTCGCCCCATTTTCAAATTCACTTAAAAACTGTAACAAATAATTGCCGAAATTGGGTAAATACACTATTTAAATTAAACGGTAGTTACAATGACACGTAAAAGAAAGAGAAACACACTCGCATCGCACGACAACCAAACGACAACTGACGAACAAACACGCTTCGTTCGACTAAAGAATTATGCAAAAAATTGATTCATGGCATGCCGAAGCGTGTCGCAGCCATTATGGCAGCTAAGGTGGGTCAAACTAAGTACTAAACTATTGCTAAATAATGACCATGTATTCTTGTGTAGAAATAAATAACTTTTCAACGTTTAAAATTGGTTTAATTTAACATTTTATACCAAAAAATGAAATTTTAAAAAAATTCCTAATAATTTGGCCAGTACTGTATATGGAGGGTTGTAGTATCTCGTCAACTACTTCATTTAGATACTCGCCAAAAATCGAAATTTTTTTTTTTATGGCAATCAATGTTATTTGGTTTTACCTCTTATCCCCATTATGCTAAAATCGAAATTTTTTATGGTAATCAATGTTATTCCTCTTAAATGAACCAAAGATATCTTCACATAATGGGGATCTGTCTGAATACTCTGTATATGTTTTAAAAGAATGAACATTATTCCTTTAAGGTCCGATGAGGATTTGACATGTTATACAATCTTTTGAAGAATCTCGTGTCATGAACACGGAGGATATACTGATCAGTCAGCAATGTCACACATCCTCCACCATGGACCTGTACGTCTCCCCGGATTTGTATGAAGAAAGTGACACTGCAGCATTAACGGCAATTAATCTTTTTAACGCGATTGACCGTGATGAATTATTTCCAACGCAAACCGTTGAAGATATTTGCAGTGACGCTCCTTACAATCCGACGCAAGGGACTACCATAGAAATGTAAGTGTCTATAATTCGATTTTAAATATATATATATATGGAGGGTTGTAGTATCTCGTCAACTACTTCATTTAGATACTCGCCAAAAATCGAAATTTTTTTTTAGGGCAATCAATGTTATTTGGTTTTACCTCTTATCCCCATTATGCTAAAATCGAAATTTTTTATGGTAATCAATGTTATTCCTCTTAAATGAACCAAAGATATCTTCACATAATGGGGATCTGCCTGTATACTCTGTATATGTTTTAAAAGAATGAACATTATTCCTTTAAGGTCCAATGAGGATTTGACACGTGTTATACAATCTTTTGAAGACTCTCGTGTCATGAATACGGAGGATATACTGATCAGTCAGCAATGTCACACCGAAATAATGTAAGTGTTTTTCGATCTTTTTGGGGTAAGAAGACAATATATTTTCATAAATTTATTAAATGAAAGAAATCAGTACAATAACCAACTACAGAATATACCGTTACAAATATACGAACAAAAACATTATACTATACAACGAGTACGTACAATTGGAAAACGGATTTTTATCTGTCTGCATACCATTTCATCGTTTCGGCGAGTGTGACACGGGTCAAATAAATTTTAAAAATTTATAAATTCTTTATCACATGACATATGCTTGAGAAATGAGACGCAGTACATTCCGCAAACATTACTAAAATATCCTTGTGTACGAAATGGGTTCCATACAACTTCGGGAATATGTAACTGAGCGAGAAATTTTACAATAATAGGGTCACTCCAGGGTTGAGTACCGAGTGAATCAAAATAGTACAGGCGCTGTCTATTTTTTAAAATAGACAGCGATCCAGTGAATCCCTTCATTACCGATGACATCTGTGTTCACAATAAGACTACCGCATTCTCGCGTACTTGGCAAACTCAATGTTTCATTCTTCGCAAACACGCCGATAAATTTGGAACGTGTGACTCGTTCCATTACTTTCTGAAGTGTATTAGCATCCATTTTAAAAGTCAGTGATAACGCTCCTAAATCTATCTACTTCTATTAGGGCTTGCGATTCGAGATATACTAGTACACTAATAGGAGCGTCTATAGGCTTGGCGAATTCAAGCCGCACTGAGATGTTTCCGCTCTGCTGTCGGGTTAAATGGGTATTTACGCTAGCAGATAAGTCAGGTGTAATGTCAAACGGATAAAGGTTAAATTGATCAATGAATTCTTCCTGCGTTACCCCATTACCAAGCTCATCACAATCACCTGCAATATGGGTCAGATTACTATAGGCTCTGGCACAAAGAGGTAACACAGCATCTGATGAATAGTCCGTACCCATTGTTCCACCCAAAGCAGTGCCATTAACGTATAGAGTTATATTTTTAAGTCCGAAATTCTCGAATTTAAAGGCACTCTATTTATATTTTCCATTCACCGAAGCATGGTCCTGCATGCCGATTAATATCCTTTTAGGAAGATTTCCCAGGGCAATGTTTTCTATCTGCTTCGATGCCAACCCTGCAGGAACCGTATATAGTTTGATTTGCACTCTGTTAATAGGATATTTCACTGTAGCGTTTAGTAAATTTTTCTCAATTTCTAGTTGTTTTGGTGAACTTAATTTCACTCGCCGTACGCGGAGGTATGTGTCCATAATGTGAACCACAACGGGCTTTGCACCCTCTTCTTGATCAGCATCCAGATTTAAGCAGATCTCAGGACTCGTGCGGGTGAGCTTTATTTTCATATCCACCCCGTTGACAAGCAACTTCTCCTGGAAAGTGAAATCTGTGTGCAACCGTCCAAAACACTCGTATATTTTCTTTTTAGAATTTTTAAATTTGTCCTTTACACTATTTTCATCTTTAGTTTGATAATATCCCTCGGCACTTAAAAAGGTAGCCTTCGCTTCTTTGGAAAAGTTGAGGACATTTTCCAGATAGGCTCGTAGATGATAGTACCCCGTGCCTGCCGATATGTTGGTCTGATTTAAATATACGTCACACTGGTTGAATATGGAGTGCAGAAAGTTTGTTTCAGGGTATACAGCATATTTGTCATCGCAGACCATTCCATCAGAATGGGCTATACGTAGCTTAGCGTACATGTGCACACAGCTTGGATCAAAAAAGTAAGGGCCTGAGCTGGGTATCACGAATTCTATAGGTGCACTCGGGGAACTAATTGTGTTTAAAGGGTTAATTGTAATAAAGTCACTGTGCTCAATAGAAACTTGGGTTGGAGGCAGCTCAAAAAGGGACAGCTCCGATTTACAGCATTGTGAACTACATGGGTGAATGAAGCGTGCAATGGCGAAATAGAGACTCCTCTCTCGACAAGTGGTAAACAAACTATGATTCATGAGATCAATGTCCTTAGCTTATATCAGTCAAAAAAGTGGTCAACCATAGGTTTCATTCGCTTACAGCACTTCTTTTTTTGATAGCCTTTTACGTTTAATACCACGTGACCCCTTCTTCTTCCGGGGAGCCCTCTTCTTCTTCTTCCCGCCACCACGCATTTTTCTCTTTGCATCTTTGATGATTTCGTCCCGTGTACGCTTTAAATGTTTTTTTAGAGCTTCTTTACGTATAGCCCCGGCCAATATGTCTTCTGCAGTGCTAAGGCCTGATTGTAGCGCTTTTCTTCCAAGGTATCTGGCCCCCCTCTTCAGCAAAGGAACAGCCGTACGTAGTATGGATGAAAAAATGGATCCAAGTCCACTACCGCGCTGGTATCTCACCCCTCGATAGACGGTGAAAGGCTTTCTATCCATTATAACTCAGTGCGTCGAAAGTGTAGCTTCACTGTTAAGCTCCCGTTACCGAATGGGAAGTTTTCACCCTCAATCGTTCTTATATATATATTGAGATATTGGTTATTAAATTAGTTGCGACATTCACATAATGGGGTCTGTCATATGTAATACTCAAACTCCTTCCTCTATGGTTGGGGATGTCAGCAATGCGCAGCAGGCGTGCCTGGGTATCCCCAACAAACTGGTGCTCTACTATATTACTGTAAATATAGCACATGTCTGGGGACCTTTCAGCCAATTTCTCCATCTTCAATTGATACATTAATCTGGACAAATCATGCTGTGTCTCGTGAAATGTGTCTCTTTGGAAGGCTGCGCTATATCGGCCATTGGCTAGAATTTGGAACTTTCTATGGTCTTTAATACGTCTGTTAGTCTTTGATTTTAGGATTAGTGTATGTGTAGGGTTGTTTACGATTTCGTATACTAAATCATTCGTAAGGTTTGAGTTTCTTAAACTTACGTTTAAGCCTCTCACAACATCCTCGGCCGAACCATATTGACCCGGTCCTAGTCTTACTTCTGTACTGTAATACCGTGCAATCTTAGTCCGAGCGATACGCATAGTTTCATCCATAGCTACCCCAGCTTTTTCACACTCGTCAATGTCTCTAAGAATCGTAAAAACGGGCTCTTTATGTTCAATATTTAAAAAGAAGGTGTCCAGCTGAATTTCGCATATCCCCACCTCATACGAATCACGACCCAATTCAATGTGCTTGTGGAGCTCTGTTACAAAGTTGGCTAGTGTGTTGTTAAGGTGTACAGACAGGGACGAGGAGGACGGGAGTGTGACGTAGAAATGGTTAGGAGCCATGTTGCATACTATTTAAGCTTCATTATTGCATCAGCTTTTATATAGGTGTTGAAGCTTTCTGGGTACCCCAGTCATTTCACCAGGTACATTTTTCTCTTTCCTGAACCTTTGCTTCCTAAAATTTTCTCAATTTTAAACACATTTTTTTCTAAATTAAACGCAACTTTCTGCAATTCCTCGCGGTAAAAACCTCCTGAGATTTCTTCCCCATTCAAATCTTCAATGTAATACATCATTATCTCACCTTTAGGTCTCACAGCCCTAACTTTAAAAATCTCGCGTGTCCACCCTTGCTCAAAACCCTTTGCGAATTTATTCCCCGAACGCGACAGCCTTACATAATCATTGATTTTGAAGCGCGCAGAGTGTGGTGGTGGTGGTGATCCATCTCTTCTCGGGAGCGTACCTCTTTCTAAAACTTCGTTAGGTGTTGTCCCAATCGTGCGATGGTGTGAGCGGTTGTAGGATGATGCCAATGATTCCAGAATGTCTAGAAATCTGTATGTGTTTTATGTGTAAAATAACGGTGCATGCGTTCCTTTATGGTGCGCTGAACTCTTTCAGCTAAAGAAGCCTTATGTATAGAATTGGTTGTGTAATAGCTGATATTAAACTCTGTCAACATGTTCTGAAAAGCACGGCCTATAAATTCCTTCCCCATATCCGTACAAAAATAGCCAGGGACCCTGTTTTCTTTTAACATTAGCGTTTTGGTGGCTTTAGCAACTGTTTCAGGTGATTTATTTTTCAGAGGAACTAGCCACAGATATCTAGAGAATACGTCTATTATGAATAGAATGTAGCGGTAACCATCGTTATACACAGAATATCTTTGCATGTCTGTTAAATCTGCTTGTCAAATAGAATCAATCGAGGAAGCCGTTGTCTTGGCTGTTTTAAACCTTTTTCTCACAGGCTTATGAAGCGTATAAGCGTCCTGCTCCCTCAAAAATCTTTCAACATCTTTTTTTCCTACTACGTAAACACTTTTGTACAGTCTATCTACACCGCCGTAAGAGGATGGGTTAGAAATGTCATAATAGCGTTTAGTTAATACGTTAGCCATTTGCGTATTTTAGAGGCACGTGGGTAGGGTTGGTTTAACCTCTTCTTGCTCCTCTTCAAAGGTGATACCGCCGGGGGTGACGGCTCATTCAATTGTGTCACATGCGTTGCATGTTCCAAGTCTTTTAACCTGTTCAGATTTCCTGTCAACGTTATAGGGACATTTATTTGTTGTAGTCTTGCTTTAATATGCTTCCATCCTGATGGTGATGGCCTATCCCACTTTCTCACCAGATCATGGACAATGTCTACGATATTCGATCCCTGTACCTTTGATCCTTCCACAATGAGCTCGCCTGTATCGGTCCATTGTATGGCTGGATCCTCATTCAATAGATTATAAAGACTTAAGCCTTTACTCATCAATGTATGTGGGAGGGTGCTTTTTAATACATGTTCGATATGTTGTGTGGCTAATCTTTTGGTTGGTTAGCTGTATCGTCGGGCACAGATCCTATGTCGCCATGTCCATCGTCCCCCGTGCTGTGCCTAATAACCACAGGAATCTCTGTAGGGCTCTTATAATTTTTCGTACTCGTGAAGAAATTTCTGCAGAGCTTCTTGGTATAAGATTCTTTTCTCATCAGGTGTTTTTTCACTGTTTAATAGGGCTAGCAATTCGCTTTCCATTCTTTTAAGTCTGCTTTTACGGGGATCTAGATCCGTGTCTGGTTCCTTTTTGCAGTGAAGCGTACACCTCGTGGGGAATCACTACCACTTTCTCATTATATTAATCTAGTCAGTAAAGGACCCAAAACTGAAAATAAGATGGGGAGAAATGATCCTCCTGTTTGTACAATAATTCGTTTTTTCTTCGCTACAGTTTGACTTTTACGAGCGAGTGCATGTATTATGTTCTTCTAGCGGCGTAGGCGAGCCTTCTGAGGGGTTTTCATTGATACATTGCAATTTATAACGTTAAGACAGATTTCACAGATGCATTTTAAAAGTTGGAGTCGATATTTTTAATAAACATCTGCTGCATTGCCCGGGGCAGTCGATGATAGATTTTTATTATTCACGGTATTTCTTTAGTCTCTTTGTCATTCTGGAAATACACCGTTTCAGGCTCGTTTGGAAATATTTCGTTCGTCGCAGAAGCACTCTAAACGTGTTTTCGCGGATGAAGGTCGCAAAGCAAATATCCGTAACGCGTGCTTGTAGCTTCTTTATAAACTTCCAAAAAACTCCTTACGCTGATTCGGGAACATTTGATTGGCTAATACCCCAATTTGTGATACATCTCTACGTTGCGCGAATAAGACTAGATATTGCGTATTTAACGACACATCGCGCATGTATTTATTTTTGAAAAATAGATTCTGATTGGTGAAGAAACACGCTTATGTTGAGATGGTGGGGAGAATACTGTAAATGTCTCGGCAAACGTTTTATCCATCTCCAACATGAGATCGTCAATTACAATGATTGTATGTTCATTTCCCTTTAACGAATTAACGTCATATACGCCTCTGTGGAACAAAATATCATCTTGGTACTCGTTGAACACTGATTGATACGTCGAATAGCACCATATAACTTTATGCACAAATTTCGAGAACATCTCTCCCTTTTCTTTAATGATTTTAAGCATAAACACAGTTTTACCACATCCTGTAGGTCCAGATATAATACATGTGGATGGACTCGTGAATCTGAATTTTTCTACAGAGTCCATTTCTAACACGTCACACTCCTAAGTGGGTCATTTACAAATATTACAAATTTTGAGTGCTGTTCCTTATATTTTTGCTTTTTTCTCCCACAGAACCGTGAATGACGATGAGGTAGAGCATCCCATCATTGACATTACGGATGACCTCGACGACAGTGTAGTTGTGATCTCCTCCCCTGCCAACGAATCCTCACCAGCGATACCGGTAGCACGTCCAAAGCGGAGGTGTGAGAACCCCACGTCAGGTATGAAGCGACCGAAATACGCGCCTGTTTGCACAGTAATAGACCCCCAACCCTCAACCTCTTACGCAAACAAGCCCCCCAACAGCACCTCCCGCTAATAATCCCCTTATTCATCCGCCACAGTTGCCCCCCGTTCTGTTAAGTCTACAGTAATAGATCCCCAACCATCAACCTCCTACGCACAGGCCCCCCATCAGCACTTCCGCTAATATACCCCCTAATTCATCCGTCACAGTTGCCCCCTTCTGCTGAGGATGATATAACGATCGAATTGGTGGTGCGATCCGCACCCCCACCCCAGCCTTGACTAGAAATCGTATAGAGTCAGGGTCGACCCTAGAGCCATGTATAGCAATGGAATTGAGCGCGGGCTACGCAGGTTTGTACAGCGTATTGTAGAGTTTGCTCTTCAGAATCGCGACGAGCGTGAAGTCAGGACGAGTCTTTCCTTTGGATTCGGGTCAGATGACGGTGATGTAGACGATTATTGGGTGATAGTGCCATTTAGACGTTTGGCGGCTGAAGATGTAGAATATATTGGACGTATAATGCAAGCCGCCCAAAGTAGTATAACCTTCAATATGGACAACTTCACGGTAAATATTGACCGTGTATTCCGTGTTGCGGGTCATAGTGCCATACCGTATACTCTTAACTTCAATTCTCCGACTATTTACCGAAAGCATATAAACGTCGATCGTGGTTGCGGCTTTATAGCAGTACTCTTAGCACGTATGTTTACTGTACAAAATACACGGACTCAAAAAATTTGGCTGCCTACGGTCGTGGAGCGTGCTCGTAAACTAGCTGTACACTGTGAACTTGAATTTGACTGTAATATGGGTCCTGAAGAGCTGAGAAGCGTAGAACAGGAAATGAATGTCCGCATAATTGTATTTGGGTTGGATGATCGCCGTAGGACTGTGTATGTTTTTAAAAGCTGAGTGAGATATCGTACAAGACCCCTACTTATTTTAGGATTGTCAGGGACAACGTATCTCCCCATCCGTAATATAAGGTGGCTTTACGCGAGTTATGACAAAAGTCGAAAATATGGGAGACATCATGATTTGTGTAAGGGGTGCCTCGAGTTTGCGGATGATATAGTGAGACATTGTAAAGAATGTCACATGGTATGTGAGCAGTGTAAAAGCACCAAATGTGAAAGCCGTGTAGTTGGAGCTGAGAAGAGAGACTGTGATGTGTGTAGACGCACATTTTTCAATAATAGCTGTTTTGATTTCCATAAATCAATTGGCACGTGTAGGAAATGAGAATCTGTGAATGTGGTATGTTTCACACAATGGATAATTGGGAAATTTAAGCACAAGTGTGACGTAATTCACTGTCCTACATGCCAGGAGGAATATAAGGCGGATGGAGTAAAGCATGCATGTTATATGAAAGACGCTAAGCCTAAAAATAACTCTTGTATAACTGTATACTACGATATAGAAACATATACGAACGCTGAAACCAAAGAGGTAATTCCACATTTACTTGTGAGCCAGACCATCTGTGATGAGTGTATGGGTATCGAATGTGACGAGTGCCCCAAATGCGGTAAACGGACAAACGTTTTTAAAACGAATGTCCGCGATAGTCCTGTGAAACTATTTGTGTCCTATATTGTCAAGTTAGCCGACAAGTTCAAAAAATGACTGTGTATATTCTCGCCCATAACGGGGCAAAGTTTGACACGCAGTTCCTTTATAAGGAGTTGCTTGAACACGAACCCTCTGAGATATTTACAGGTGATCCATTGAAAAGAGGCAACAAATTAATACAGATGCAGATAAGAGGCAATGTACAATTTAAAGATACTTTATTATTCACACCTTGTAAATTAGCAAAGCTACCCAAGGTGATGGGAGTAGCAGCTGAAGTTTCCAAAGGATACTTCCCTTACACTTTTCTCACCAGCGAGACTTTAAACTACGTAGGCCCACCACCGCCCAACATTATTTTGACTGTATGGATGGATGAATGTAAGACTTTGATCGATACTACAACAGTTTTTAATGAAGTAACCCTTATAATAGAGCTGATGAATGTGAGCGTTATTGCGTGAATGATTGCGCGTGCTTAGAGTATGTTTCCAGGCCTTTAGAAGGATGTACATAGCCCGTTTCAATGCGAATCCACTGCAAGTCGCAACCACCATCGCATCATTATGTTTTACGGTGTTCAAGAATAACTTCATGCCTAAAGACAACTTAGCCATTATTCACCGAAACAACCCCCAGTTACGGACACAAGGCTATTTACTGGCTCATACACCTACAGAACAGACAGGTGTGTACATAAAGCACGCCGCAACACGGGTGAAGTACCCATTAAGATTAATGGACGTGTTTTTTGGGTTGATGGGTTAAGTGAAAACCGTGTCACTGGTGTGAAGACTGTGTACTCCTTTAACGGTTTGCTGGTGGCATGGATGCCCCCGTCCTGAGTGCGGAATCGCCGGAGATATCCACGGTAAATCTCCTGCCGACTGCTTGCATGGACCCCACCCGCGATCAACTTATAGATCACAGTTCACTCACAAAGTCTTGGGGAGCATGAATATGATGCACGGATGGAGACAGACGAGGTGTACCGTGAGGAAATAAACACGATCAAGCGTTCAATGGTGCTGGATCCTCTCAAATGTGGTGATAGCTTGTTTGGAGGACGTACAAATCCATTCAGACTATACTTTCCACCTACGGAGGGCGTGAGCTCCATTACTACGATTTCTGTTTCTTTATACCCTACGTTATGAAGAACAATCCGTACCCCGTGGGCGCTCCTGAGAAACTGGTGGGACCTAACCTGCCCTCCATCAATGAATTTTCAAGAAATTTGAATGATCGTTACTTTGGGCTCTCTTCGTAGACGTACTCCCCCCCCACGCAATTTATGGATGCCAATCTTACTGTCGTTATCGACGACAAGCTCATGTTTCCCCTGTGCGTGAAGTGCGCGGAAGAGGATAACGGCGATTGTAACCATATACCCCACCAGCGTAAGATAGAGGCGTATATACAGTCCTGAGCTGGCCCTAGCCCTACGCCATGGTTATAGAATACCTGAAGATACAGAGGTGGGAGGTTTCAGAAGCTACCCAAACCTTTTCACACCATATACAAAACGCCTTTTTTGAAGGATAAGGTTGAGGCATCAGGGTATCCGCGAGGAGTTGATACCGAAGATGAAAAGTCTGCCTTATATTCAACGTTACCGCGACCGCGAAGGTATACAACTTGATCGTGTCCAAATTGTAAAGAATCCTGGCAAGCGCTTTAGTGCAAAGTTGTGTCTAAACAGTCTATGGGGAAAATTTGCGCAGAATACCGGCAAAGGGAGCATTCATTTGGCACAAAGTTATAGCGATGTCTGGGATTATGCCAATGCTCCCGATAAAGAGGTCATGGAGATCGTGAATGTAGGTAATACTTACATAATAAAGTACAACAACACTGAATTTGCCACAGATACCTCAAGGGTTACAAACATACCTGTGGCCAGCTTCACAACAGCCTACGCCCGTACAAAACTTTGGGGTCTATTGCATTCTCTTGGGCGGAGAGTATTGTATGCCGATAGAGATAGCGTGATATTCACAGAGAGGGAGGGTGAATACATGCCCGCTATTGGGGAGTTCCTCGGCGTGCTCACTAATGAGATCAAGGATGAGTATGGGGACAACGCATACGCCGACTCTTTTGTCTCAACAGGACCTAAGACTTATGGGGGTACGGGTCAGGGTGGGGGAGGAAATGAAATATATCGTGAAGGCAAAGGGTATTACGCTCAACCATGCGAATCGGCGGGTTGTTAACTTTGAATCGTTGAAGGATCTAGTATGTTTGGACGATGATGAGGGCGAACAACCTCCCCAACTAATTGTAGGCACCACAATTTTCGGGCGCAGAAGCTGGGGGGCGTGAAGGAACTTAGGGGTACGAAGGTGTGCCGTAACACCTATAGGAAACGTTACCAGTTACCTGGTACCTATGAAACCGTACCCTTTGGATACCATAACGTATGATGCTTCTATTGTTAATTCACACGTATTTGTCTTGTATATAATCGTATCTATTGATTTATTACACGTATTTGTAAATATATATATAACTTGAATATCTCGTTTATTAAATCGTATTTGTAAAGTATCTATTGATTTATTACACGTATTTGTAAATATATATAACTTGAATATCTCGTTTATTAAATAAATCATGTTTCAATTAGCGTTTTACTTTCTCCTTTGTGTGTGTGTGTGTGTGTGTGTGTGTGTGTGTGTGTGTGTGCGCAGGTGAAAGTTCTAAGCTCCGCCCACTGTAAGACCGTGAGTCATGCTACTATCTGGGAGTCCCTGCGTGGTCAGTCGACTGCAGTAAGCCCGAGAGATCAGACGTGTATTCAGAAGAAAAGATCAGATATGTATTCAAATGGCTACCTTTAATATTGCTTGTACAACGTTTATGAAATGGTATTCAGCAAAGTGCCAGGATGTGGTGGATACCGAAAAACTTCCTATTCCTCCCTCCTATGCCTCTTTTAAAAACACATTGGATTGTGCGAAGTTCCAAGATGTAAATACTCTACGGATGTTCTGTGAGACCGTTGAAGGCTTTCGTTGCACAGACGATGTGCTGAAGTATACTGCAGAGCTAAACTTTATAAAGTCTCACATACACCGTGAAGTAAAGAAACAACGCGTGCAGAAGAGAAGCAGCAGGTATAGATAATGAGTCTTGCGGATGGGTCGTGTGACAAGCGGTATTACGTCATGCTACACCATGTCGATTACTCATACCCTACGACTGAAAATGTGAATATCGTGATCATGGACAATCTTAAGTATTTTTATCACTATATTAACGTATATCATGATGAGGTTCGTAGTGAGGTTGTGGCTAGTGCCCTGCGTGAGTTTTTAACAGACTTTAGAGACGAGTATCGTTTGATGGGCAGAAGGAAAAATATGAGCATATGTTCCTCTCAAATAGTGCGCCGGAGTGTGAAGATGTTTAGTAAAACATAAAATGTGCCTAGTTCTTATCCTGAGGTAAAATGTCTGGTGCGTAGGCTGGTAGTGATGAAATTAATTCTTGTACCGGAAAAAACAAATATGTACAACAATTCGGTACGACTCGCGGATCATACAGATTCGAACAACCCCCATTCACAGTATCATCGAGTCAGCCGCCCGTCGAACCGTCCTGCTACCTGCGTGCCTCACACGGCTCATAGTTATCTCAGAGCTTGAGCCGAGTGGACGTGCGCTCCTCGAATACGATGGAACTTCCTTTGAGCAGCATTCTCAACGCCTCGTACGATGTGTCCGTGACGAAATCGTTGCGCGTGTTCAGGCGTAAATCCGGTACCGTTAGCTATGTACTGGAAACGGAATGTAGACAAACAAACAAACGGGTTTATTTAAGTGTCGAGGAGATGAATAGAATCTTCGTGATAGTTGAGAAGTGGAGTGAAGATCGTTATAAAATACCTGCTAACGTAGGTACAAGAAGAGAGCAGATTAGTGAGTACCCTCATACGCCGTTGTATGTACGTTGGTATAAATAACGATCGGCCGTGCATTGATATTGCGGCTGATGTGGAAGAATGCTTTGATAATAACGCTCTTGTTCCTACGCGAAACCGTTTCATCCTCGACAGAATGTTTGAAATCGTCGGATTCCGCAAGCTGAAACCTATATTAGACGCGCGTGTTACGGATATGCTTTATTTTGATACAGTACTTGAATACGCACTACCACGCCTCTGCTCGATGGGTTTACCGAGTGTAGGGTGGTGAGAATGGTTTAGTGCTGGACGTTTATTTAAAAAGTTTAGACTCTTTGAAATACCATGAACTTTGGTACAAAGCAATTGATCGGTACAAGGCTGAGCTCACCTACACCGTTCACCCTGAAGAACTATTTCTTTATATAACGCGCAGTTGTCGTAACGATTTAGAAGATTATTTCAATTGCCGCTATGTTGAGTGAGTTCACGATTGAAAAGCTCGAGTCGGTAGAAATAAACCCGATTGAAAAAGCGTGTTTATAAACTTGTGGTTTAATAATGTAGCTAACGATGAACTCTTTGTGCGTGCTTTTGATTGTATTCTAGACGTATTTAAAGATGATTTACCAACCGGTTGTAAAGTGGGAACAAAAATAGTACTGAACGATATGAAAGCCCTTCATATCGAATACAGGTTTCCCTATACTTTAAGCGGTGAAATATTATTAAGCCGCATATACTGCGTAATGCAGAGCAATAATGATGTAATTGTAAACTCGATTAAGTGCGAGTTTAGTATTTTGAAAAAAAGTGGAATGTAATTATATATTTTGCGTGATATTTCTCCTGTACTGCTATGATTATATGGATATTTCTATCATTATTGAAATGTATATTTATTTCTATATATCTCCATCTCCATAATTGTGTGTGTATATATTTTTTTGATTATATGCATATTCCTCAATTATTATTGAAATGTATATTTATTTTCTATATATTTATAATAAACAGAATGATGCAATGTTGTTTTACTTAATTCTAATTATAACATGTTACGCCTTCTAAACCTACTAGCGGAATTCTAAATGTATACAATGGTATCGCTAAAAAGTGGTATCTGGGAACTGAATACATGGCACGAAATCTTTTAATTGTTTAGTGAGACAACTCACCATAATAATGATAAGAAGTGGTATCTGGCAACTCAAGCCATTTACGTCTTCTAAGCCTACTGGCTGATTAGGAGTCTATAATAATGTATACAATGGTATCTGGCAATGCTAAAAAGTGGTATCTGGCAATAATAATGCTAAAAAGTGGTATCTGGCAACTCAAGCCATTTACGTCTTCTAAGCCAACTGGCTGATTAGCTGATTAGGAGTCTATAATAATGTATACAATGGTATCTGGCAATGCTAAAAAGTGGTATCTGGCAACTCAGTCTTCGATTAGAATTAAATATATAGCACAAACTGAATACATGGCGCTATCTGGCAACTCAAGCCATTTACGCCTTCTAAGCCAACTGGCTGATTAGGAGCCTATAAAACAACGCCTACTCGGCTGAAGTCTTAATATGCACTTGGCTCCTGCCAGGTGAACACCTCTCCTCCTTTCTCTCCTCCTTTCTCTCCTTTCTCTTGGGGGATAACGCCGCCTCTAAGTTTTCCTTGTTGCACCTGCAGCATCCCCCCTTTGGGGGTAATTTTTTTATTTTTTGCAACACCCCACCCCCCTTTGCAACATTACGTAATCACTTGCAACATTCTTGCACTCTCCCCTTTTGCGGCTATACTACTGTGAATAACAATTATTTAACGGCATTTATATTATGCTAAGATGACATGGCGCAGAGCCAATAAGTAAAATGGTTAAGAGCTTAATTGTCAAGTAATACATTCATTTATGGTAGGCTATTGGCATGCAAAAATAGAACATGGAATAAATGATACAGCCTAATTATAATAGAAGAAATGTACGTAAGTTGGTACACTGTAAATGGATTAGGCCTTCAATAATGAAATGCTTAAATAAATCACATATATAAACGGATGCAAAGTATTTACGGATTACATGAATGAACACAATAGCTGGATGGTACACGCATACGGTACTGGAATGACACTTCAACTGGGCACAGGAAATAAGCCTAGTGTGGGTTTGTATTAGAGAATTAGTCTGATGCACAATCAATAATCATACGAAATATCACCATAACAGGGTGATACACAATTATTGTATTATAATGACACTTGGATTAGGAAATAGGCCTACTGCATTTCAACGAGAGTTAGTTTGAACGATTTGTAAAACACTTTGCGTTTATAGCCTACGCTTCTGCGGTACACTGATGTAGGCTTTGCGTTATTGTTTAAGAAAAGAGACAGAGCTTACCGACACGGTGGTGATACCTCTAGGTTGATGAGTTACTTGGAGGTTGGCCTATTGAACTGTAGGCCCGAGGTGTCGTTGTCCGTCCGTTGTTATGCACGTCGAGATCGTTCTCGTAGAGTGGGAGCTTGAAGGTGAAATTGACCATCCGTTGTTTCGCAAGCCGAGGTCTTCGCGATGAAGTGTTAACGGGCCTACTGGATTCTCGTTGACGGCCGCTTTTCGTAAAGCGGTGAAAGCTGAACCAATGTGAAGTGATTTGGGCTTGTAGCTTCGTAGAAGATTCACGTACTGTATCCTGCATACAGATAGATGGTTTTGCTATGGGCACACCATTAGGACCTACCTTCGCAGACTTTTATATGTCAAACTTAGAAAATAAAATAATGAAATAAAACAACTTCTACAACCCAAAACTGTATATGAGATATGTCGACGATACCTTGATACTATTTAAAAACAATAACCACATTCCTTTATTTATTCGAAGACTTCATGAACTAAGTAAATTAAAATTCACATTTGAACCTTCCTTGAATAATACTCTCTTTTCTCGATATTAATATATGCATTGGTCAAAATGGATGTTTAACGACTGGTGTACGTGTTAAACCAACAGACAAAGGAACGTATTTAAATTATAATTCATACTCACCAGAAAAATATAAACTTCAATAATTAAAACACTCGTGCACAGAGCTTTCAATATATGCTCAAGTTGGCAACTATTTAATCAAGAAATTGAGAGAATCAAGCAAAATCTAATAAACAGTGATTTTCCGCTATTTTTAATCGATAATATCATAAACCGAACTCTAACAAATTTATATAACAAAAATAAGGAGGAGGATGAAAATAAAAATAAAAATACAGGTATAAAATTTTACTTCGAAACAACAAACCCAACAAGACTAAAACATGAAGAAAAATGTCTAAACAATATATTAAAGAGGCACATAAAACCAATGGATAAAGAAAAAACTATCAATGTTAACATATACTATAAAAACAAAAAGTTATCAAGCCATTTTTCGACACGTAACAAAAACCCTGATAAGCAACATCATGTGGTGTACCAATTTACATGTCCTGTAGTTGACTGTACGTCGACTTACATTGGTTACACCACAAACCACATTAAAGAGAGAGCATACCAACATAAATATCGTCCAAGTAAAATTAACGAACATAATACAGGTGTCCCATAAGTCCGGCATCATAGGAAAAAAAAAAAAAGCAAAACAAAAGCTTTTATTTACAGAACGTGCTCAATATGTCCACCATTGTTTTCAATACACAAATTCAGACGTGATACCCAGTCAGCAAGCACACGGTGAATGATGTCAGGAGTAATGGTGTTACATGCCCCAATAATGATAATGCGCTGCCGCAAATGTTCAACACTCCCAATTTTCTCTGCGTATACCAGCGCTTTCAAGTGGCCCCAGAGATAAAAATCTAGTGGCGTGAGATCCGGGCTTGTAGCTGGCCATTTCACAGGCCCTCGACGTCCTATCCAATAACCAGGGAATTGTTGGTACAGGTATTCCCTTACGTGGGTGCTGTAATGTGCAGGAGCGCCGTCTTGCTGGAACCATGTTGGGAAATGTCCTTCTTCGTTGAAGACACTTGGAAATGCTTCTTCCTTGAGCATACGTAGGTAGGTGCCTCCAGTGACATGTTCATCGAAAAAGAGGGGGCCTATGATGCGATCCTTCCAGATGCCACACCATACCATCACCCGAGATGCACCTTGTTCCTTTGAAGAGGTATACTTGTGAGAGTTGTTTTGAGACCACTAGCGGGTGTTCTGTCGATTTACCTCACCATTTCCATAAAAAACAGCCTCGTCACTGAACAGAATGGTGGACGGGAAATTGACATCCCGAGCATAGACATTATGGCCTGTAGAAAGAGAAAAATATGAATTATGGTTTGTAGAAAGAGAAAAATATGAATTATGGTTTGTAGAAATAGAAAAATATGAATTTCTCCTATGATGCCGGACTTATGGGACACCCTGTAGAGTAGATCATAAAATATTAAATTTAAAAAATATCTCACAAAACTTTCAAATCTTATACTCATCACATAATGTACAAAAACTAAAAATTGCCGAAGCCTTTTACATTAAGATGAAAAAACCGAAAATGAATATAAAATTTAATGAACTTTCGAATATTCTTAAATTAATTTGAAATTGTATCAAATTTACAATCAAGAAATATATATATATATATATATATATATATATATATATATATATATATATATACCATATGTCCCACAAAAAAAGTACACCCAACTTTAGATTGTACTAACTCCTCCAAAAATTGAAATATTTTGGATCTGTTTGTTTGATTTAATATAGCAAATTATTCTTTGTTAACTTTCAAATTTATTCATGTTTAAACGATTTAGTGTTTAAGCATCTGCTTTTAACTGAAGGGTACAACAAAATGGATTGCGCAAAATTGGTCAATGAAAAAATAATGTGTGTGCTATCGATGTAATGAAAAAACCAATACATAATAATAGATACTTTAACATAATTTTAATAAGATACAAAGCAGATTTTTCTTTATTCCTTATTGCAAAAGTTATGCTTAGTTTCGTTTTCTTTCAACATGACCGCCATTCCTATCGATACAAATCTGGAGTCGAGCACTCATCTTCCCCATCACTCTTTTGATAAGATCTGGATTGTCTTTTAACAAGTTGATTTCAGCTGTGATGCGAGTCCTCAAATCATCTAAATTGATAGGTTGTGATGCAAATACTCTATTTTTCAAATGACCCCATAAAAAGTAATCACACGGGGTCAAGTCAGGGCTTCTGGGAGGCCGTTCAATGTCATGGCCTGTAGCAATTACTCTTTGGTGGAAGACTTCCTGCAAGCGTTCCTTCACAATAACTCTCCTGTGAGCAGGAGCTCCGTCTTGCACCCACCAAATACGATTAAATCGGTTTCCATAAGTAATACGTATTTGTGGAAGGATTTCTCGGTCTATCATTTCTAGGTAAGCTTCACCATTTAGATTACCATCGTAAAAGACCGGGCCAATTACCGCTCCATTACCGCACAGTCCTACCCAGAGAGAGTTTTTGTCTAGAGTTATTCTTTTCGTAGATATGATTGTCAGGTGGATGATTTTTTGGTGCATACTGACGGCAGATTTGTCTGTTCACTAGACCATTCATAAAAAAGGCCGCCTCATCTCCAACCACTAATTGTTCCGTGAATCTTTCTGGTTTTTCAAGAAACCACTGGGCAAATCTTAGGCGGCGAGGTAGATCTCCTTCAATGAGTTGATGTCGAATTTCCATTCTGTATGGGTACAAATTCAAATCCTCACGAACTATTCGATGAAATGACATGCGTGAGAATTCTGTACCATTTCGCCTGGTGGACACTTTTGGATGTCTCTCTAATAAATGCCGAACATGCTGAATGTTCTCGTCTGTTCTTGCCGTCTTCGGATGGCCTGAACGTCCTTTGTTCAAATTGAGGACCGTTCCTTCTTCTTTGTATTTCCGAACATTCTTCAAAATTGTATGTTTAGTTGGAGAAGCTCTATCGGGAAATTGCAGTTCGAAGGTATTCTGAACTTGTTTTAAGCTTTTAGTTTGCAGATAAGTTGTGACCATGAGAACGCGCTGCCTTCGTGTAAACTGCATGATAAGGGTTTCAAAGTTATTTATAAATTTAGTAATTCAGATTCTTCATTTATATGTATGACTCGTATCTTAGATACAAAAGTTCGAATTATTTAAAAAAAATATTTGCAATATCCTTCGACGTAAAAAGTAGCACATTGGTTAAAGCAAGAGGAGCTATCTGGCTGGGAGAAATGATCATTCCGCGCAACCCGTTTTGCTGTACCCTTCAGTTAAAAGCAGATGCTTAAACACTAAATCGTTTAAACATGAATAAATTTGAACGTTAACAAAGAATAATTTGCTATATTAAATCAAACAAACAGATCCAAAATATCTCAATTTTTGGAGGAGTTAGTACAATCTAAAGTTGGATCAATCCCAGAATAGGCACCTGAAATCATTTTTAGGTGCTTAATCTGGGATTGAGGCAAAACACAGGTGCTTAATCTGGGATTGAGGAGAAAAAAATATAAACAGTTTTTAGAGATATAATTTCATTGTTTTTATCAATATTTGAAAAAATCAACTCTAACCTAACCTAACCTAACCTAACCTAACCTAATCTTTTGCTATATCTTCTGCTTTTTTGGTTAGTTTTGCTATTCTTACCAGTTTGATTTTTACCTGATTTTCATATTTAATATTTTATTAATAATATTATTCGATATCTAAAATTTTTCTTTATTCATTAAACCACTTTAAACCTTTTATAACTTTGCCTTTATTACATTTGTAATAAACTTTGTATAAACAATAAATTTTGTAATCATCAGGTTTTTTTATTTAATTCCTTGCAAGGTGCCTATTCTGGGATTGAAGTTGAACGCAGGTGCTTCATCTGGGATTGAGGTACATCGGGTGCCTATTCTGGGATTGACCCCTAAAGGGATCTAAAGTTGGGTGTACTTTTTTGTGGGACATATGGTATATATATATAACCCATTTTACTTTAAAATTATGTATAAAGCTCTGAAGATGTTCAAAGTATATGAACGAAACGCGTCAACAGAAGAAAAAATGAAGACAGTATTCTTAGCATACTGCAAATTCTTATCTAGAATTATTATTATTAAGAAACTCAGTACTGAAAATAAAAAACTTTTCAGAATATTGGAAATTAAATGTAAATCCTTTATAATAATAATAATAATAATAATAATAATGATAATAATAATAATAATAACTATACGTTATCCTAGTTTGTAACGAAGCTTGAAGCCATCCCGTTAATTAACACCTTTTTAAATACTGTCTCTATTCATAATACCGTCTTTTTACATAATAGTGTCTCTTCTTTTCACTTTCATAACAGTCTCCTCCGACTAGGATTATGCCAATCCAATAATTCGTGTAAATAAAGAGTGATGTGGTGGTGTTTTATTTAATTCTTTTTATTGTATATACAGTATAAACGTTATTATTTAATTATACCAAACGGCTGGTTAGGCCTTCTAAGTCAATTGGTTGAACTGTCAATAAACAGGCGCCACTCTGAGGGTATATGTGTTAACCCAATAGCTGTGAATAGACCATTAACCTCGCTGCAATAACAGAGAGAGCCATTGACATCGTAGAACCTTGCAAACTCTTCATGCCGCTTTCGGTATACAGTGCTCTTGCAGTCTTCTCCAAGCAAATTCCACTCTTTGAGGCTGGAGGTCAGAAGCTCAGACCCTGATTTCGTCAGACCCAAATCTCTAATTAAGTCGTCCAATTCCCACTGATTTGGAAAGTGAGGGTTTGTACTGAAAGTTACTCTATATTCTTCATCATGACTGTCCTCACCAGCCGACATCTCAGATGAGCTAGCTGCATCCTCATTTTCAACCTGCAAAGCAAAGAAACAAAATATAGGCATAGCTATATATATGTAGAAGAGCATCAGCACTAAAAAAAATCGACACATAATGACCCACAGTCTGTAAATACAGAAGGTAAAGTAATGGATAGATACCTGTTCTGGTGGACGTGGTATTGGAAGACCTTCGCCATGTGGTACAGGAGCTATGGACGACGCTATGCTTGGATACTGAAGAGTCTGCCTTCCTTTAACTTTCCTGTACTTAGAAACATCTACCATGCAGTAGTAGCAATCGTCGTGGTGGCTCTTTGGTTCTCTCCATATTCTGGGTACCGCAAAAGGCATTGCCTTGCGTACTCCCCGCAGCCACCCTTCAAGTGTGGAGCGACAGCTTCCACAGATCACATGGGGTGCCCAGGGCTTATCTTGGTCACCCATAGGCATACCAAAATAGAGCCGATACGCGATCCAGAACTTGGTGCCTTTCACAATCTTGTGCGATACTTGCTTGGGGCCTATGTAATATCCACAAACGTAGCAGAATATATCCGGCGAGTGTTTAGAAGCTCTAGTTGCCATTCTCTTTACCAAACTGTACTACATTAATCATAACCTACAGATATAGAGAGAAGAATTATTAAATCTGCAACAGATTACAGATTCCAGAAAAAAAGATGTATTCACAACACTGAAATAATGTTCGCAATAAAAAAGGATCGATAACACTCAAATCGCCAGCACAGAGAAGCACAGAAACACAGTACCTCAGTGCTGGTAACCATCAGACAAACAACCTGCTTTCTTTGTGTGCTCACACTTACTGACTTCTCAGACTCTGCGCTCTTCTTTATATAGCACAGTGGAAGTTTCGGGCAATTTCTAGAGCAAGAAACTGTCAACGAACATCCGGATTGTTCTCAACAATTCCTAATTATTCTGATATTGCTGCGCCCATAATAACATTTTATTGGTAAAACATGAAAAATGGATTATCTCTGAAACCATTGATGATACACACAAACCAAGGCCAGATTTGGACTCAGCGCCCACAAATGCATATAAAAACAAAAAATTCTATATAAACAGAATCAGTGTTACACAGTGATAACACTGGTATGCATCAATTTTGCTGTCAAGGGTTTTGTATGTGATTCTTATAGAGTTTTTCCTGCTGATTTCGAATCTGCAATCCGTTTTTCTCAATCAGCTCAGGTTATCCGGCTATGGCCTCATAAGTAAAATAGAATTTTTCGTGATTTTGTCAAAGCGGAATTGGAACAGTAACATCTATCATCACTTGTTTCACTTGTATAATATCTTTTTTTACTTTTCAGGCATATAGATAAAATATTTCATAATGAATAGAACGTGTAAAAATGATCCCAATAGATTCTGCTACATATGTGGGACGGTTACCATGCCAAATAACCAGTCCCAAATCACTAAATTTGTGAAGACAATGTATAGAGCATACTTTGGAATTAAGCTAGGGGACCAGGACAAAAATTTCGCCCCTCATATGTGCTGCAAGACGTGCATTGAAAATTTGAGAAGATGGAGCAAAGGCAGAGCGAAATCTTTGCCTTTTGGAATTCCCATGATTTAGAGAGAAGGAAAGGATCAGGTGACAGATTGCTATTTCTGCATGACAAACCTCCAAGGTGGGCTTATAAATTTATTTTTCTTAAATATTTTGAAATCCTCGTATGAAACTTGACATAATATTCACCATAATGTAATATTCACCATATATAGCATAATATTCACCATAATGGTAATCATACAGTTACATATACATATTGTTATAGAAAATACATTTACACATACATATTGTTATACAAGTTACATTTACATATACAATGATTGTTATTTTCTTTCTTTTTCATTCATATTGTCCCCGAAGGGACAATATGAGTGAAAAAGAAAGAAAATATACAGACTCCATCGACCTATTTCATATCTTACAGACCGCAGCCTTCCCTCACGAGCCGCCACTGTCTGAATGCTTCTTCTATTTCATATGCAAGTTTTATATCCATGTTTCTGTGTTTCTATTTTCAGGAGTTAACAAGAAGAATAAAGACATTGTTGTATACCCTGACATTCCTTCTGCTATGAGACCTGTACCCCATGGTCCTGGAATTCCAATACCCGACCCACCTCAAACCCTGGACTTCGATGATTCTGATGATGAATCAATGACCAATGCCAATGACCAGTCCCAGTCGTATATACCTCAAAATACCGCTTCAAATGAGCCGAGGCCTCTCAACCAGGCCAAACTTAATGGTCTTACCAGGGATTTAGGACTTTCTAAATTAGCTGCCGAGATCTTGGGCTCACGACTTCGAGAGGACAACTTGCTGGCTCCGGGAACAACATTCTCCCGGTATAGGAAACGAGAGGAAGAATTCCGCAAGTTTTTTGCAGTGCACGAAAATACCTCTTCCTTAGTGTACTGCTGCAATGTTGAGGGGCTAATCGAATCCTTGGGCCTGCCATATAACGCATCAGAATGGAGGCTATTTATAGACTCATCTAAACGAAGTTTGAAAGCAGTACTTCTCAACATTGGGAATAGGGTTGCATCAGTCCCTGTAGCACATTCCGTACAACTTACTGGGAGCTACGATAACATGAAAATTTTACTGGATGCTCTCGTATACGACCAACATAACTGGAGGATCTGTGGAGATTTGAAGGTAATACTAATATCATAAGTAAACTATTGCTATTGACTATGTTGTTTTTCCAAAGGTTATTTGAGAGCGTATAAGAACACTTAACTTCCCCACAGAAGTGATACAGTCCAATGCATAGATTTTTTTATCTGATAGAACAAATTCTCTAAATTCTTTAAATATTTTCATTTTTTTCAGATTGTGGCATTTGTATTGGGAATGCAAGGGGGATACACGAAATACCCATGTTTCCTCTGCAAATGGGATAGCCGAGCGGATGAGAAGCACTATGCACAGCGTGAATGGGCATCCAGAGAGAATTTGAACCTGGGTCGCATAATGTCGTTTCAGTGCCCCTTGTACCACCAACAAAAATTTTGCTCCCACCACTTCATATTAAGCTGGCTTGATGAAAAATTTCATCAAATCAATGAATAAGGAGGGTTCAGCATTCCGATATCTCGAGAGTAAATTTCCTCATATATCTGATGCTAAACTAAATGCTGGGGTTTTTGATGGTCCTCAAATTCGAACTTTGATCAAGGATACTCAGTTCGAAAACGCAATGACTCCAACTGAGAAGAATGCCTGGCAGGCATTCAAATCAGTTGTCACTGATTTTCTTGGCAAGCGTAGAAGTCCAGAATACGAGTCCGTTGTCGAAACTTGATGGAAGCTTTCAAAGCTCATGGGTCGCGCATGTCCATAAAAATGCACTTTTGTGGTCCCACTTGGACTATTTTCCTGAAAATTGCGGGGATTATAGTGAGGAACAGGGTGAACGATTTCACCAAGATATCAAAATAATGGAAGAGAGGTACCAGGGAAACTGGGATATCAATATGCTGGCGGACTATTGCTGGTGTTTGAAGCGAGACGTGCCCGAAGAAAAACACAGACGGAAAGCCAAAAAAACTTCATTCCTTCCTCAATAAACTTTTTTCCATATTCATTGTATGAATAAAAGTATTTATTCACACAATGTTTTCATTTTTCACGAGTGTTCTTATAATATTACTCGTATCTACAGTGTTTAAGCTAAAAAAATCAATAAATTTGGGGATAAAATTGGACTTATAATAAATGGCCAATAGAGAAAAAAACCTGACCCTATTGAGGAAAACCAATGTCATTTTCGAATTCAGCATGGTCGAATTATATAATATGAGTTGAAAAAACCCTCACAGCAGACAAAGAAATTTCATATGCATACCAGTGTAATTGGTAACCGTTCCAGAAATAAAAATTAAAATAAATAGTGGTATCAGGCAACTCATCTATATATAAATGAATAATTAAAATAGTGGTATCTGACAACCCTCCATATATAAATAAATAAATAGTGGTACCTGACAACTCATCTATACATAAATAAATAATTAAAATAGTGCTCTCTGGCAACCCCCTCCATATATAAATCAATAAAATAAATAGTGGTATCTGGCAACCTTCCCTTTATAAATACGTAAATAAATAGTGGTACCTGACAACTCATCTATATACAGTGTGTCCGTAAAGTCATGGTGGGATTTTAAATAGCTATATTATTGCAACGAAACATGATAATGAGATGAAAAAAAGGCAAATTGAAGAACAACTCTAAAAGAATAACTTTATTTAACGTAGTTCGATATGGGCTCCTCTGGTAGCCCTGCAGACATCTAGGCGGTGATGTGTGTCCGTAAGGTCATGGTGGGATTTTAAATAGCTATATTATTGCAACGAAACATGATAATGAGATGAAACAATGCCAAATTTAAGAACAACTCTCAAAGTTGTATCTTGTAGTTAGTCTAGGCTAAGCTTAACCTTTATCTCGTAGTTAGTCTAGGCTGTCCACATGCCTATGTTGAACATGAGCGTAATAGCCCGAAAGTTAATGTGTGGTGTGCTCTAGCACGAGATCGAGTGATTGGCCCATTTTTCTTCGCGGAACCCACTGTGACGCCACACAACTCCCTCGCTATGTTGGAACATTTTGCAGTACTCCAATTTATTGACAATAATGTCATCTTTCAGCAAGATGGTGCTCCTCCGCACTATGCCAACGTTGTTCGAGAATTCCTTAATGAAAAATTTCCACAGAGATGGATAGGAAGAGGAGGATGGAAGCCATGGCCTCCACGCTCTCCGGACCTGACACCTTTGGACTTTTATTTGTGGGGTTACGTCAAGCAAAGCGTGTACAGTGTACCCATTAGGGATATTCATCACTTGCACGAGCGAATCACGGAAGCTATCGCATCCGTCACTCCTGATGTTCTTGGGCGTGTGTGGCTGGAATTGAATCACCGCCTAGATAAAGTTATTCTTTTAGAGTTGTTCTTCAATTTGCCTTTTTTTCCATCTCATTATCATGTTTCGTTGCAATAATATAGCGATTTAAAATCCCACCATGACTTTACGGACACACTGTATAAATAAATAATTAAACCAGTGCTCTCTGGCAACCCCCTCCATATAATTAAAATAAATAGTTGTAGCTAGCAATTCCAGACCCTCTATATAACAGCTGCTGGTCCCCTGGACAAGCATTATGCGTCTGGCTGGGGCCAGGCGAGCATCTCTATCCTTCTTAGGTTAAGGCTTACTTCTTAGGTTAGGATTTCCCTTTGCGAGGTGAGGACATCCCAACTTCTCCCCCAAAGACTCTCCTCTTCCTCCTTTCTTCTCTCTCTCTCTCTCTCTCTCTCTCTCTCTCTCGGGAGGTCATCCTCTCTTCTCCCCCCAAAGCTCCCCCCTTCATTGCAACTTGGGGATAACCCCTCCCCCTTGTCGCATAGCCCTTCATGCAACTTGCTGCAATATCCCCCTCTCCCTTGTTGTAATACCCCCTCCCCTTTGCGACATCCCCCCTTTGCAACACTGGCCAACATTTGCAACATTGCAATTGCACTCAACCCTTTTGCGCCCATTCTACTAGCGGTATCCATAATCTGACGCAAGAATTCCTCTCTCGTTTGTACGTTGGTCTTGTAAACCATCTCTTTCATAAAACCCCATAAAAAGAAATCTAACGGTGTTACATCCGGAGATCTCGGGGGCCACGATATTGGACCAGCACGACCAATCCAACGATTCCCGTACCGCTGATTCAGATAATCCGTAACATGACGACCAAAATGTGGTGGCGCCCCATCGTGCTCAAAGAACATCCTGCGCCTTGTCTCCAAGGGCACGTCCTCCATCAAAAGCGACAATTCGTTCGTCAGGAAGTTCAGATATATATCAGCAGTTAATCGTTGTTCCAAAACGAACGGTCCAATCAGCTGATCTCCAATTACACCGCACCGAACATTCACCGAGAATCGATGTTGAAAATTTCCTTCAACGATACCGTGGGGATTATCGGCGGACAAACAAGTGGGAATTTCGTCTATTGTTAATTCAATCCTGAATGAATTGTGCTTCATCACTAAACAGTATGCGATTAAGAATTTGGCGATGCATAACCATCCACTGGCAAAATTGAACATGTTTATCGTAATCATCCGGTTGAAGAGCTTGCACACGTTGGAAATGATAGGGATACAAACGCTCATCATGTATGGTTTCGCCATACACGCGATGCGGATTCACCAATTCGTCTAGAAATCCTTCGAACAGTGGTAGTTGGGCTACGTTGTACTAGGTCCGGTATGCGCTCCTCCACAGCAACGGGCCGTCGTGTTACATGTTTTTGGTTACGTGGAGCAATTGTCCCTGTTTCCTTTAATCTCTGGTGTGTGTCACTAAGCACTTGCCTGTTCGGTATTCGGCGGTTCGGAAAACGTCTTCGATATTCCTCAACTGCCGCTCTGCTGTTATCATCACAGAATCCATAAATGAAATGGATATCAGCGTATTCAGAGGGTGTGAACTTTGGATTCACTTTGATTGTTCACCTTAGCGCAACAGCGTGTCTCGTACCACAGATCAGAACCAACTGAAAGAAAAAAACTGAGGCTTAGTAGTGGTAACTTCGTTAACCAAAACTACTACCAATGCTACCATCTATCGAATTACAGACAAGTAGAGATTTGCTGTTTGCACATCTTAAAAAGTCCGTAGCTCCGGAACGGTTGGAAATAGCTCCTATGTTGTAGTAACTTTTTTACTCGATATCACCCCCCCCCCCAAATCACACACACCTCAAAGTATGGAGGACCTGTTGTGAAACACCATATACCTATATATATATACAGGGTGTCTCATAAGTCCGGCATCATGGGAAAAATAATAAAAAAAGGCAAAACAAAAGCTTTTATTTACAGAACGTGCTCAATATGTCCACCATTGTTTTCAATACATAAATTCAGACGTGATACCCAGTCAGCAAGTACACAGTGAATGATGTCAAGAGTAATGGTGTTACATGCCCCAATAATGCGCTGCCGCAAATGTTCAACACTCCTAATTTTCTCTGCGTATACCAGCGCTTTCAAATGGCCCCAGAGATAAAAATCTAGTGGCGTGAGATCCGGGCTTCTAGCTGGCCATTCCACAGGCCCTCGACGTCCTATCCAATGACCAGGGAATTGTTGGTACAGGTATTCCCTTACTTGGGTGCTGTAATGTGCAGGAGCGCCGTCTTGCTGGAACCATTTTGGGAAATTTCTTTCTTCATTCAAGACACTGGGGAATGCTTCTTCCTTGAGCATACGTAGGTAGGTGCCTCCAGTGACATGTTCATCGAAAAAGGGGGGCCTATGATGCGATCCTTCCAAATGCCACACCGTACCATCACCCGAGATGCACCTTGTTCTTTTGAAGAGGTATACCAGTGAGGGTTGTTTTGAGACCAGTAGCGGGTGTTCTGTCGATTTACCTCACCATTTCCATAAAAAACAGCCTCGTCACTGAACAGAATGGTGGACGGGAAATTGGCATCCCGAGCATATTGTCCCGTAGCCCAATCACAAAATTCCATCCGCCGGTCGGGATCATCTTCGCTTAATTTCTGTAGGATCTGAAGTTTATATGGATGCCATTTGTGAGCCTGAAGAATGCGATGGATGCTACTTTTCGACACTCCTGTCTCGGCGGACAATCGCCGAAGAGACTTATTGGGACTTCTGTTAAAATGAGCCAGGATAGCAGTGGCTGTATCATCGTCAGTGGACCTCCTTGAAGGTCCACTGCGTGGTTTATCTTCTATGGATCCTGTTTCCTTAAACTTTGCAACAAGTCTGCTAACACAACTCTGTGTTATTGGCTCGTGGTCTGGATGCAGTCTGTTAAATTCAGCAGCGGCCTCTCTTTGACTCCGATTTCCTACGAGTAGAATTATCTGGATTCGTTCTTCCTTGCTCACAGACAGAGAAAGAGAAAGAGAATTATAGTTTGTAGAAATAGAAAAATATGAATTTCTCCTATGATGCCGGACTTATGGGACACCCTATATATACATATATGTAAACACGTCACCTCAGATAAATACTTAAATACGGATTTAAATACTGTATTTATAAATACATTTTTCAGGGTATTTAAATGCGTATTTAAATACATTATTATTGATGTATGTTGTAATAAATGCATATTTTCAAATACATTTTTATATTTGCAAAAAAATCATGGATTTTCTTTCCATTATTGGAGGTATTTTAGTCTCATAGTTTTTGTAAATCAAGAATGTCATTATTTTTCCTGTAACTGTTCCAAACTGTACTGTGTAATGTTTATTATGATTTATGTAGTCCCTTCTTTCTGTTGCCTCTCTTTGGATTGCCTTTGTTGCAGATAGGAAGCCTCAAACTACTAGAACAATAATAAACGCTGAAAATGGACTGTATTTAGTATGTATTTAAATACATTTTTGAAGTAATGTATTTAGTATTGAATTACATTCCAATTTACAGTAATGTATTTGGTATTTAAATACAAATTTGCGTGATATTTAGTATTTAACATTTAAATACATTTTGAAGTATTTATGCCCATCTCTGCCTGAAATCATTAAGAATAAAGTGCATAGGCGAAACGACCTATTAAAAAATTTTAAAAATTAAAATAACCCCAGTACTTAATCAAGCAAGTATAATTGTAAAGTTTGATGGGAACATCATTGCATTAGAAAGCTGATATAGAAAACATTTACTGAGAAATATCGATCTTACCAATGAACTAATAACTGCACATACTGGCTGTGTCATTGGAAAGGACAAAATTAATCATTTAATGTATCTGATGACCTTGTTATTCTGTCACCTTCTCCCCATGGGCTGAGAGTACTATTAGAGATATGTTATTTTTATTTATTTTCATTGGGTTCAGAATCCCAGCTGAGCCTTGAATGGCCAAGCTCTGAGGGGCTATTTTAACTTATAGCCTAAGTTAAGGTAGACTAAAACAAACTTATAGACTTGGAGGTCCTATTAGGTCCTACCTCAGGGTTGCTGACTCGATGTGAGCCTACCTTAGGCCTCAGTTGCATAAAATTAAGAAAAAAAACAAAAGGGGCACTATTTATGGTCTTCTTCCTAAATCTTGCAACAACAACAACACAACCTGCACCATTGCACGATAGGGTGTTTCACTCGTACAGAGGAAAATATCAAATGTCAATATTTTTCTCCACTTTGCTTGTGCTTTTATTCCTTTTCATGTAAGAAAGATGTGCACCAATTTTGAAAACGATTAAGTGATATTTAGGGATTGCACACATTTGAACCTTTTATAATAAACAATTTTCTTCAGTGTTGCGAAAAAAATTCTCCCTTGGAACCACGGAAAATGAAAAACTCTAATAATAAAATTGGAAAATTCAAATCAATACACATTACACAATACAATACAATTTAATAATACAAAATTTCTTCAGTGTTACAAAAGAATTCTCCCTTGAAAGCACAGAAAAAAATAACTAGTATTAAAATCAGAAAATCCGAATCAATTTTTGAATTGGTACAAGGACGTTCTCGCCTTAGTTCTTTTCGACACCTCATTTCGATGATGTTCAACAATCCGCAACAAGAATTGCTTTTGCTTCTCGTCCTTGACTGATTCATTGAATTGCTTGATTAATGGAATTCCCCTCTCCGCTGTGTCGTTTACGACTTTCAGCGCGTTGACTGACTCTCTCAAGCCGTCATTTTTGGTGTACTCCTCTACGTTGTCGACATCCCCAACACCGAAGTTGTCGAAGAATGTCTTCGTCCTTTGAGTGACGAAGTTGCTCAGATCCTTGCCTTCAAAAGTCAGGTTTTTCCACTCGAGTCGTTTGAGTTCCTTCCTCGACGCAGGTTTGTTCAAGGCCTTGGAACATCTTTTCTTTCTCATTTGGCGATATCCGTTCATCAAGGAAAGCCAAGCCGACTAGAGTCTCCAAGAGATACCATAGATGCCTTTTGGCAACTCTCAAGGCAGCCTGGCCCAGGTCCTTGTTCGGATATGAAATCAACAGTTGAATCATGTCTAGGTCATTTTTCGGGGCCCACCTACTGACCACTGCCTCGTGCCAGAACCGGACATAAATGAAACACGTAAAAATGGCCACGTCATGCAATCCCTTCACCTCTCGGTCGGTGAGTTCCAGTTGCTCCCGGAACAAAACCATTTTCAGCACATAGATAGCTTTCGCCATCCACCTGGCTTGATGATGGGCTCCTGGAGTCCTGAAGGAGAACTCAGCGCCACCCCAGCCTCCAAGGAAAAGAAGCGACAGCTTGAGGAGTTCCTCATAATCTTCTCTCGGGTGACATGAACTTTCAATGACTCCACGAAGATAACTCACCATCCTGATTCGTTCATCTTCCAAGTACCTAGTGGCTGGCTTTTCTTCATCGATCATGGTTTTGAAACAATTTTTGTTAATAAAGTCCCAACGCTGCTGAAATCGTCGAAACAACAGGATTTCAGGACCACTTGTTGGCCCCAGGGACTTATGAAAGACCTCCTTCAAAATGAGCTCATAAATGTGGTGACGGCAAGGCAACCACAAGAGCGACCGACCAAGGAATTGTTCAATCCTCATACATGCCCCTTGCAGAAGTCCGGTATTGGACGCCGTAGTGTCAAACGAGAGACCAATGATGCGGTCCTGATTTCCAAATCGTTGCAGCTCCTGGATGACGGCTCGAGCCATTTGTTCACCAGTACCATCCTGGGCAACAGGCACTCCAAGAAGATGCTCGAACTCCTTCCCTGTTACCACAACAGCTACTCTGTCTTCCAAGCTTCTAGAGCTTCCGCCAGCAGCTTGCTGTCAAAGTGCAGAACTAAGAGAGGTGGATCTTTGAAGATCGACCCAAGTTGTTTGGCCATTTTCTCTCGATACTTGGCACGTGCTCGATGAACAGTTGATGGCGAAATAATAATCTGCGATACATCTTCTTCGAGACTTTTAGCAGTTGCAATGAAGGAAGTGCTTGCTTGTCGAATAGAGAGTTGTTTTCTATCCGAAGTAGCCACGAGTGTTGGATCAAGTGTGTTCTTGGAACGACGAGGTGACTTAGAGGCCAATGGAGCAGCAAAATCTTCATCATCACCATCTGTTGTCGCCGTTGAGCTAGAGGATGAGCTATCCAGCTTCATTTTCTCGGAGATCTTTTCAGCTTCTTCAGCATGCTTTCGTTTTCGAAGTTCAAGTTTCTTAGCTGCTTCTTCTTTCCGTTTGACAGCCATGGTATATTTCCTATCCACCCCAGCCAATGAAGAACTCATTCTGTCCTCCCTCTGGGAGGACAAGAAAACCTTGTCCTCCTCCGGAACTGAACTCATGCTCATCACACCTTGACAAGCGATGTCGAAAAGGTCAGCAAGGTCTCCCTTCCACACCTGACGCTTCATAATGGCTTTGTCCGTCTCTCCCGACTTCTCCTTCTTCAAGTTTTGGTACTCTTTGTACAGCTTTAGTATAGCAGCTCTAATGTTCTCCTCTGTCTTCACAGGGATATTCTCCTTCTTTCAAACTTCTTGAAGCTTGATACTCGTAGACTTGATGGCAAGGGGAATTGTTTCCTTCAGCTCCAGGTGATGGTACATAAAGCAGAGGAGGACTTGCTCCCGGGATGGCAATCTTGCTCCTAAGAGCTCTTCGACTGAGTCTTTTCAATCAGCCAGATCTTTCTTTCCATTTTCAACACTTTTTGCACTTGTAAAAGAAAAGAAAACATTACAGTATGTTGGAAGTTGGGACGTTCTCGAGATTTGGTTACAAAGGGCTAAGGTATCAGAGGTGACATAAGTGGGCAACCTCTAAATGGTGTTCAATTTGCTTCAAATTTGATACATATGCTTTACAGATCATAAGGTGTACGGGGAAGAGCAACGTGTAGTGAAATTCACAACTTGATAAAAGTGGAACACCCTATTGCACGATGCAACAATCTTGTATCTAAACAACCAAACTGAATTGCAAGAGAGCTCTGTACAAGACCACGCCCTGTAAGTGCCGCACTCAACAAACGAGTAGAAAGGACGCCCCACTCGCCCCAAAACGTTATGCCACAAGAGTGCCCAAACAATGATGCCACAAGAGCCCAAAAATGCTAGCTCTAAATTAAGTGAATTTTTCACTAACCTTACAATTATGAGATGGATATATATACACCTTAACTTAATATATACAAGCAATGCTGCATCAATCAGCTTAGTCATCATATCGCATTGGGACAACAATGGCTCTTCCTCTTCTAGATTTTCTAACACTCCCCATCGAAGAGGCATTGTTGTCATTACCTTCTGCAAGTTTAGCCAAGCCTTCTCCATGATGCTGTAACTCAAATGTTTCATCTTGACTGTCCGTGTTTTTGCTGATTTCTAAAGCATAGAGTTTTTGGATAGGTCTCTTTAATTTTCCTCGTGAAGTCTTTACCAGTGCAGACCTAACTAAATTGTTTTTGCCAACAAACAATTCTTCAATTATGCCAAGCTTCCAGCATTGCCTTGGTCTTTCATTCCCAATCATTACCAATTCTCCCACCTTGATACAATTTGCAGTGGAGCCCTTTACATTTCTTGAGGGGTAATAATTGAGTTCTGGCAAGTATTACATCTGCCACCTCTTCCATAACTGATCATCTTGTAGTTCTTGAAGGTACTTGAATCTTCTGGCTAACTCTTCTTGAGTGCTCTGGATAAGCTGTAAGTCTTCTGGCAAATTGGGGTTTCATGTTAATCGTTTACCACAAAGAAAATGATTTGGTATCAATGGCTCTGCATCCTGCATACTGTTATAAACAAAGGCGGTAGGCCTGCTGTTCACCATTGCTTCTACTTCACACAAAACAGTGCAGAATTCTTTTTTGCTCAAATGAGCATTAGCTAAAAGTTTCTTTAATGGACACCTTACACTTCTCACTAGCCTTTTCCAAAATCCTCCCACCATGGTGCTCTCTCAACAATAAACTCCCACTGTACCAAATGGGGTGAAAAGTAGGACTGGAATCCCTCTTCTTTTAGCAAGGACCAAACTTCTTGGAGTTCCTTTGCAGCCCTTTTGAAGGTTTTTGCATTAGCCGATGTGATTTTATTTGGGAAACCCCTTCTGTTCACAAACCTTTTAAAGGCCAAAAGAAATACATCACTACTTAAGTTGCTTACCAACTCCAAATGGATTGCTCTGGTGGTAGCACATGTGAAAAGACATATAACCTTTGTTAGACTCCCTTCCTCATACACATAGACTGGACCTGCGAAGTCTACTCCCACTACATCAAATGGGGCAGTATAGACACACCGTTCTCTTGGAAGTGGAGCCACCTTTTCATGATAAAGCTTTGCACTCCAACGCTTGCAAACCACACATTTATGCAAGACCTGTTTTACAACAACTTGTCTAATTTTGGGAATCCAAAACTGTTGTCTGATCTCTATTACCACTTCTCTAACTCCAGCATGTAAAAACTTATGATGAGTATCCAGGATCAAAAGTTCCACAAAGTGCCCCCAAGAAGGTAGCAAAATTGGATGTCTTTTCTCCTCTGGAAGCCCAGAAAACTGTAGTCTACCTCCTACTCTCAATAAATCCTGATCCAAAAACACATCTAAACGGATCTAGGACAATTGCTTCCTGGTCAAGTGCGTCCCGGACAAATGCGTCCCGGTCATTGGCGTCCCTGGACAATTGCGTCCCGGACAATTGCGTCCCGGACAATTGCGCACTTCTCCAACTACTATGTGAAGTTTATTTATTAGAGAAGTGAATAAAAAGTTAGTATCGGAATTTCAAATATACTTTTCATTTTAACCTATTAAACTTGTTATATGTTCATAAGTTCTGTTCGAAACTGTTCTCTAAAACTTTATCCATCATCAGCAACATCATTGTATTGCCTGGCTTGCTGACTCTCCTTACTGTTCAGAATTCCTTCCCTTCTTGTTTCTCCCTTAATGTTGTTTGTAAATCTATATACCCATGCTGTCACTCTTAACAACCTTTTTAGACTGCCAATGTCCTCAAGCCTCAATATGGGGTCTGCTGCATAAATTGACAACTGTTCACAGTGCATTTTCTCATCTCACTCACCCATTCTTCTTGAGCCTGGCATTCTCCTACAATAGTCTGATTAGAAAGCCAGTTTTCACTTCCAAGTTTTAGCCACTCTGGCCCATTCCACCACAAACTTGACTGTGAAAGATCCTTCACTGAAATTCCTCGTATTGGTAAATCAGCTGGGTTTTGGGTGCCTAGACAATGCTTCCATTGCTTTGGATCTGTGTGTGCTTGAATTTCCTCCACCCTATTGGCAACAAATGGTTTCCATTTCCTTGCCTGGCTTCTTAACCAGTGCCAAACTATAATGGAGTCTGTCCAATAATAGCTTGGAATTTCATAAAGGCCCAAAGACTTTTGCACTGTAACTGCAAGCCGACTAGCAATAACTGCATCCATCAATTCCAACCTTGGAATAGAAAGCCTTTTCAAAGGTGCTACTCTGCTCTTTGCAGCAACCAACCTCAATTTACTTCATCTTTGAATGTTCCTCTTATATAAATACAAGTTGCATAGGCTTCCTCACTTGCATCACAAAAGATGTGCAGCTCCAAATTGTCTGGACTATTGTTCAACTCTCCAAAGTACCATCTTGGGATTTCAATGTCTCCAAGATGTGCCAATTCTTTGAACCAATATTTCCACCTTACCACCATATGATCAGATTACTCTTGGTCCCAACCAAGTCCAATTTCCCAGAGGCTCTGAAACCAAATTCTTTACTTTATCACAAATGGAGCCAGGAATCCAAGAGGATCAAAGACCTTCGAAGCCAAACTACGAGCTGTACGTTTTGTCCACCTTGTCTCATTCTCAGTCAGCTCTCTAAAGATTTCCCATTGAAGGTAAACAAATCCTCTCCTTGCTGCCAAACAATGCCTAACACCTTTGTGTCTCTTGCCCAGAACTCCTTAAAACCAGAATTCTCAATACTTTCTGCTGCATCAGGTCCTACAGAGGGCTGACTCATAAACTGTTGTAACTGAGAATGATTGATCTGCCATTTTCTAAGCGCCATGCCAGCCTCCCTCATTATAGCTCTAGTCTCCATGAATATATGTTTAGCCATTTCTGTATTATCCATTGAACACAGCAAATCATCAACATAAAAATATTTCCTTATGTGTTCAATAGTATTAGGATAGACTTCAGAATATTTCTTAAAATGGTACTGCATAGTAGCTGCCAAGAGAAATGGACTATAGCTGAGGCCAAACAACACTGACTTCATTCTATATCCTTGAACCTTGGGTTCATTTTCCAACAAGTTTTTCGTATCCACCCACAGATACCTTACGGCAGTGATTCCCAACGTGGGGCGCACGCCCCACAGGGGGCAATTTGAATATTTTGGGGGGCAATTTGAAAATGCTACAATAAAATGAAATTTATACATAATAATTTTTATAAGTAAATATATTTTAAAATTTCAATAACATATAATTATTTTTATTTGCAACATTTTTACACGACGACAACAATTCCATAATAATTTAGTTAGCTTCAACCTCAAGTTTATTTACTCATATTGAATGTATGGTAACTCATATTAAATGTACTCATATTATTGTAAATTTTAAATAATACCTTTTCAACACCAAATTTGTTTTTATATTAATGGGGGGCATCAAATTTTTTGAGGTGTCGAGGTGGGGCATGGCGCAAAAAAGGTTGGGAACCACTGCCTTACGGTATCTCCGTCCTCTGGTTTTAACTTTATCCTCAAAAAGGCTTGCTTCACATCTGCAGTCAATGCTACTCTACCAAACCTGAATCTCAGTAACAAGGAAAATAAATCTGCATTTAAATTTGGCCAGCATCCAAACGATCATTCAAGGACACACCACCTTTGTCCTTGGCTGAGCCATCAAAAACTACTCTCAGTTTGGTGGTAGTTTTGTCTCGCCGTATCACTGCATGGTGTGGCAGATAATGTGTCTCCTGGCTCACCAGCTCACCTTGCACCCTTTCAGCATAGCCCTCCTTTACATAGCTGAGGATGGCCTCATTGTATTCATTTAACAACTCATTTTTTCTTCGCCTGTGCAATGAAGTCTCCAACCTCCTATTAGCTAGCTGAAGGTTTGAACTGGGTTTGCAAGAATCCTTCCAAGAGAGGCCAACTTCATAGCAACCATCTCTGAACCCAATCCCTTTTTCAAATTGATCTAAAACATCACTGTTCACTGTACTTGCCTGCTTCTCCTGTTTGTCTTTTATGCCAATGGATTCAAGTTCCCAAAAAGCTTTCAAATGCCTTTCTAAACCATGGCTGTTCTCCTCAATCTTAACAAAAAGAGTTTTAACCTCCATTTCATTGCAATAGCTACCATGTAGCATCCAGCCTAGCTTACTTTCAATAGCTACAGGACCTCGAGATGTGCGAACAATATTGCCAGTGATGAAGTCACAATAATAGTCAGCTCCAATCAAAAGACTAATATCTTCTGTTCCTTCAAACTTATTATTGCCCAAATTAACTCCTTTAACTTGTAATTCTTGGACACATGCCATATCTAAACAAGTAGTGACTGGAGCACAAAGTTCCTCAATCTCTACAGCTTGGACCTTGATAGTGGGACTTTGTGGTAACAACCCCTTAACCAGAACTTCTACCTTTTTAACTTTGGTTGTCGCCCCTTCTCTCGAGTTGGCATGGTGAAGTAGTGAGTTGGCTTCTTGTACTCTCCACCTCACATAGCCAGGTACACCCGGCACTTCGGGGATTGTTCTGAGCCAGGCGTCTAATCTTCTTTTGTATTCTATGGATTTTAGGTCCTCCCTTTTTCCGTACCGTAACAGTTGAAATTTCTCAGTGTTAAACTTCATATTGTTGGCTTCCGTCCACTTGTAGATTCTGTTCATGTCTGTTTGTAGAGATCCTATATCCTCTAGGTTTCTTATTTTTCCACTGATCTTTGTGTCATCGGCAAAGGATGTTACTGTGCTGTCTCTGGTAACGTCCTCATCTATGTCAGTCAGCATGATTATGAAGAGTAGTGACGCTAATACTGTTGCCTGTGATACTGAGCTGAGGACCTATGATTCTGATGAAGATACTCCTTGTACTGTAACGACTTGCCGCCGCTCACTAAGGAAATTATACATCCATTTCCCTACTTTTCCTGTTATTCCCAAACATTTCAGTTTATGTATTATGATTCGATGGTCACACTTGTCGAATGCTTGGTAGTAGTAGTTGGATGGGGGACCGTGTTCAGATGATGTAGCGACCCATGGCTTCCTTAACCAATGTAACTTTACCTAACCTAACCCATATCCAAAATGGGGAAAGTTGAGGATCAAGGTGTGAGTAGTATGCGTGAAAATACATAATAATTTAAAATACTTGAAGGCATCGTGACAGAGCGTGCGAGTGAGCAATTCACTCATTCATCTTGAGATGTGAGCATTCAAAATAAATCTGCGGAGAGAATATGCCGAATTTGATAATGACACACCTTCATTGTTCGTCAAGGTGACAAATCAGAACTTCATTGTCCAAAGCGTGGGTCCGTTATATCGGTGTTACGACAGCTGATTGGTACACAAATTTAACATAGGCCGCCCAGTTACACTGACAACCAATCAGCAAACTTACGAACCGCCAATTAGTCTTTTGGGGGCCGTGCTTGGGGATCATGCATATAAAAAAGTGAGTATTTTCAGCTGGAACTCACAGCAGTTATTTTCACCAGTGAATAAACACAGTCCCTCCGTCATGAGTCAGTCAGAGCTTTACAGTTTACCGGCTTTATATGAAGATGGAAACACCGCGGCGGTGTCTACAATTAATCTTTTTAATGCAACCGATCGGGTCGGATTATTTCCAACGCAAACCGTTGATGATATTTGCAATGACGCTCCTTACGATCGGGCACAAGGGATTGCAGTTGAAATTAAGTGTAAAAATTTATGTGCCTGTAATTTTATTTTTTTTTTGTAGCCTATATATTTATTCGCGAACTTGTTATTTATTTTAGTGTTCCTGAGGATGTTATTAAGAGAAAGCTCTTGAGCACTGTTCTGTGTTTCGATTATTTCATCATATATATATATGGAGGGTTGTAGTAATTTATTTTCATCTCATTACATTCTATTGTAAAATGCTTCAGTAAAATAGCAGGTATCCGCAATTTTTTATTATAGATTAGTTTGCAATAGTAATTAATATTATTGTAAAGTCCTGTTTTGATATTTCTATTCATCAAAAATCGTTGAATTTTTTTAAAACTTATAACAATGAAGACTCCTTTGCAAGGTTTAAATAATTTTATAAATTCCATAATAAATTCATGAATGTTATTCGGCATTTTCTCTTAAAGGGTCACAAACTTCTTCAGCGGTTCGAAGATATTTGATATTTCACATTGTAACTCTTTTTTATATATATATATATATATATATATATATATATATATATATATATATATATATATACTCTGCATATGTTTTAATGAAAAACAATTGGGTTTTTATTAAAAAAGATTCAGAAAATGTATGAACTAATCAAATTAATTTAAAATTATCCTTTCTCCTTAAAGGTTCGATGAGGATTTGACTCGTGTTATACAATCTTTTCGTGATAATTTTGAAGAAACACGTGTCGTGGACCTGAATACGGAGGTAGAAGTTTTACCGCGCAGTCAACCCAGCGAATGCCACACCATTAACGAAATAATGTAAGCTTTTTCTTTTTTTTATGTTTTGAGTAAGAGCTTTTTTTCTTTTTCGTGTGTTTCAGGTAAGAAGAAGACGCAATGTATTTTCATCAGTTTATTAAATGATAGAAATCATTTTTTACAAAATAGTACAATTTTTTATAAAATAGTACAATTTTTTATAAAATCACCTTAAATTAGTTTCCATTACATTTTAAATAGGCTACAGAATACACAAACTAATGTTACTGGAGGTAATATTGATGCAATTATTCGTTTTATGTATACGATCAAAACATCATACTATACAACGAATACGCACAATCGGAAAACGGTTTTTATCTGCCTACATACCATTTCGTCGTCCCGTTGAGTGTGACACGGGTCGAATAATTTTTTAAAATTTATAAATTCCTTACCACGTGACAAATGCATGATAAATGAAAGGCAGTACATCCCGCAAGTATTACTAGAATATCCTTGTAGTCGGTAGGGATTTCATACAATTTCGGGGATATGCAACTGCTCGAGAAATTTTACAATAACAGGGTCACTCCAGGGATGAGTGCCGAGTGAATTAAAATAGTACCTGCGGTCCCTATTTTTAAAATAGATTGCAAATCAATGAATCCTTTCACCACCAATAACATCTGTGTTCACAATAACACCACCACATTCTCTCGTAGTTGGCAATTTCAATGTTTCATTCTTCGCAAACACGCCGATAAATTTGGAACGTATGATTCGTCCACTATTCATTACTCTCTGAAATGTATTCGCGTCCATTTTAAAAGTCAATGTCAACGCTCCTAAATCTGTCAATTTCCATTAGGGATTGTGACTCGAGGTATACTAGTGCACTAATAGGCGCGTCTATTAGTACTAGTATACTAATAGGCGCGTCTATCGGCTTGGCGAATTCCAATCTGACTGGGATATTTCCATTCTGTTGTGGACTTAAGTGTGTATTTACACTAGCAGATAAATCAGTGTGATGTCAAACAGATAAAGGTTAAATTGATCAATTAATTATTTCTGTGTTACCCCAATCCCGAGCTCATCACAAGCACCTGCAATATGGGCTAGATTACTATATGCTCTCGCCCAAAGCGGGAACACAGCGTCTGATGAGTAATCCATATCCATAGCCCCGCCCAACGCAACGCCATTGACGTATAGTTATATTTTTAAGGCCGAAATTCTCGTATTTAAAGGCACTCTTTTTATATTTTCCATTCACCGAACCGTGGTCCTGCATTCCAATTAATATCCTTTTAGATAAAACTCCCAGGGCGATGTTTTCTATCTGTTTCGATGCCACTCCTGCTGGCACCGTGTATAGTTTGATCTGTACTCTGTTAATTGGGTATTTTACTGTGGCAGAGAGTAAGTTTTTCTCAATTTCTATTTGTTTAGGCGAACTTAATTTCACACGGCGTACGCGTTGGTATGTTTCCATAATATGAATCACAACGGGCTTTGCACCCTCTTCTTGATCAGCACCCAGATTTAAACAGATCTCAGGATTCGTGCGGGTAAGCTTTATTTTCATATCCACCCTATTCACAAGCATCTTCTCCTGGAATGTGAAGTCTGTATACAGGCGTTCAAAACACTCATATATCTTCTTTTTAGCATTTTTAAATTTGTCCTTTATACTACTTTCGTCTTTAGTTTGATAATAGCATTCGGCACTTAAAAAGGTATCCTTCGCTTCTTTGGAAAAGTTCAACACATTTTCCAGATAGGCTCGTAGGTGATAGTACCCCGTTCCTGCCGATATGTTGGCCTGATTTAAATATACATCACACTGGTTGAATATGGAGTGCAGAAAGTTTGTTTCAGGGAATACAGCATATTTGTCATCGCAATCCGTTCCGTCAGAATGGGTTATACGTAGTTTAGCGTACATGTGCACAGAGCTTGGGTCAAAAAAGTAAGGGCCTGAGCTGGGTATCACGAATTCTATTGGAGCACTCGGGGAACTAATTGTGTTTAAAGGGTTAATTGTAATAAAGTCACTGTACTCAATAGAAACTTGAGTTGGGGGCATGTCAAAGAGGGACAGCTCCGATTTACAACATTGTGAACTACACGAATGGATGAAGCGAGCCATGACGAGTCAGAAATAGTACCACCTCTCTCGACAAGTAGTAAACAGTCTATGATTCATGAGATTAATGTCTTTAGCTTATATCAGTCAAAAAAATGATCAACCATAGGTTTCATTCACTTAGAACACTTCTTTTTTTATATCCTTTTACGTTTAACGCCACGTGATGGTAATCCCTTCTTCCGGACAGCCCTCTTCTTCTTCCCACCACCACGCATTTTTCTCTTTGCATCTTTGATGATTTCGTCCCGTGTACGCTTTAACTCTTTTTTTAGAGCTTCTTTAGGTTTCGCCCCAGCCATTATGTCTGCTGCCGTGTTAAGACCTGATTGTAACGCTTTCCTCCCGAGATATCTGGCACCCCTCTTCAGCAAGAGAACAGCCGTACGTAGTATGGTTGAAAAAAAGGGATCTAAGTCCACTAACACGTTGGTATCTCACACCTCGATAGACTGTGAAAGGCTTTCTGTCCATTAAAACTCAATGCGTCGAAACTGCAGCTTCACTTTAAGCTCCCATCACCGAATGGGAATTTTTTTCCCTCAATCGTTCTTATATATATTGGGATATTGGTTATTAGATTAGTCGCGACATTCACATAATGGAGCCTGCCATATATAATACTCGTGCTCTTCCCTCTATGGTTGGGAATGTGAGCAATGCGCAGCAGGCGTGCCTGGGTATCCCCAACAAACTGGTGCTCCACTATATTGCTGTAAATATAGCACATGTCTGGGGGTGTATAGCCAGCAACCAATTTCTCCAATTTCATCTGATACATTAGGCTGAACAAGTCATGTTGTACCTCGTGAAAGATATCTCTTTGGAAGGCTGATCGATATCGTCCCTCGGTTATAATTTTGAACAGCCCTTTGTCTTTAATATTTCTGTTAGCCTGTGATTTTAGGATTAGAGTATGTGCAGGGTTTTCTTTGTTTACGATTTCGTATACTAAATCAGCCGTAAGATTTGAGTTTTTTAAACTTACGTTTAAGTTTCTCACAACATCCTCAGCCGCACCATAACGGCCCAGACCTAGTGCTACTACTCTACTGTAATACCGTGCATCCCCAATCCGGGCGATACCTATGGTTTCATCCCGAGTTACCCCGGCTTTTTCACACTCATTAAGGTCTCTAAGAACCGTAAAAACGGGTCCTTTATAATCAATATTTAAAAAGGTGGTGTCCAAATGAATTTCGCATATCCCCACCTCATACGAATCACGACCCAATTCAATGGGTCCGTGGAGTTCTGTTACAAAGTTGGCTAGTGCGTTGTTAGGATGTACAGACAGGGACGAAGAGGACGGTAGTGTGACGTAGAAATGGTTAGGCGCCATGTTGCATACTATTTAAGCTTCATTATTGCATCAGCTTTTATATAGGTGTTGAAGCTTTCTGGGTACCCTGCCACTTCACCAGGTACATTTTTCTCTTTCCTAAGCCTTTGCTTCCTAAATTCATTTCAATTTTAAACACATTTTTCCTAAATTAAATGTCACTTTCTGCAACTTCTCGCGGTAAAAGCCTCCTGGGATTTCTTCCCCATTTAAATCTTTAACGTAATACATTATCTCGCCTTTAGGTCTCATAGCCCTAACTTTAAAAATTTCACGTGTCCAACCTTGCTCAAATCCCTTCGCGAATTTATTTCCCGAACGCGACAGCCTTACATAATCATTGATTTTGAAACGTGCAGAGTGTGGCGGTGTTCTACGAACATCTCTTCTCACATCTGGCTCTGTGCGCGTACCTCTTTCTAAAATCTCGTTCGGTGTTGTCTCAATCGTGCGATGGTGTGAGCGGTTGTATGATGAGGCCAATGATTCCAGAATGTCTATATATCTGTATGTGTTTTTATGTGTAAATAGTGGTGCATGCGTTCCTTTATGGTACGTTGAACTCTCAGCTAAAGAGGCCTTATGTATAAAATTGGTAGTGTAGTAGCTGATATTAAACTCTGTCAACATGTTCTGAAAAGCTCGGCCTATAAATTCTTTCCCCATATCCGTACAAAAATAGCCAGGAACCCTGTTTTCTTTCAACATCAACGTTTTGGTGGTTTTAGCAACTGTTTCAGGCGATTTATTTTTCAGAGGAATTAGCCACAGATATCTAGAGAATACATCTATTATGAATAGGATGTAGCGGTAACCATGGTTATACACTGAATATCTTTGCATGTCTGTTAAATCTGCTTGCCGAATAGAGTCAATCAATACTGCTGTTGTCTTGTCTGTTTTAAACCTTTTTCTCACAGGCTTATGAAGTGTAAAAGCGTCCTGCTCCCGCAAAAACCTCTCAAAATCTTTTTACCCTACTCCATCATTGTAAACACTTCTGTACAGTCTATCTACCCCACGGTAGGAGGCTGGGCTAGAAATGTCATAATAACGTCTTCCTAGTTAATATGTTAACCATTTGCGTATTTTAGAGGTACGTGGATAGAGTTGACCGTTGTTGTTGTTTAGCCTCTTCTTTCTCCTCTTCAGAGGTTATTCTTTGGTTGGTCAGCTCTATCGTCGAATACAGGTCCTATGTCGCCATGCTCATCGTTGGCCGTGCTGTGCCTAATAACCAGGGGGATCTCTGTCGGATTCTTATAATTTTCATACTCGTGAAGAAATTTCTGCAGAGCTTCTTGGTATAAGATTTTTTTTCCATCAGCTGTTTTTTCACTGTTTAATAGAGCTAACAATTCGCTTTCCATTCTTTTAAATCTGCTTTTACGGGGGTTCTAGAACCGTGTCTGGACTCTGAACTTTGCAGTGAAGCATACACCTTGTATGGAATCACTACCACTTTCTTCATTATATTAATCTAGTCAGTAAAGGCCCCAAAACTGAAAATAAGATGGGGAGGAATGACCCTCCTCTTTATACAATAATTCGTTTTTTCTTCCCCACAGTTTGACTTTTACGAGCGAGTGTACGTAATATGTTCTTGTAACGGCGTAGGCGAGCCTTCTGAGGGGGTTTCATTAATACATTGCAATTTATAACGTTAAGACAGATTTCACAAATGCATTTTAAAAGTCGGAGTCGATATTTTTAGCAAACATCTGTTGCATTGCCCGGGGCAGTCGATGGTAGATTTTTATTAATTCATGGTATTTCTTTAGCCTCTTTGTCATTCTGGAATATACACCGTTTCAGGCTCGTTTGGAAATATATCCGTTCTTAGAAGCACCCTAAACGTGTTTCGCGGATAAAGGTCACAAAGCAAATATCCGTAACGCTGGCTTGTAGCTTCTTTATAAACTTCCAAAAACTCTCCCTTTTCTTTAATGATTTTAAGCATAAACACCGTTTCACCACATCCTGTTGGGCCAGATATAATCTACAGATCTACAGAAGCTAAGGCTAACAAAGACCCTAAGATCCACTCTAAGGTTAGCCCGAGAGAAAGAAGAAAGTAAGGGGTTAAGTAAGTAGCAAAACCTATCACTCGTGGGTTAAAATTCATACAGAAAGAGAGAAAGAAAGACGCCATCATCATTCGCCGGCCACTGCCGACAAGTCGGAAAAATCGTCGAAGAGAATACTTCCACTCCATAGGGAGGTAGAGGATGCAGCCCACTCTACCGGAAAGGGGTGAAAGATGAAAAGAAGTAAAATAAGAATGCATTACAAACCATGCAACACATTCTTAACTCAAAGCAATATATACCTCCAGCAGTTGCAGACCGGCCCTCCACTCCATAGGGGGGGGTAAAGGACGGAGCCCACTCTGCCGGAAGGGGATGGAAGATGAAAAGAAGTAAAATAAGAACGCATTACAACCATGCAACACTTTCTTAACTCAAACACTATCATACCATGCAAACTACAGACATGCAATGAAGAGAGTTACAGACATGCAAAGAAGGAGAGAAAAAAGTATAAAGAACGACAAAAAGTGGGTTAGTTTACGCTACGAGCGACATCTAAGTTCGTGTTAGTCTAATTTTTTTTTTTTATTAATTTTTTTTTTGCTGCCATATCACACGCTGACATGTCACAAGCTGACATTCGTCGTCAACAGACTCATCCCCGATCACCACCCCCCAGAGCTCCTGTTGCTAATTGTTTTTTTTTATTTTAAACAATGTTAATACCTTTAAAATGCCTATCTAGACGGTTCTTAAACATATTAACGCTGGTAGAGTTAACGACGGGCGCGGGAAGATTATTCCACTTATCAATTACTTTAAACGTAAAGAAGTTTTTAGCGATATTAGTAATGAAACGTTTGCCACGCAACTTAAATCCGTTATTACGAGGATTGCTATTATCGAAAGTGAACAGTTTATCAAAATTTACGTTTATCAAAATTTACGTGGCCGGTGCCACTAGAAAAACACTAGAAAAATACAATTCTTTACCCGATACATCATACATGAGTGATATGATCAGCTGACTGGGATCGATCAACAGAAAACGAAACAAAAACAAAGATGTGATTAGAGAAAATGTATACTTTGTTCACATAAATGGGATACTAAACTAGATTTTGTAGAAGCGGAATCTAGAATTTTTTTTCTTCCTCACGGTCGACCAATTATTTCAACGGTAGATTATAGCGTTTACATAGTTTCTTGGGGCTGGTCAGCATCTTGGGGCCGGTCAGCATCTGGGGCCGGGGGCAAATGCCCCCTTTGCCTCCATTATAATCCGCTACTGCATAGGACCGCCGTCATAATCCCTAAAATCCGTATACCACCGATTCACCCCACACCTAACACATGACGCTTTCTGCGATGGTATCGCGCGAGTAAAATTAGTTTATAATTATCACAAGTTCAAGTTAAATTAAGCCGGCACGCGATGAAAACTACTAAATCGCTAAAAACCACTTATATTCACGTACTTAACTATGATATAAACGCAAGTATAGGGTGATCCAGAGAAATGGGACCCAAAAGAAACCCCTGTAACTCTTAAAGTATAAGTCCTTTTATAAAATCATACGCATCATTCGAAAGAGGATAGTTACAAGTTTGTACAGGATTGTATAGGTTTTGACAATACAAGACAAGATAAGATACAAAACAAAATAAAAGTGTTAGTTAAAACTAACCCTTCAAGATGACTGCATGGACTGTGGAACAGCTGCGTTTCATAACTGAGCAATATTATGAGCATGGAAGAAGTGTAGTTTCAGCTCAAAGATCTTTCAAGACAAATTTTCAGATGTCAAAATCACCTTTTAAGAGCTGAAACTACACTTCTTCCATGCTCATAATATTGCTCAGTTATGAAACGCAGCTGTTCCACAGTCCATGCAGTCATCTTGAAGGGTTAGTTTTAACTAACACTTTTATTTTGTTTTGTATCTTATCTTGTCTTGTATTGTCAAAACCTATACAATCCTGTACAAACTTGTAACTATCCTCTTTCGAATGATGCGTATGATTTTATAAAAGGACTTATACTTTAAGAGTTACAGGGGTTTCTTTTGGGTCCCATTTCTCTGGATCACCCTGTATATAAAATTCAGAACTTTCCAAACGTAAAGTTATTAGGAATATCCAAAAGCAGAAGCAATATCAGAGAGCTCAGGAAATGCTTCCGCTCAGTACGGAGTCTGGCTGACAATGGGCTCGTGAACCTGAATTTTTCTACAGAATCCATCTTTAACATGTCATACTCCTAAGTGGGTAATTTACAAAATATAATCAAAATTTAAGTGGTGTTCCTTATATTCTCCAGTCTTGTTTTCCCTTTTCTTCTACGGAACCGTGAATGATGATGAGGTACAGCATCATGTCCCCATCATCGATATTACAGACGACCCTGATGACAGTGTAGTTGTTGTTACAGACTCCACCCCTGCTAACGAGCCCACACCAGCGATACCTGTAACACGCGACAATTCAAAGCGGAGGCATGATGAAGAGCCCTCCAAGTCAGGTATAAAGCGTGCCAGGATTGCTCAGGTTGTTAGACCACCAGTAATAGAGCCCCAACCCTCTACGTCTTACGACACAAACCTCACACTAGTACCTTCCTCAAATAAAAATGTACTCCTTTATTCATGTTCAATTCCGGGTACATCCTCCGCAGCAGCAGCAGCTTCTCGTGCTGTAGCTCTTTCAAGCACAGGAAATTGGGTTAAAAAAAGACTCCAATTACACGGGGGTTTTATTTTCAAATAAACATAAAATATGTGATTGCTTTTTGACAGAAAATAAAAATCAGTAAAATAAATGTGAAAATTTTAAAAAACAGTATATTTTTTATTGATAAAAATAAGTGTTCAAAATATGTCCCGCTGTGGCGCATGAGAAAAACAGCTCGAAATTCATGATGGGTTAAAATTCAACCCATTTCACTAATTGGCATGATATTGCTGAAAGCATGATTTACTTTTTCCTAAACACAGAGGTACATTACATACAGAACATTTCCAGTTGGTTCTTACTTCTTTCTCTTTATTACTGCACTTTGCACACCTTCGTCTACCTTCCAATCTAACTGGCTGATGCTCCGATCCCTTCTTCCGTACCTCATCTGGAATGGACCTCTTCCTCTTTCTTATTTGGATCTGAGGTATAGCTAGCTGTCCCAATGATACGTTCCTATCAGCAGCTAACCCTTCAACAACTCTGATACGGAACTGTTTGGAGCTCATTTTATCACCTGATGTCAAGTTATGCATGATGCATGCATTGACAATGCATGCATCAAGGAGGTGAAAAAATATCTTATGCCACCATTTATGACTTTTTCGGTCAATTGCATAGCTTTGCTTCAATTGATCGAACTTGTCAACGCAGTTCATGTTGAGATTGTAATCGCAAATGGCTTCAGGACATGCTACTACTATTTCTTTTCCATCCTTTTCTCTTCGAGTGACATTTTTGATGCTGCTTGGATCATGAAAATTGGAGAGCACATGTACACCTCGTCTATCTTTCCACTTGATAGCGGCAATTCCACTATTGCTGATGAACCATTCGTGTTCACCTCGTTTCATCAGTTTGTCCTCTTTGAAGTTTGGCAGGTTTCTGCGCCTGGTGTTGACGGTGCCGCATGCTTGAATTTTCATTTCCTTTAGATCTTTCATTAGGCCATAGCTTGTGAAGTAGTTATCAAAGTATACTTTGTGATTACTTCCTACGAGATCAGTCGTTAGATTTTTTACGACAGTCTCTCCTAGATTTTTTTGAATTTTGTCCTTAGTTTTGCCAGTGTAAATGTCAAACCGTAGTGCATAACCAGTTTTGTCTGCCAGCATCCAAATTTTGAATCCTCTCTTGATGGGTTTCATTGGTAAGTACTGTTTGAGACTGCTCCGCCCTTTGAATTTCACCATCGATTCATCTATTGCCACTACCTCATTTGGGATGAAGCACGACTGAAAGTTCTTTTGTACTATATTCAGAAAAGGACGAAGTTTGTAAAGCTTATCATAAGCTGGAGAATCACGGGAAGGCATAATAGAGTTGTCATTCAGGTGAAGGTGTGACAGAATCCATCCAAATCTGTTTACTGACATTAGTTTACTTATGTATGAATCTTGCAGAATAGGGTTTGAACTCCAGGCATCACGGTAGGAAGGATAATGTTTGATACCCATTATTATATTGATAGCAAAGAAAGTCTTGAGCTCAGTAGTTGTTACTGGGGAATACTTTTTCCCTGACTGCTGACAGTACATATTTGTTTGAAGGATTATGTTCTCCAAAATTTCATCTGAAAACAGGAGGCTAAAGTAGTTGACAGGGGTCTTATCTTGAAGTTTCTTTACCAAATCTGTTGGACCAGAATTCCGAGTAAATGGAGAGAAACTATCAGGTAGGGTGGAGCGAAAAATACTTTGTTTCTAGTATGAAGTTCTAATAGTGATTAAAAGTTGCATTTAGTGGACGATATATATCTGCCAAAATTTGAGTTCATTTGTTTAATATTTTCAGCTGCCACCGGGGGCTAACCTTAACACAATTTTGAGTAAAAAGGAAAAAATGCTTCTATTTTAGGTTTATCAAACTATTATAAAGGTTTATCGTAGAATTATCTAATAGTTTGATTAAGATTCATAAATGATAAGAATTCGTTTTGTAAAAATGCCTTTTTATATGCTTAATATCTTCAGCTGCCACAAGAGGGCTGAAGTTAACTTAAAAATGACAATTAAGTATGATTCTGTATTTACTTGAAAAAGGGAACAGTAATAAATTAGGATGTCTCTCCTCCTTTATACTGGCTTGAGACAGTTAAGAAACGTTATTTCGTACCTTAACGGAGTTACCACCCTTTCCCCAACCAACCTCCCTCTAGAAAGGGTTCTTGCTGAAGACTATTTAGTAATTTGCTTTTGTGTCAAATTTTGGCTGTTTTTTCCTTGATTCTAATGTAGCACGAATCCAACCGTCTCTGTTTGTAGGTCCGCAGACTGATCCAGCAGCGTCTGTAACGAGCTTGACGCATCTCTCTACGGCTTGTGTATGACATGGAAACTGAAATAATTATGAATGAAGAGTAGTACCATGTTTGATGCATGATTCAATATCATCAAGAGAACTCCTTTGGTTATCGGTGGTTCTGCTATCTGAAAATCTTGCCACATAATGAGATCTGTATAGTCTTTGGCATAAAAATTTATTTCTGGCACCTTAAAATACCTGATAACATCTGTTTCTTGAATGCATGCCCTTGCTTTTATGATACGCCTAAATCCCAACTGACGCACATGCTCCCTTTCATCAGCTATCATTGCAATGAGAATGTTTTCTTGATTTGCGTAATATGCATTTCGCTGAATGACTGAGTCATGTACTCTCCTAAGCTCTTCACGGAGATACCGGCTTCTTGCAATCATATGCCACATATGTTTAGCACCATATTGGCATAATGGTTTACGCTTTATCTGAAACCACATCGGTGCGTATACCCTAACAATGAAAGTAGCTAATTCTTGTAAATTGCCTGAAGGATTCTCTGTGCTTGCATATAACCGCAAAGTCCTGTTTGCTGTGGTGAGCCACCTTGAATGTGATACAGTATATTGCCTGGACTCTTATGACTAAGAGTCTTTGAGAATGTTACACTTGATATAGCCTTGTGAATTTCAAGAAGGTATTTCTGGTCAGTACTTATGTCATCTACATCAACTTCACACATGTCCTCTTGAATTTCAATGGGTTTGAAGTTAACTATGGGAAGCTTTTCACAGTCTGAAAGTGCTCGGCCAATTTCTCCTGAAAATGCTCTTGGTCCAGTAGTGGTACCATCCAAGTGATGAAACAGATGGCGCAATGGAAGTTCATGAAAGTGTAAAAGGCCTATCAGCCACTGCAATGGCTTATTAAAGGCTTCTTCCAGTAATCTTATTGTGCCTCCAATACTACCAGTGTTAACCACTGTCGAATCACAGCCAACTGCAACGATGTTCCATATATCAACATTCCTTTCTTTCAAGCAATTCACTAGCGCTGTGCAAATGTATTTAGCTTTGCCACTGGAAGGTGTCACATGTGCAAAGTACAGAGAGTGTGGTTCAGATATTATGCTGATATGCTCTTCGCGTTTGGTTCTTTGGTGGTTAGAGCCATCACTCTCCTGGAATTGAATCATTGTTTTATCCTTTCTGCCATCAAAGTATAATCCCCGCATGGTTTTTGGCTCTCCTATCTGTTGTAGTTCCTTTCTCTGTTTTTGTCATTCACGTCTTAGCTTACTTCTGTCTATAATATTCCCTTTGTCTTCGGGAGTAACAATTTTAAGATCTGCCAATACTGCAGAAGCAATAGCAGCCCCAGCTCTGTCCGACATTTTAAATCTATCACAAGTAATTGCTAATGAAGGCAGTGGCTCACGCATCTGTTGTTCTGATATTACATATTGAGTCGAGGTTGTATCTTCCTCATTATCTTCAGATATCTCTTCTAGTTGTTGAAGTTCACTTGTCTCTGTTTCGATTTGTAAGTTGGACGTATTGGTTATAGCAGCACTACATAGTTGTTTGTGAGGATTCCAGACGTGCTTTTTCCATTTCCTTTCGATGTTCTCTTGCTTGTAATCGTCTTGTGTGTGTTATGTCAATGCTTCCTATCACCATTATTCTGCGTGTTCGTTGGTCATTTAAAAAATCTTGCTCTTTTGGAGGGACTTTCTTACTCTTTTCACATGAGCATCTCCTAAACTCCTTACATTTGCAGGTGTAGATGTCAAACAAAGTGCATTTTGAAGAGTTTTCAAATTCTTCAAGCTGATTTTTGTACTTAGGCTGATCCTTGCGTGACTTGTATGGCTTTAATAAGGACCTGTATTTATCATGGTACACTCGCATCATCTGTAAAACGCGTGTATGTGAAACTATTGGCAAAGAGGCCTTCTTCCAAATATTTTCTACCTTTTTGGAAACTGCCTCTGATATTTCAGAAAATGAAGGCTCCTTGTTATTCATCTGCTCCTTCACTAAATGTTTTGTGAACAGGTAATTTTTCATAATGCAGTTATAAGTTGGTAGTTGCATATCACTCATCTCACAAGGTACTTCAAATATGGCACACTTCATATGTTCTCTAGTGAAATGTTTATATTTAGTATTTGATGCCATAATATTTTTAAGAAAAATTCACAATCACAAAATATCCTGTAACATCAAAACATTATATAATTAATATATAAATATATTTTATAAGTATATATAATATATTATATAAATATATAATATATTATAAAATAAACTAAAATTATATAATACATTATAACAAGCATTTTATAATAAAATCAATATTATCTCTATATAAATCACTTTAAAATAAAGTTTTATAATATTCCGATCATATTAAAAATCTCTCCGATCAACTGAGCGACTAGGCCTACTACCTAAGAAGACAAGTGTTAACACACTGTTCTAATGTCTCACAGAAAGAAATTCCTTCTCACCAAAACCCTCCCCCACAACCCTCCCCACAACCCTCCCCCACAACATTCAGTGTAGTCTCAACATGACTCAGTTACTCTAAATTGTGTTAACTTCAGCTCTCTTGTGGCAGCTGAAGATATTAAGCATATGAAAAGACATTTTTACAAAACGAATTCCTATCATTTAGGAATCTTAATCAAACTATTAGATAATTCTAAGATAAAAGTTTATAATAGTTTGAGAAACCTAAATTAGAAGCATTTTTTTCCTTTTTACACAAAATTGTGTTAATTTTAGCCCCCTGGTGGCAGCTGAAAATTTTAAAAAAATGAACTCATATTTCGGCAGGCACATTTCGTCTACTAAATGCAACTTTTAATCACTATTAGAACTTCATACTAGAAAAAAAGTATTTTTCGCTCCACCCTACTATCAGGCTTACCAGAATGCCTCCAAAGTGGATTTTGTGTCGTTGGAGTTTGAGCTACATATGTTGACAGTGGCTCATCACTTGATGCGTCTGAATCTGATGAAGCCGAAGAAGAATAAACAGCCAAGTTCTCACCAGTTGTTTCTGCACTTTGGTTGTGTCCTGGATCAGTGTCACTATCGCTGGAGGAGTCTGTACTAGATGTAAATTGATCTAGCACACTTGTGATTCTATTACCAGCCACGACTCTGCGAGGGCGGGAAGGCTGCATCGTCGTTATATCCTGCAAAAAAATCATGTATATACAATATATATATATATAGTAGGCCCTATATATATATAGTAGGCCCTATATATATATAGTAGGCCCTATATATAGCATATAGGCCTATATATGTATGCATATATTCAACTTGTAATAGCAATAAAATATAATTATAATTGAATATTTACAGCCACAATCATTCATCAGTAAAACATTTTCTGAAAAATGTTGGCCACTACACTATTCGGGAAATGAAAGTATGATAATTCACAGGGGGTTAAATTTTGTACAGCTGTTCAAATCCAAATAAATAATTTGTTAATTATAGCTTTCAAAATAATGAAACAATTTTGCATAATTTATAATCTATAAAATGTAAAACAAAAGATACTTACGTCAAGTAAAGCAAATAAATACTCCGTTTACTTGAAATATAATAATCACTGTGAGAAGAACCAAAATCTTCGACCTTGGAAGGAGAAATGACGTTTCAGAAGCAGATCACAGCTAATACATGGAAGTTAGCCACGCCCACAACTCATCCAACCAATAAGAAAGCACGACACCAAATGGGACAAAATTTGAGCTGCTGAGCACTTTGCTGATTGCAAGTTAATAAGTGGGATACATTTCAACCCAGCGTGCAAGACTGGCCTCCTCCGAAGTGGGTTGAAAAATGAACTCACGTGCTTGAAAGAGGTAGAGGATGGTATAACATTCGAGTTGGTGCGCACCGCCACCCCCACCCCAGCCCTGACTAGAAATCGGTATATAGTCAGAGTTGATCCTAGGTCCATGTATAGCAATGGTGTTGAACACGGACTGTGGCGTGTAGTTGAACGTATTGTGGAGTTTGCCCTTCAGAACCGTGACGAACATGAAGTTAGGACGAGGCTGTCCTTCGGGTTCGGGTCAGATGACGGGGATGTAGATGATTTTTGGGTAGTAATACCATTCAGACGCTTGGCAGCTGTAGATATAGAGTATATTTTGGACTGCATAATGCAGGCTTCTCAAAGTAGTACCCGTGTTGCGGGTCATAGTGACACACCCTATACTCTTAACTTCAATTCTCCGGTTATTTAAAGGCGGCATATAAACACCGATCGTGGTTGCGGCTTTATAGCAGTAGTCTTAGCTCATATGTTCACTGTGCTAAATACACGGGCCCAAAAAAATTTGGTTGCCTACGGTAGTGGAACGTGCCCATAAACTAGCTGTAGACTGTAAACTTGAGTTTGAGTGTAATATGGGTCCTGAAGAGTTGAGAAGGGTAGAACAGGAAATGAATGTTCGTATAGTTGTATCTAGAATGGATGATCGTCATAGGACTGTGTATGGTTTTAAAGGCTGTGTGAGAGATCGTACAAGTTCCCTACTTATTTTAGTGCTGTCAGGGACAACGTATCTCCCTATCCGCAATATAAGGGCTCTTTACGCGAGTTATGATAAAAGTCGAAAATATGGATGGCATTATGATTTGTGTAAGGGGCGTCTCGAGTTTGCAGATGATATAGTGAAACATTGTAAGGATTGCCACATGGTATTTGTGCAGTGTAAAATTTCCAAATGTGAAAGTCGTGTGGTTGAAGCTGAGAAGAGGGACGGTGATGTATGCAGACGCACATTTTTCAATAATAACTGTTTTGAGCTCCATAAGTCAATTGGCACGTGCAAGAAAATGAGAATCTGTCAATGTGGTATGTTTCATATGATGGATAATTGGGGGAATTTCAAGCATAAATGTGATGAAATTCACTGTTCTACTTGCCATGAGAAATATAAGGCGGTAGGAGTAAAGCATGTATGTTATATGAAAGACGCTAAGCCTAAAAATAGACCTTGTTTGACTGCGTACTACGATATAGAAACATACAATTGCTGAAACCAAAGAGGTTTTCCCACATCTACTTGTAAGCCAGACTATATGTGATGAGTGCATGGAAGTCGAGTGTGGTGAGTGTCACAAATGTGGTAAACGTACAAACGTTTTTAAAACGATTGCACACGACAGTCCCGTGAAACTCTTTGTGTCGTATATTGTCCAGTTAGCGGACAAGTTCAAAAAAATGACTGTGTATATTCTTGCTCATAACGGTGCAAAATTTGACACACAATTCCTTTATAAGGAGCTGCTTGAGCACGAGTCATCTGAGATATTTACAGGTGATTCCTTTAAAAGAGGGAACAAACTTATACAGATGCAAATAAGAGGTAATGTACAGTTCAAAGACTTTTTATTATTCACCCCTTGTAAATTAGCAAAGCTACCCAAGATAATGGGCGTAGCCGCCGAAGTTTCAAAAGGATATTTCCCTTACACATTCTTCACTAGCGAAACTTTAAATTACGTACGACTACCTCCGCCAAAACATTACTTTAACTATTAATGTATGAGTACAGGTGAACGTGAAGATTTTGACCGCTACTAAAACAGTTTTAATGAATCTAATCCTTACAATATAGCTGATGAATGTGAGCGTTATTGCGTGAATGATGTCTGCGTGCTTAGAGTATGTTTCCAGGCCTTTAGAAGGATGTACAATTGTACATAGACCGTTTCAAATGCGATCCGTTGCAAATCGCAACCATGATCGCCTCATTGGGCTTTACGGTGTTCAAGAACAATTTCATGCCTAAAGACACCTTAGCCGAAATTCACAGAAACAATCCCCGCAGTTATGGGCACAAGGCTATTTACTGGCTCATACACATACAGCAGCAGACAAATGTATACATAAAGCATGCCCGCAACACGGGGGAATACCCATTAAGGTTAAAGGCTATTGAATTTGCTAGGGATGGATTGCGTTGAAGACGACGAAAGGCCGACTTCTTAGCCTGAACAGCCAGAGTGCATGATGGGGTCCACCATGGAACCGAAGGGGCAGAGGTGCGGGGAAATGTAGATTTGGGAATTGAGGACAGAGCAGCACAGGTGATATGATCTGTGAGGTAGGTGGAGGCAGCATCGACAGTCGGGAAGTTACTCAGGACGGCAGAGGTTCGACTTTCGGTGTAGAAAAGAGGCCAGTCAGCTTTAGCGAGGGACCATCGGGAAGGGAGAGCGGAGTGGCTGGGAGTCCGGGACGTACGGAGGAGGAGGGGGAAATGATCGCTACCGTAAAGGTCTGGAGTGACAGCCCAGAAGTCAAGGAAAGCGAAAGGAGAAGTACGTGAAAGATCTATGGAAGAAAATGTACGGGTCTGGAGGTGAAAAGCTGTGGGCTACCGGTGTTGAGAAGACAGACAGAAATAGTTGAAAGAAGGGAGACCACAACGCCGCCCCGCTGATTGGTGACGGTATCACCCCACAGAGGATGGCGCGCGTTGAAGTCTCCCAGAAGGAGGAAAGGGGGAGGAAGCTGCAGGAGGAGAGCGGAAAGATCGTCAACATAAAGTTCCTGTGACGGGGGTAGATATAAAGAGCAAACCGAATATAAATGGTCTAGGAAAACCTGAGCCGCCACTGCCTGGAGAGGAGTGTTGAGGGGAAGGGGAGTAGATGGCACATCAGATCGGATGAAAAACGCTGTGGCCCCACGGGGGGCTGCATCAGACGGAGGGGGGGAGAGAGATGCTGAAAACCTTCGGAGAGGACGCAAGGGGCGAACCCCAAGTTGGGTCTCCTGAAGGCAGACGCACACCGGGTCAAAATCCTGGATAAGGAGGAGGAAGTCCTCCCAATTAGGGAGAAGGCCTCGGCAATTCCATTGAAGAATAGCAGCCATCAAGGCGGAATAGAGGGGTGGGGGGCGAGAGATGTTATCGGACGAGATTTAGAGACATGACCAGAAGAACGAGCTGACAAAGCTGGGGGGCGGGTTGAAGAAGGGGTGATTGAGGAACGGATGAAAGGAGATGGAGGGGGTTTAGATTTCGGGGTGGGGGGAATGCGAGAATGAGGGTAGGGAGCAGGACGGGGTGAATCTAGTTTCTGAGATGGGTTGGAGGAGAATATGCCGGAGGCATCGGGAGAAGAGAGCGGGATGGGGTATTCAAGGAGGGCCGGGGTGGGTCCGGATTCCGGGGTGGAGATGAAGGTGCTAAGGGCATCGGGAGGTTATCAAGGGAGCGGGGAGGTGGAGAAGGAGGGGGAGGATGGATGTCGGCTTGAATTCGAATTTCAGAGGCCGCATAACCACCATCAGGAATAGAGGAGGGAAGGGGACGGTCGCGAAGGGAAACAGGGAAATTTAGAGGAGACGGCAAAACGAAAGGGCTTTTTGAAGGCGGATGGGATACTAGGGTGGGAGGAAGAGAGCTGGTGGAAGAGGGAGCGAGGGGACGAGGAGACGGGGGGCCTGAGCAACGAAGCTTGGCAGAGGGACCCATACGCCGGGGACTGGCGATTGGTCGTTTAACGGAAGAGCGAGGAGGGGAGGAGAGTCCAGAGGAAGGGGCGGTTTTCGCTATATATGCTGAAATGTCAGCAATGGCTTCAAGAGGGAGAATAAGTGGGTTAGTTGTTATTGAGGTGGAGCAGATGGGAACAGTGGAATTGGAAGTTCTAGGGGGACGGGCTGGAGGAACAGTGAACACAGGGGGTGGAGACGACGAGAAGGAAGAGGATGAGGTTGGGGGGCGGGTGGAGACGACGAGAAGGAAGAGGATGAGGTTGGGGGGCGGGTGGACGAGGCCTGATCAGGCCTAGAATGATAGGGTATGGAAGAGGATGGTACGGAGGTGGACGAAGTCCGGGGCGAACGGGAGGTAGTCGGGCGGGAGGAGCGCAGTGTTTGAGCAAAAGTAAGGCCTGGGCGAGGGAATCGGGACCTAACGCAGGCCCTCGCTTCTTGAAAACTGAACTTGTCTGACTCCCGGACTAACAGGACCTCACGCTCGAAGAGGTAGGTCGGACAGGAAGAGGAGGAAGCGGCGTGGTCTTCTCCACAGTTGGCGCAGCGAGGAGGATTCGAACAGGAGGAACCATGTGTCGGGGACGCGCAGTTGACACAAACGCCAGGGGAACTTCGGCACGTCTTATTGACATGTCCGAACCTCTGGCAAGTAAAACATCGGCGTGGTCTGGGGATGTAACTACGGACGGGAAATTGAAGATAACCGGCCCTAATTTTTTCGGGTAATTGGGAACGAGCAAAGGTCAGGATCAATAAAGGAGATGGAATCCTTTCCCCTGAACCATACGGGGTGGGCAGTAAACACGGGTCACTTTCTGAGAGGAGAGGCGGGTGAGAAGATCCGATTCTGAGTATTCCAAAAGACGGGGAGCGTGTATTACACCCGTACAAGTGTTAAAGGAAGAGTGGGGGAGACAATCCAGGGGAGCAGAAGCCAGGGTCGAGAGAAACGAAACCTTCTGGTGTTGGGCTCTGGAGGAAACCTCCACCACAAGAGAACCATCATTCTGGGGCCACATCTGTCGGGGATCGCCACAGTGAGAAGTGAAATCGTCGTAGACCTCAAAAACATCCCGTTGTGAGAGGGGGGGAGGCGGAAGAACTGAGGACCAGAAACCGAGGGTAATCAGGGTCAGAGTCGTCAGCTCCCACAAGGGGATCAAAAGACTTGCGGAAATAAGACACACGAGAAGTCTTTGAACGAGGAGGACGCGAGTGTTCCGCAGTCCGAGGGGAGTCAACCCCATCAGGATGCGGTCTTCCAGTGGTAGAGGACTCGAGGGCCTGGTTGCCCACCACCCGAGTGCTAAGAGAAGGAGTAGTCCGAGAATGAGAAGCAGAGGTCGTAAGCCGAGGAGTAGAGGAAGCCATAGCAAACAAAAGGAAAGCTTCATCCCTAGCGTGCATCCAGCCACCACCGACTCCAACAAGGGAAAGGCGAATCGTGGGCACACTCTGTCCAACCGCCAATAGACGTCACGCAGGGGAGAGACACCCATACCAAGTCCCCGTGCCTAAAAGGCGGCCACTTTCGTCCAACGCACGGTGAAAGATGGCAGGGACAGGGCTTGGGTTTGGTTTAAGAGCGACAAGGGTGAACGACAACCACCTCCCTCACCCAAGGTCCAAGGAAAGAGTCAAGTCAAGGTCCAAAACAAAGCCAAATGCGAAAAGAAAAGACCCCAAAAGGATTGAGGGAAAAGAGGAGAAAGAAAGAAATAAATAGGAGCAAGAGATCAGCCGGGTCCCCAGACGGGTCCAATGGTCCACGAAGGCAGAGAGAGCCCTTACATCGAAGGAAGATGCATTCCCACATTGGCCACAGAGGGACGCGCCCTATAGCTCCGGACAAAACAAAGGGTGTTAATCCGGAAGAATATATATATAATTTCATTACTAGGGTCCAAAACAGCCCTAATATGTTATTGTACAATGTCCTGTCTTCAGATACTGTTTATTAGGGCGGATCGAAAATGAGGTTTTTAAACTTTCTTTTGAAATTCAAATATGGCTAGCGCGGAAAATATGTGGGTGCTATAGATAATGACTGTGCATAAATATTAGTCCTGCGAAATTACATCTTCAGGTGCCACAAAGCCGTCGAAAAAAGTGAAATATAATGATTTTCTTATATTCTGCATTAGTACAATAACTGAAACTTACTTGTTATTATTATATATTAAGTGTTCCAATTACCAAAATAGTTACTGAATTACGCAGCTCTTAGTTTATTTAGATCAATGTTCTTTTGATTAATGATCTAAATAATCCAGAACTCACCACGAGGAGGTGGCTGCGTGTCGAGCTCCACCCATGCCCTCCCAACCACCCATCCTTGCGCATGTTTTTTCTATTAACGTTTTATTTAAACTTTATATTCAGCTTTACTTTCGAATGATGGCATTTTTTTACGTGACTGAAGTGTTGATCTTATGAAGCCATCTCGCGCGTTCAATCCAAATACTTTTGATGATGCTTCAGTCACTAATTTTACCATTCTTTCTACTACTTGTGTATGACAAGGGAATTTCTCGAATGGAGGGGTACTCTTGTTTTCTATGAATTCTTCAATCTCATTTTCTGTCAGGTGTCTTGTCACAGGTGGTTCAGTGACAATGCATTTTTGGCAATTAATTAAATCAGTATAATCAGTAGCTTCAAATTGAATAACAGGTACTGTGAAACGCCTCACAACTTTTTCCTTGTTTGTTTGCCTTGCTTTCTTTATTCGCCTCCACGCTAATTCACACGCTAATTCACAGAATAATGGCCCAAATAATCTGAACCAGGTTCTCTCACTAAAGTGATATGTTCTTCTGTTACCTTCTTCTGATATACTTTGGACTCTTTTTTTTCTTGGAAGAGTGTAGAATCTTTTCGACCATCAGAATAGATTCCTCTGATTGGGACCTGATTTTGATCTTTCATAATTTCTGATCTCTTCTTTTGTCTTTCTCTTCTGATTTTACTCCTATCCACTACTTCAGATGTATTGTCAATAGAAACTTCTCCAATATCTTGCAATACTGCACTAACAATGAATGCTGCAGCTCGATCTGAAACTGCAGTCCTGTCACAAGCAGTAGCCACTGAAGGTGGATTTGTAGTTTTCCTTTTCTTGAATAATTGTTCTTCAGGTTGTTCGAGCTTTCTCTTCGAGCTAACTGGCTCTGGAAATGTATCGTCTGATATTTCGCCAGATTCACTTTCACTATTTGATGTCGATGATGATAATTCAACATTTGTATCCTGCAATTTCTCCTGTGAAGATTCTTTGGTGAGCCTCACAGCTTCTTTTTGCTTTCTTAGCAACGTAGATGCTTTTTTCTTTGAGAGTGTAATATCTACTCTATCAATAAACAGTTTTCTTTCACTCCTTTGATCTAAGAGGAACGTCACTTCTTCCTTTGGAACCGTTTTTTCTTTGGGACAAGAACATTGTGTTAGTACTTTGCACTTGCACGCTGCAATGTCAAAAAGTTTCGTGTGTGCTTCTTTTTTGAACATATCAATCTTTGCTTTGTAAGCTTCATAATTTTTTCTGCTTTGGCTTCATAATTGGCTTCATAATGACACGATACTTTTCGTGGTAGCTTCTGAACATTGTTTCAATTCGCCTGTCTGACAGAATTGGGACGGAAGCACTTTCCCAAATTGTTTTCAATTTATCAACAACTTGTTCTAATATTTGAGATATTGAAGGATCTTTATTAGTATTCTGTTTCAAATCGTTTCTTACAAACAAGTAATATTTAAAAACTCCTTCGTATGTAGGAAGATTCCTGTGCCACAAATCTTCCCCCATACCAAACATGGGGCACTCAGTTGAGGCCTTGGTTGATTTTGCACAAACTCGAGACATTTTGAAAGTATACAAATCTGAAAAAGAAAGAGCTAATATCAATTATACGTTAATTTCAGTTAATAGTACATGGCAAACTTAGGGCAACACAATACAGAAATGCAAAATATATAAGAAATATAGTTTAGACTATCTGAGTAACGCCAACAACAGAACACCCACCTGCTACGAGAGCGACAGCTACACTGAACCGAGGTACTCACGTGACAGCTGAGTGAGCTGACTATAGAAAACTGTTTTTAGAGAATATAAACTTTTTTTAAAGGTTGACTGAGCTATTTTTATACAAGTGTGAATAAATTCTTGTCTATTGTGCATCGTGGACTCTTCTGTAATTATTGGTTAAAATCTGCTTTTTTCAATTTTTTTCAATATTGAAGGTCATTGTGGCACCTGAAGATATTAATGTTATGATTTTAAATTTATACCAGCTTATTTCCTCACTACTCCACACATTTTCCACACTAGCCAATTTGAAAATTCGAAAAATGAGTTTTTCACTCCGCCCTACTGTTTATCTCTCACCCATATGGTAGTCTTGGTTCAGACAACTGCTGGTTTACAATACCTTATTTTTGTAATGTAGCAAAGATTATATATGCATATTAAGTTGTGTTATAATAAATGTTATAATAAGTGGCTAAGTTATAATAAGTGTTAAGTGGCTATGGATTGTGAATGATCTGCAATAAAGATGTTTCGTTTGTTTGATACGCTGCATGCCCGCTGTAGCCAATACAATAGCACTACATTGGATGACGTCACAAACCATCGAACAAGCCTTCTCTTAGTTGGTTTTGATTGAATCCCACTACAGCAAAAAAATTTGACATGTAGTGGAGTACGCTTCCAACTGCGTCTCGATTGTAGAAATTTGCCAAAGTTTGCGTATCTATGACGAACTACTTATGTTATGGGCTTTCAAAAGTCTGTGACACGATCGTGACCTTGATTCGAGTGACCTACCCTGTATCTCATGAACTATTTGTTGTATTGGAATAAAATTTGGATAGGTAAAATTGTCACAACCCTTTATTGCCCAAAAGTACAAATTTCTAACCTTTCAAATACACGTATTCATAACTTAACTCTACAAAATATTTGGGCAGTAAAGGGTTAAGGAAACCTTATACAAGTTACCAAAAATTGTCTCCTAAGAGAACCCAACATATACAGTATGTTACGAAAAATCACTAAAATTGTTTAGCATTACACCACCTGTGGTAAAACGCTGCTGGTTCTGATAACATTTATGTTAGGGTTCTTAGGGAAGGGGAGGATAGCTTAGAATGGGCCTTAGATAACATTACATTACATTAGAACATAAGAAATTTTTATAGTGGGCACACTAGGGGCCACTTCGGCCCATCGAGGTGGCTCCACTATGTAAAAACTGCCTGTACATTGGCAGCAACCAATTTTTACAAAACTAATTAATTATCAATTTAAAACTAAAGATAGAATCTCTGGATCCAGAGGATCAAAGTCATAATAGGCTACTATCCACAAATATGTTACACTCTATATCTATTTATGGATCAAGTAAAGATAAGCACCCCCAGCCTTCTTTAATTAGCCTTATAAGGCTACTAACGAAAATATCACGACCTAACTTAACCAATCGTCAAGGGCGTACAGTTGACTTAATGATTGGTTAGGTTAGGTCATGATATTTTCGTTAGTTAGCCTTATAAGGCTAATTAAAGAAGGCTGGGGGTGCTTATCTTTACTTGATCCCCATTTATAAATGACATGCAAATATATCAGATCCAAAGAATCCAGTCAATTTCATTATGGTGCCCATCAACACCAGTACCTTGCCAACCAAAAATAAGTCACAGTCCATATCAATTGCGGACCAAGTCACAATTTATAACCATATACATTACAATATATATACTTAGGAGGAAAAGTGTAGGTGTGGCTGTAAAGACTGTACAGTAATGTAGAAATGTGTGTGTACCCATTTTGGGTCTCCCATTTAAAGGTGTTTGTGGGGCAAGTGAAGATCATGAGTCTTTAAATACCTCGCAGTACTATGGGGGGGCACCACTCAGCAGAGGAATCTCTTTAAATGGGGTGTGTAAGGACAGAGAGTATCCCCTAACCCAAGATGCTGCCTCCCTATATCCCACAACACCTGTGTTGAGCTGTGGGATCTATCACCCAAATGCGCATAATATGAAATAAACTAGTACCATTCATGCAATAAAAATGGGCTTAAACACCATCACCAGATGTCCTTTGCAGACATCAAACTATCCAACCTTCTTTTGAAAGAATCGAGTGTATCTGAAGTCACCACTTCTTTTGTCAGACTGTTCCAAAACTTAATTACTCTGTTTGTAAAACTGTTTTCTTAAATTTGTTCTACATCTTGGCTTAAATAATTTCATACTATGACCTCTAGTCTGGTTATTGTGATCTTTAATGAAAAGAGACTCAAAATCTATCTTATCCAACCCTTTTGTCATTTTATACACCTCTATCATATCACCCTTTAACCTCCTCCTTTTTAATGAGAACATGCTTAGATATGCCAGTCTTTCCTTATATGTCAATTGTCTTAGAGATGAGATCATTCTTGTTACTCATTTCTGTACTTTTTCCAGTTTTTCAATATCTTGTATCAAATAGGGACTATTAAATTGAATGCAGTATTCGAGGAGGGGTCTCACATATGAAATGTATAGTTGCTTTATAATATTGGGTGATTTTTATTCAATGTGTGTGTGCATGAGATTGAGTCTAGCATTTGCTTTATTCAGAGGTAGGGAGTAGGAGTCGGGAGTTGGCCCTTTTTTGAGTTTTTTAGAGGAGTCGGGAGTCGGAGTCGGTAAAAATAAACGACTCCCAACTCTTAAATGATTTGTATATTTTTGCATTTTGTAGAAAAATTGCAATTATTGGTAAAATACTATTTTTTATTAAAATATTTTCTTATTGGCTATAAATTCAATTAGAACTGATCAATCAGATAATGATTTTAAAACTTTAATATTATTATCCATATTTAACTTTATAATATATTAATAAAAAATACATTATTTAGTAAACTATTTTTTATATTGAAGCTCTGGCCAATTTCATTTGGTTTAAATTAGATAGACTAATATGTATTTTATTTTCAAAAGGAATTTATTGGAAAGAAATTATTTTAGTTACTATAAAGATTTATTTATTTTTATATCTACATATCAAGTAAAATAAAATTTAATTAAGACTGAGATTTATTATTTATTCTGCTAAATCCTTTAGTACCTTAGGGTATATCTTTAAAGCTAAGTGCAATGCCCTCTGTCATAGGGTTGAGGCTTGTGATAGTCTGCTCATCTCACCCGACTGTTTGAGGGCCTTCTTAGGTCTTACATATACAGATTTGGACCCCTAACCCTCTCCAATGGGAAAAGAGGATTAGGTTAATGCTACAGCTATAATACTGTAGTGTATAGAATTATTGCAGGGAGTCAGGAGTTAGTTTCAAAAAACTGACTCAAGAGTCGGGAGTCAGGAGTCAGAATTTTTTTGGCCAACTCCCCACCTCTGCCTTTACCAGTAATTCCTTTCCAGTGCAAGTAACTCCATGTTCCTACTATGTACAGTCTTGTTACTGATAACACCCCAACCAAAAAAAAATTTTTGCTGCTGATTTAATTCTAAGATCTGTTTTTGGATAATATTGATGTGCTGATTTAAAAAATCACCTTAGATTTTGTCCATCACATCAGGTTTTTGTGCAATGCAATATGCCTATTTTGGGTGATCCATGAAGGGCGCTTATCAAAATTGATGATTTTTGAGACCCGTTAACAGCTGTTTTGCTATTAAAATTTTATCTGTGGAATATGCAAATCTGTGCATTAAATCTAAAGGTCATGTACAACATATTAAAATCTTGGGTATCTGTGATTTCCCCAGGTGTGAGCGTGATGTCATGATCTGAGAGAGATTTTGCGTTGGCGGAGTGAGAGCAGCCGGTTCCGCTAGTGACGTTACTTGTAAACTTTCAGCAGTTGGGTTGTAACTAGGGTTGCACCGATTAATCGGTTGACAATCGGTAATTGGCCATATCGGCCATCAGCTTTTTTTTTTGTCGATTAATCGGTTTTCATACTCGGTCATCTTTGTTTATTACATTACAGAAATTGCATCCCTGGTTTAAGAATTTCAGTTATCCTAGACATGAAATGAACTTAAATAATATTTTGCTTATTTTTTATTAAATATTTTCTACCAATTTGCATTGTTTGGAGAATAATAGGCAGAGTATTATTGAATTAATTTACTCCATTATCACTCCATTTATTAAAATAAAAAAATTATTGTACCTTACTGAACAAAAGAATCCATTTAAGCTTTCCTGTTGCAAAACAAAAGTGGCCTTAACTTACTCTCTAATGATAAACAAAATTTGAGATGGAAACATTGCATAGGGTGCATTTGCAAATAATTTTGTTATTTTTATCTACTTTAAAGTATTTCCATGCAATGCTTGGAGCCATAAGGGCTTTATGTTATTTAAATTTGTAACAAAAATATAAAATTTCTTGGCAACTTTCATTAAAATGCTTAATTTAATCTGTAAAAGAAATTAAAGAATTAGAATATGTAAATAGTTCTAAAAATATTAGATTAATATTAGATAAAAAAATATTAGATATTAGGCCTACGTTTTATGTGTGCTCCTATTTACCAGTATAATAGGTATAAGCGGCGTAATTCAGTAACCATATAGTGCTATAAACTTATACAGTATATAAAAAGAATTATCGGCCGATTAATCGGTAATTGGCTAATTTGCTTATCGGTGCAACCCTAGTTGCAACATGAGCATTAAAGTTCACTATCTCAACAGTCATCTGGATAAATTTCCAGAAAATCTTGGTGATGTTAGTGAAGAGCAAGGTGAAAGGTTCCACCAAGATATCAAAGTGATGGAAGAACGATACCAAGGAAGATGGGATACCCATATGATGGCTGACTACTGCTGGAGCCTGCAAAGAGATTGTCTTGACATCTCTCATTCTAGGAAGTCCTATAAGATAAAATTTATCAGCACTGAAAAGTAAGAAAACAAGAAAAAGACAATGTTAAGAAAACTGGTCCCGTGCTTGCTTTAATATGGATTCATTTTTTGCTTATTTAAACACTTTTAATCACTTTGTGTCAATATTACCATTGTATATTAAAGTTCACTCCCTGCATAATTGTTTACTTTTCCATGCTGATTCCGAGTATGTAAAAACTTATTTTTTGAAAAGAAAAAAAATTGGGCATAACCCTGCCAAAATGCGATATCTCCAAAATATCCGTATTTGATTGCTCGAAAACCTGACGTGATAGGCAAAAACCAGGGCTGTGGAGTCGGCACATAAAAAACTGACTCCGACTCCTCAATTTTTTGTCTATCCGACTCTGACTCCGACTCCGAAGGTATATTAATTCTAAATCTGCTATGATGATAATTACACAAGAGGCATTTCATCACCACCACGTGAAGCATCATCATCTGTGGTCATTGTTACGGTAACTTTGTCTGTAGTAAAGAATCTTGTAAGTGGTGCTTGTCATTCAGTAGATTTCTGATCTTTTGTTAACTTTGAAGTAGTTGGAAGGTTTTTATTACTATCTTTCTCAATGACAACTTCTAAAATTTTGGGATGGAAACACTGCAAATGTCTTTTCAAATTTGATGCTCTGGTTGGTGCATTTTTATCAGAGCCAGTAAAACCACTGATTTTTGCTTCACATAATTTTTCATCATCATCATCTTCTATCATACACTGACACACAAAATGTTTCCCATCTGTGGTTATTGTAAAATATTAAAAAACTGTAGACTTTGTTGGAAGTGTCTTTGCCACTGTGAAAGGGGTTTTAGACTTGAAAGTTAAAAACTTATGAAATTTAGAAAGAACTCGAAATTAAATGAGCATTAAAAATAAAAAATATTATCTGAAAAGAAAAAATGAATTAATGGCATTAGTGTCTGAAATGGAAAACATTGTGTTTATTATTTAAGTGATTTAACCACCATAGCTGCCAGTGATGTCACCAGGGTTGTGGAGTCGGTCCAAAATTTTCCGACTCCGACTCCGACTCCGACTCCACACATTGTCAAAAATTCGACTCCGACTCCGACTCCACACATTGTAAAAAATCTAAAAATCCAACTCCGACTCCTCACATTTTAAATATACGACTCCGACTCCTCTAGTGTTTCACTCTATAATTATCATAATAATAAGACATTTCATCACCACCACACTAAGTGTGAAATTTTGTATTTTATATTTTATATTTAAATAAATATTAATTGTATATTCTGAAAATGTAAAAAAAAAATATTAAAAAAACTTAATCTAGGGGCTATCAATGAATAAGGTTTATTGACCAAAAAAACTAAATAACCTAAATGTTAGTATTTAGGATTTAGAAATTAAGGGTGACACAGGACAGAAATTGGAGTCGGAGTCGGAAGTTTTTTACCGACTCCGACTCCGACTCAGCCCTGAAACGTGCGACTCCACGACTCCGACTCCACGACTCCGACTCCGACTCCACAACCCTGGATGTCACACACAAAAACATATTTTATTAAAATTTATATTGAGGTCGGAGTCGGAGTCGGTACATTTTTACCGACTCCGACTCCGACTCCAGCACCACCAAAATTGCTTCCGACTCCGACTCCGACTCCACAGCCCTGGCAAAAACTAAGGTGATTTTTTAAATCAGCACACCAAAGTTACCTAAAAACAGGTGTTAGAATTAAATCAGCAAAATTGGTGTTGGGTAGTGTAATTCTTGCTTTCAGTTCATGCCAGGCCTCCATGTCCTTCATATGTGCTAGTGAATGTTCATGATCACTGTGTAGAGGAAAGATTTTTCCATATGTTGAACCCACCTCTGGTTTGTGCATTTGCATTTCCACTCACCATGCAAAAGTGAAAGAAAGCCAGGGGGGTAGAAAATTAAGAAAAATTAAATAAAAAAATTAAAACAAAATATAAAACAAGTATAAAAGTGTAAAAATATTATGTACACATTGTACATTTTTCTAAAATGTAAAAAAGTGATGTTAGTTCTCCAACATCTATAGGCTGAAGGCCAGACATGTGGTAATAGTAATAGACTATTACAGGATTTTTCAAGTAATAGTAATAGATCATAATTTTTTGGCTGTAATAGTAATAGTAATAGAAGGCAAAGTAATAGATAATAGTCTATTACTTTTCTATTACAGTGGCAATGGACATATTGTGTGAACAAAGAACTGAAAAATGAACTAAATCTACTCTAAACTAAAAATAAACATGTTTGTGAACTAATATTGTGGCAAATTTTTCCTTCAATAAAGTAAAATTTATCAAGACCTACAGTCTCTGAAATTGTAATGATTTAGCTGAAACAAATGTTTGTTATTTGGCTGCTGCTCAGCCTCATCCTGGATCCATAAGTGCAGAGTCCTCTGCCTCTCAGCCTCATCCTGGATCCCTGAATCCAGACACTGCTACATCGCCAGCTCAATACCATCTCACACAGGGTACCCCCCAAGTGGCCTTGGTGAATCGGGATGCTGGGAATGCCATTGGGTGTCATGATGAGGAGGCATCTTGGACAATGGTGGTAAGGAGGGGCTGGAAGTGAGCAATCCCTCTGAGAACTGCAACCACTGCAGTAGCTAATGGTGGTGGTCCCTCAAGGGGGTCTGGTCTCACTCATGCACTGGCTAGAGGGAGTCAGCCTGTGGCAAAGGCTGGCAGAGAATGGCGGGGTATCATAGGGGCTGCCAAAACAGATCATATGATGGCTGTACCAATGATGACCACAAACATTTTTGTCTCGAGATGTCAACCTGATCTTACAGCCAAGGAGCTGCAGGCATTTGTGGAAGATGAAGTGAACCTTCAGGTTACATGTAGGAAAATTGACTCCAGATGGACTGTGTACAGTTCCTTTCAAGTTACAGCAGTCTGTGATGATCCAGGGGTATTTATGGATCCAGCAGTATGGCTGGAATGGGTATATGTATGGCGGTTCTATGAGAAGAAGGGAAGAAAAAACCTGCAGCCCCTCTCGCAAGTGCTGGAGAGGGTAATTATGGAGACATCATGCATTGTACTGTAGAGGAAAATCCAGCTGGGTCTAATGCTGTAACTGCTGTGCCTGGTATAAGTGGCAGAACTCTGCATCTTCCTAATTGCAACATTCAACATAATCTCTTATAACTGTAGAGGCCTAAGTTTAGGCAATAACAGCAAACACAGGCAGATAATAATTGATAAGCTGTTAGAGGATGCTGATATTCTGTTTGCAGGAAACATGGCTATGGAAACAGGATTTAAAGGACCTAAATAGCCTGTCCAGTAACTTTCATGGGATAGGGGAGGCCACCAGAGATAAACAAGATAGTCCCCTTGCAGGCCACCAACCTGGTGGGGTAGCTATTCTATGGAGGTTGGGGTGGGAAATATATTAGTGAATTAAAACTTGGTTTGAATTGGCTAATTGGAATAGAATTTGTGTAGACAATAAAAAATTTGTAATTCTGTGTATCTATATGCCTTTTCAGGCAGTTGATAATGAAGAAGATTACCTCAGTAAATTGGGGCAAGTCAGCAGTATTATTGATGAGTTAGATACGACATGTGTAGCTATTATTGGTGACTTTAATGCTAATGTGCTTAATGATAATTCTTTGTTTAGCAACCACTTAAAAGCCTTCTGTGAAGATAATAACTTGACCCTTTCATTCATGTGTAGTCTTCCTGGTGATAGCTTTACTTATGTTAGTGATAGTTGGCACACCACCACATGGTTGGATCATTGTATTTGTATGTTCATTATACACAGTGATTCACTGGCCTACTTAGTCACTGCTCCAGACAACTATCTCTTAATCTTCTGTGGACCTCTTGTATAATGTTTGTATCTGTTCAATCTGATATAAAGTGTTTGTTTATTTGTTTGTTAACACACTGCTTCTAATTGGATTTAAATAGACAAAGATCCTTTTCAAATGAGTGAAGTACCCCACATCCAAAAGTAAAAGTACCGTAATAGTAATAGATGACCAAGTAATAGTAAGATGAAAATTAAAGTAGTAGTAATCAGGGCTGTGGAGTCGGAAGCAATTTTGGTGGTGCTGGAGTCGGAGTCAGTAAAAATGTACCGACTCCGACCTCAATATAAATTTTAATAAAATATGTTTTTGTGTGTGATATCACTGGCAGCTATGGTGGTTAAACCACTTAAATAATAAACACAATGTTTTCCATTTCAGACACTAATGCCATTAATTCATTTTTTCTTTTCAGATAATATTTTTTATTTTTAATGCTTATTTAATTTCGAGTTCTTTCTAAATTTCATAAGTTTTTAACTTTCAAGTCTAAAACCCCTTTCACAATGGCAAAGACACTTCCAACAAAGTCTGCAGTTTTTGAATATTTTACAATAACCACAGATGGGAAACATTTCGTGTGTCAGTGTATGATAGAAGATGATGATGGTGAAAAATTATGTGAAGCAAAAATCAGTGGTTTTACTGGCTCTGATAAAAATGCACCAACCAGAGCATCAAATTTGAAAAGACATTTGCAGTGTTTCCATCCCAAAATTTTAGAAGTTGTCATTGAGAAAGATAGTAATAAAAACCTTCCAACTACTTCAAAGTTAACAAAAGATCAGAAATCTACGACTTACAAGATTCTTTACTACAGACAAAGTTACCGTAACAATGACCACAGAAAAGTTCAAGAAGCACATCATCGAACTGGTGATAAGAAATGGTGTAGCCTTATCTTTATTTTCACAACCAGCCTTTCTAGGCCTAAATGGAGAAATGGCCAAGAAACTTGGAGTTTCTCTGGAAAGACAAAGTATCAGAAAAATTATAGTTGAAGAAGCCACAAATAAAAAGGAAGAACTTCGAAGAACTCTTAAGGGACGCTTCATGTTTATTAAAATGGATGCAGCCACGTGTCATAGAGCTAACTATTTTGCCATCAATGCTAGATTTGTTGATGAAAACAATAAAATAGTAACTCAGACATTGGGAGTAAAGGACACTGAGGCGCATCATGACAGCTACTATCTTCAGAAGTTAGTGGAGTAAGTTTTACAAGACTTTGTAATTAAGAAAGAGCAGATTCTATATATTGTCGCAGATAATGCTTCAAACATGCTAAGCACAATAGAAAAGCTGAATAAAGTTGATGAGGAAAAAGTGGCTAAAGAAGATGACATTCCTGAAACTGATTCTCAAACAGCACAAACAGAACAGAGCGATGAAATTTTAGATGATATTGTTGAAGAAGCATCTAAGCTCTTTCTAATCCAACATATGCGTTGTGTTGTACATACATTGCAGCTAGCAATAAGAGAGGGATTGAAAGATCACCATGCAGCTACTCTGATAGGCAAGTTGAAGCAAGTAGCTACTGCAGCCAGGACCTCTAAAATTGATGCTATTATCCACAGACATGCAGGAAAGGGAGCTATTTTGGACCAAGCGACACGCTGGGGGAGCACATATATGATGATTAAGCGTTTGCTTGATCTAAAACCCTTCCTAGAAGACATTGATAATCCCAATGTTTCACTAACTGAAATTCAATGGAGGGAGGTTACACAATTAGAAGCTCTGCTTGCTCACCCTTATACTGTCACCAAAAAGTTGCAAGCAGAGGATTTAACTCCTGGTACATTCCTATGGGAATGAATAAATTTATTATTTCGTCTATCCCAAACTGGAGGATTAATTGCTGATGGAATTGTATCCTCAATGAAGAAAAGAGGGTCTGCTACTGGAAAATGAGATCTTATTAGCTGCTGTCTACATAGATCCAATGAACCAAATTTTGTTGACTGAAGAACAAATTGCTAAAGCAAAAGAGGCCCTTTGTGAGGTTGCAATTCGCATAAAAGGGCTATTACCTGAAAATCCTAAACCACAGGATGAAGATATGAGTAGTAAGTCCCTCTCATCCTCTTCAAATGATGATGAATTAAACTTTCAAAAATATTTAGATAAAATTGAACGCTCAAAAGCAAAGCGTCGCCGCTTAAACGTGCATAGGCAACCTTTTGATGTTAAACTAATGAAATTTAAGCAAGATTTTTTTGATGGCCTAAAAGAAGTGGAAAAATATGATCGCTCATCTAAACTGACAATACAAGAAGTCATCCCCGCATATCCAGAGATTTTAAGAGATACAGCTATGATAGCAACAGCCATGCCACCCACTCAGGTCAGTGTGGAGAGACTGTTTTCCGCACTGAAAATAATTAAATCAGATTTAAGGGCTTCAATGAAAGAGGATCTGGCAGAAGCAATTCTGTTCCTAAGAACAAGTTATTCGTAAATTTTAGATTTTCACCCTTGGCCTTAGTTTAATAAATTTTGCAGGAATACTTTTATATTTTTGATTGCATTTAATGAAATTTTTATTTTGTCATACCATAGTCTTAAAATTAATTTTTTGTTTTGTTTTATGCTCAATGAATTTTGTTTTTTCATAAATAAAAAATAAAAAACCATAATGGCATCGCTACAACCATTAGACTCAAACTTTGCAGGTTATGGGTTTAAAAAGTAGCCTGATGATTCACGTGGTGGTGATGAAATGCCTCTTGTGTAATTATCATCATAGCAGATTTAGAATTAATATACCTTCGGAGTCGGATAGACAAAAAATTTTGGAGTCGGAGTCAGTTTTTTATGTGCCGACTCCACAGCCCTGATAGTAATAGAAGAAATCAAAAGTAATAGTAATATAGAAACCCAGTAATTGACCCCATGTCTGCTGAAGGCATTCATTGGAAAAACATAAACAAAGATTCGGCTAGGGTTGCCAAGTCAACAGATCTTGGATAAAGGACACTTGCACGCTACTGTATATTCCATTGCTTATCATGATAAAAATTTACTTGTGCAATATTTTTTACAATTTCTTCATTATATTCATAGATAAAATATGTCTAGAAAGTCATACACTTGTAAAATCACACTACTGTATTGAAATGAAACATTTTTAAATTTCTTTATTATATTTTGTGAATTAAAGACAGGAAAATATTTACAAATCATTATAATGAATGACGCCTTTAATGCATAAGGTTATTAGAAAAAAAATTAGACACGAACAAGCCTTAACTTTCAGTAGTGCGACACGTAAAATAATGTTTTCTAACTTTCTAAGAGGGGGAAACCTAGTATATAATTAAGTATTCTTACCTAAGTATTCATCTGAAGATATTCTTCAACTCATAAAAAATAGAATCACGTCAAAAACTCATGAAGCCAGTTTAATATGGCAATTTGGCAAAGCACAAAAAATATGTTAGCGGGTGATGCCTTCCTCATTCCTCTCCAGCAAGGATGACAATGGCAACGGGCAATGGGGGCAGGATTGTCAACTCTGATTTACTAGAAATCACATCTGAATGTTGAATCTCACTTCTCCCGATTAACGAATTAATTAAGTTTGAAAACATCTCTGTCTCAAATTTTTAGTGATGAATAAAATTTTGAGAGTCAATTATTGAATTAAAGGACATATGGTGTCCTTTCTGAGTTTATCAAAAGACAAGGACACATGAGCTGAAATAAAGAACTGTCCTTTGAAATAAAGGACACTTGGCAACCCTAAATTCCAAAAGCCAGTGCATAATGCATGCACAGTAGTGACTACCCCAGAACAAGTGTCAGGGTTAAAAATAAAATGTATTCTTATAAAAATATTTCTAAAATAGTAAATAAATAAATATAAAATATAAAACATAATTATAAAAATTTAAAAAACCTAATGTACTCAAAAAACAGAAAATGAGATGCCAAATTTGCTTCAGTGATTGTTAAGTACCATACATAAAGTTTTTAAATTTAATTTATGTAAAAAAAAAAATTTCAGATTGTGAACAAATCCCCAATCCCATCGAAATACCTCTTTGCCATTTGTGCATTTGTGGTTTGTATGGGTTTCCAAGAATGTAACCTGCACAAACTGTAGGGCATGACTGTAGTTCAAAATAATAATAAGTTTACCTTATTTTATTTCTTAATGTGTAATCCCATGGGGAAAAATTTTCAGCTCAGTTTATACTATCTAGTTAATGAGTTTTTCTTTTTTAGCTTTGCAGTTTCTCTTTCAGAAATGAAATATATAAGTTCTGAATAGACCTTTACTCTCTCCCTTGACAGTACCAAAATTTGTATTTAAAATGGGAGACCATTTTGTTTTTTCAAAAATGTCAAGGTTTGGATCATCATTCGAAAAGGAAGAGGCAGAAAATGAAAATTTAGAAGAAACTTACAAATCATTGAAATCCCAAAATGAAATTTTTATTAAAGTTGAAGAAGTTGAAATTAAACAAGAGCTTTTTGAGGAGAAAATGGATAGTTCAAATCAAGAAACAAATTTCTTAATAAATTCTGATATAGAAGATGTAAGTTCTGTATTGCAAAAATACTTATTATTATTATTTCATTATTTGTACTTTTATTTATTTTTTAGTTCTATGTTTTTTCTTATTTTTTAATTAATTATTACTAGCTGTACTATGAGAAAACTATAGCTATGGGGTTATGGTTGATTGCCTTCACCTTCATCCATTGGAAATTTCCAGCAGATTTTGATGGAGAGTTGATGATAAAAACCCTACATCTTTTTGTTAAAAAGTTGTGTTTGAGGAGGTCTTCAAAGGAAGATTAAGCACTTCTCCCTTGCCTGAAGCTTCACTTGAAACTAGCCAACCCTGAAATGACTAATATAAAGTTCCTTTGTCTTAAAAATTTGCTGACTTTACGAAGTCTCCAGATGTCTAATTTTTATGTTTTCATTATTTCTTCTCTCAAAATAATTTTCATGCGTCAGCAGTGGAAAATTTTGATATGAAATGATATATTTTTCTTATGTGGACCCAATGCCTACATATTAGGTTCTATGTATGGCAATTATTTCCATTCCCAATAGGCTATGTCGCCAATCCTGAGGCAATTTTGTAGTTATTTAATTCATTAAATTAATAATTTGTATTTAATTAAGAAATAAAGGCACAATATACAATACCATGTTGTAGGTGTGTATAAGCCTGGGTTTGAATTAGGCTTTGTGCCATTACTAAAAGATTAGTTATGCAGTGCATGTCTACTATGCTATGCAAATTATAATTATAGGTAAAAACTGAAGGTGAAGTATTGTTCAAAATTTAAGCTTTTTTACCTCAAATTTTGGGATTGCTTCTTCCAGTTTTTGTTGTAAAAAGTAATAGAGGAATTTCAAAATTTAAGATTCTACTTTCTAGATTTAATCTAGGGGTGGTAATTATTAGGGAGATACTTTGGCTTACTTGGTTTGGGAACTGAGGTCTATTTGACATTAACTTTTCATGATGAACATGTGCAGAAATCATTAAATATTCTGTGTCATTTTCAGGACTACCAAATGAAGCATAAAACAGCTGATAATTCAATAGAGGATCCTCCTGCTGTTTGTTATGACATAGTAAGTGAAGCATTTAGGCTAGCTTTGGTTAGTAAACAAAATATTATTTTATATACAATATTTTTATGAGAGACTCCAGTTAACAAATACATTGTACAGTTGTTTGCATATGTAATGTTCCTCACCTCACAGGTGACTCTGTACCTGTGGCAATGCTGCAGCGATAGTCAAGGTACCCTAACTAGGGGAAGGTGGGGTGGAGGGGGGACAACTGAGTCCAGCAACATATAACATTGACATACAATACAGGTAAGGCGCCATTCAAAAATTACATAATGCTATTTTTGCTAAAACCTGACACTCTCACTCCCCCCATGTAATGTTCCGTAATGTGTTGGTTGGGGGAAGTGTTACATAACATCTTAGGGGGTGCCTGGTCTAGTGTTACAGAATGTTCCTTGGGGGATCTGAGGTATCAAGTTTTAGCAAAAATAGTGTCATGTAATTTTTGAATGGTCCCTAATTATAATGTAATGTCGGAGTTCAACGCTGTTCATGATCTTATTAATCATTTATCTTTATGAACACAATGTTTACTAGTCTTATACAGTAATAAGGTTCCATTATGATTACTGCAAGTCTATATGAACAGATACCATAATACAACTTTTTATATAATAGTGAATTTGAACCAAAAATATACATTACACAACCATCCTCCACACTCCCTCATTCCCCTTCCCAACCCACCAGTCTCGCATATATTAAATCATTATGTAACAATACTAAAAAGCTGTTTGTAGAGTGTGTGTGCAGCTTTAAACCTTTACTAACTTACGAATGTACACTATTACACGAATACCTCAAAATTTGTCATTAATTTGTTCCAGAATACCATGATGAAATACGAAATGATGAAATTCGAGGTAGATTATAACATGTTTCAATGAGAAAACATTTTACTGTATTATGTTATTAAACAGATTAATTAATCAAATTCTACTCATTTTATGGCAAAATATAATAGGGTAATATAATATTGCGCTGGTAAACAATTGAATTTCATCAATTTTGATCATTTTTTTCACATTTAAAAAAAAAAATGACGAATCTGTGAATATGGATGATGGATTGTGAAACTATAGGTAGTAAAAGATTGATGATGAATCTGCGAAATGATGAATTTTTGAGGTATTCCTGTACATACATATGTATTGACATTGAGTGAAAAAAAGATTGAGACAGTGTGAGAGAGAGCAAGGTAGAGGGGCAGAGTGAGTTAGTGGGAAATGGCTTATCGATTGTCACACAAAGATCTTTTTAACAGTTTGGATCTGAATAATAGTAACTGATTATCAAAATCACACAAGAATAATCCACCATTATACTAGCATAAACATATTTATATATACTTATAAATTCATACAATATTGCACTAATGTTTATGAAATAACATTGATGGGCCAAACCATGGTGTTGATATGGTTACTTGCTGTCACCATCCAGGAGAGACTACATATGGGTGTGTCAGTGGAAACCATAAGGTAATGGTTGCATGAAGCAGGATATCATAACGAGTTTGTGGCTGTGCCTATTATATTACTATTGTTTTCTGGATTGTATTTGTATTAGGGGCATTCCAGGAGAGATCACCCAATGCATGTCACCACTCTGACTCAGATTTTGATGAAAATTGACATATGGGGTTCTTCCAGGTGCTGATTTCACTGGTCAAAATAAAAAAGTTCTATGACCCATAATTTTTGAGATATGGTCCCCACTTTACCACCTAACTTTAATGGGCAATAACTCCCAAACATCTTACCATAGACCTATAAAACTATACATTTTTAGAATCAGCATGAAGAGATCTATTAAATGATACCACATTCAAATGTTAAAAGATACAAATAATAAAAAATGTGGGTATCATGTTGCAAGATATTTTAAAAATTATTGAAAAAATATGTACATTGTGAAATTTTGACATTTTTACGTCTGCAGACTAAAATAGAGGACTACAAATGATATATTCACATGGATGAAAATAAATAGCAAAAATACAAATTGAACACACATATTACATCAAGTTGATTCATAATTACACGAGTTGAAATTTTCAACTCATTTTCTGGGAAAACATATTGAATACACATTGTTCCTGGCTTTAAAGTTGGTGTGCTTAATAAACCTAAAATTTTATCTCTTGATATGTCGCATGTATCTCTAATTTGTGAAAAGTAATAGTAAACACTATATCCTGATGGGTGCAAAAAGCTAACCTCAAAGTCATCAGATTCCTCATTATAGGAATGTACAAATCCCAACCATTTCTGATCATTGTAAGTACAAACTATGTACTCTCCTATTTTCGGATTAACTTCAACATTATCTTCACCCAGAAAAGCTTTGCTTATAATCCTCACCTCACCAACTTCATCAGAAGCTAATTCAAATGTTTTTGTTATTTGCATTAATAGGTACAAATCTGTGGAATTTTTGTGTTCCTGTTAGCCGCATACTTTTTTCATATCTGTCACTTAAAAATTTTTCCATAGCTTCAATTTCTTCAGAATTTATTAAAAAAAAATTTATGCTGTCACTTATATTGTTTGAACAAAATTCAAACATGTCTTCTGGTGTTAATATTTGATTTGCGAATGTTCTCTGCATACTCGCTCTGGCTACAGATCTTTTCACTGTACCCCCAATCCCATCACAAGTGCTCTTACCATGGCTTGTGGCAAAGAAATGCCACTCACATTCCAGCCCAAAATCTTCTTCATGTTTACAAATGTTAACAAAGTTGAAATGATTTTTATATTGTCCTACACATATGTCAGTAAAATAATGTAATTCTTTGATATGAAGGTGGGATTTTCTAATAATAGGTACGAGTGTATTTAAAAAAGTATAAACTATTGTAGTGTTATGTTTTATATTTGGAGATAAAAAAACAATAACTTGAATGTTTTGTTTCATTACTTTCTGGTTCCTTATAATATAACACAAAGGCCGAAACAGTTTTGTCTTTCGCCATTGAAATACATCACCAGTGCTGTGCTCATCGGGAAAATCTGATTCTGAATCACTAGAAACACTTGAATGATGAGATTCAAATGATATATCAAGGTCACTATCACTATCACTGTCACTGTCTGCTTCTAAATAAGCAAGAATTTCATGCTCATCTAAACACTTTCTCTTACAGTTTGAGGATGAGGATTCACCACGAGATGTACTTGGCCCTGCCATTTGAGAAATAAGGGCCTACTAATTAGTATATGCCTTGTAGTGGCAATACATGACGCAAAGAAAAAAATATCGTACAGCATGAATATATATATATATATATATATATATATATATATATATATATATATATGAGAAAATGCTTATTCAGAAGAAAGATAATATGTAAACAATATGCAAAACATCATACTTTACGCTCATATGCCTGAACAGCCACTATATTCTAGAGAAATTTGGGTAAAACCTAGTAAAAACCACCTTTCAAAAACTCAATAAATCATATAGTTATACCCTACATTTCAATTTTCTTTCATGTAGATTAAAAAATATGATAATTTTATGGGTATATAAACTAAACTGCAAATTTGTTCGCTACCTGGATCCCTGAAAAAAATTAGAAAAATTCCAAAATTTCCAGGTTTTATAGCATTCTGCTAACTCATCATCTGCATAGCGGAGCAACGTAAAGGTAATTAAAAGTGACACCCTACATATTTGAATATGGATATGGAAAATGGTAATAATAGACAGTGTAATTGTGTCATTGAAAGCTTACTAGTGAACAAATTCAGCACAAAAAATTTTGGTGAAAAAGAAACCATCATAAGAAATGGACATCCCAAACCATTTCTTAGTTTGACTGGTAGAACAAAGCAGTGCATGTGAAAATCCAATGTGACTCAGTATGAGAAAACAACATGGATGACTGGATGTGTTAATTTACAGACACTTTTGCTGGCCATGCTTATTATTCAATAGTGAATTAGGGCCATGGAATTCAACTAGATTTTGTGATTTAAATAATATGCATAAGACTCTCAAAAGACATGAGAATTCCTCTAATCATATAATTTCCACAATTAACCTTGCTAAATTTGGAAAATCTCGGATTGACTTCACAACTGAGTCACCAATATAAAGTGAGTGTGCAAATCCACAATGAAAGAGTTAAGACAAATAGAGACATTTTAAAAAGATTAATTGATGTGGTGTGTTATTTGGGAGAGCAACAGTTAACATTTAGAGGATATGATGAATCACAAGAGTCAGATAACTGAGGTAATTACGTGGAATTGCTAAATTTATGTAAAAAATATGATCCACTATTGAATTCTCATCTAGAATGTTCTAGTGTATTTTCTGGCCTATCAAATAGAATCCAAAATGACCTCATTGATAGTGTAGGGGAAATATTATTAAATTAAATTGAGTGAAATAAAAGCTGCCCCTTTCGTGGCTCTCATTTTAGATGAAACAACTGATGCTAGAACTGTATCTCAGCTTTCAAGTGTTGTGTGATATGTTACTATAGATGGGGAAGTTCATAAAAGGTTTCTGGGGTTTACAGATGTTAGTCCAGACTGAACAGCTCTCGGCCTTTCAAAGTGGGTGTTCAAATTAGTTGATGAATTAAATATTGAATCAAAATTTGTCGTACAAACTTATGATGTGGGCAAGTAGTGTGATGTCCGGAGTTAAATGGGCTTCAAAAGAAGTCAGGGAAAAATATCCAAAAGCGCTTTTTATTCATTGCATGGCCCATAGATTGAATTTAGTTTTGTTGCAATCTATGATGAACATAAAGGAATGCGAGAAGTTTTTTACGAAACAAAACCTTTTCTTTATTTTTCTTAAAGTCAACAAAGCGTGTTCATCTTTTAGATTGTGAAGTGAGTTAGTTACAATCACTGCTTGGTTGAAACAGTTTTACAGTACAAGGAAGAACTGATTGACCTATTTCAAATTATTGTTGATAATGGTAGTGATTGGGATACTGAAACTTATATCTGTGCCCAAGCAATTTCGTCTAACTTTAAAGATTTTGAGTTCAATTTATTGTTGAATATATTTGCTAGCATCTTCCCACACACAAATGTCATATTTGACATTCTACAGAATAGAATATTTGACATATCCTATTGCATGAATAAAGTAAATGAACTGGTGACTATTCTGCAAAAAAAGAGAAATAATTTCGATGAACTTTGGTCAGCAGTTGATGGAATCTATCCTCAAAATAAGTGAAGAAGTGACCCTGTCAAAGATATCAAGGTAACATACAGAAGGCTATTTTATGAAATTTTGGATGCAATTTGTGGCCAAATCGAAACTAGGTTTCAAAGTTTGAAAAATATAGCATTTCTTCAGCTCCTGGATATTAAAAAACAGTAAGACAACATAAGGAAATTTCTTGAGTCACCTTTTCAATCATTGCAAGATAATTATGGAGAATATTTTGATATGCCTCATTTGAGAAGTGCGCTTTTGGTTTTATATACTGAATCCGATTTGAAAAGAAAACCTGTGAATGAGTTACTTCACTATTTGTAAAATGCCAAGCTAGATACAGCCCTACATCAACTGACGAAGTTTTGTGAATTAGCTTTGAGTCTTCCAGTGATGAGCACATCAGTTGAGCATTCTTTCTCCCATTTGAAAAGAATACACAGCTACACAAGAAATGCACAAGGGCAAGATAGACTTACTAGTCTAGCTTTAATATCAATTGAGAGAAAGCTTCTCAAAGAACTGAAGAATGATCATTTCTATGAAGATGTAATAAATTTATTCAATCAAAAGGATAGGAGGATTGAATTAACATATAAATAAGGGTAAGTAAACATTTTGGATCACCTGAAGATCAGGGCCCCCAGCCTCAATTACCAAATGATATCTTCATTAAAACTAATGAAAATATCACAACTTAACCTAACCAAACATCAAGGGTGTACAGTTGACCTAACTGGGCATTCATTTTAATTTATTATATTTGGTACTGTAAAACAAAAAACAAGAATACATGGGGTTCCTGATCTTCAGGTGTCCAACATTTCATTTTTTTTATCATTACCTAGGTATCCATTTCATCTTTAATATAATTGGTGTTTACATGCAATTAATATGGACCTTGATTTACCACCTGATATATATTCTTTTGCTAAAAAATATCAACTTTTGTTAATCCAATTAAAATGCTTCCCTATCACAATACATCACCGCACACCCCTGATATATATATATATATATATATATATATATATATATATATATATATATATATATAATATATCATGAACCCAAAATTTAGGTTTATGATCAGCTGAGATTTTTATTGTTCTGGTCTGTCCACCAAAAATTCTGGCAACCCTATTCTTTTGTGCTATGCCTTTTTCAGCACATTGAGACACATGAGACGAAAGTAGCGGGTCGTACTTGCTTAACAACAGTACCAACTCCAGGAAGTTTCCATGATGCTTGTTTGTGTCCAGTAGGTCACATGCACTTTCGGAGCATCTGCAATAAGGCAATCCCTGAGCTGCAACAAATATGATGATATCAATGATACGATTCAGAATCTGGTGGTTCTTTTCCACTTTGACAAGGTATCATTTCTACAGCTTGCTGCCATCCAGAAGTCAGTGAAATGGTATCTTTCCCTTACAGACATCAGAAATACACATCAGAAGCATCACAATGTTCCTGAAAAACCTCGTGTCATTTTACCAATTGGCTGGCTTGATGGAAATGCTCTTTACCAAGTCCATGCACAAAATCATTTGAGTGGTTTGTAGAAAAACAACCACAAATTCTGCAAAACAGTTTGTCATCAACATATGATAGCCATTTCCACTGGATATTGTCATCAGCTTCACTCTGGAAATAGATTTCATGACTGAAAGGGATATGGTGTGATGGCTGGTAAGGAGGCGTAGCTAGTAGTTCCAGTTTAGCCTTACGTGTTGAAGGCCATTCAGTTATTGGTGTGGATGATTTTTTCATATCATTAAGTGTATGGAGGAGTATCTCACTAGCATCACATTACATTGCACTCTCTGAGGCTTTGTCTTCTGCTGGAGTGGCACCATCAGATGCAATACTGTTGACATCACAGACAATATCACCCCCAGACAGCATCAGACTTGCATTGTCAATACTTTCTGGGCCCCTTTCTTCGTCAGACTGATCATTGACTAGTTGCAGACAAGGGTGCAAAGCAGAGTTTCTTCTGGCTTGGATCAGAACCTGCAGCATGAAGGTCTCTTCTATATTTTTCCTTCTACATTTTTTATATATATATATCTGCAAATTTCAAATCTATCCTCAGCGCTGCGAAACACATTTTGAAGCATTTCAGGTGTTATCTCCCGCACTGCCAACTGGATGTGTTCTTTAAGTTCAGCTAACTATTGATCTTTTGGCGATAAACCTTTGTTTTTATGAAACCCCATGCAAAGAAATCCAGGGGTGTCAAATCTGGAGAATGCGGAGGCCAAGGTCGAGGTCCTCCACGTCCAATCCACTGATTCGGAAGGCGTCTGTTGAGGTATTCTCGAACAATTAGAGCATAATGACATGGTGCTCCATCTTGTTGAAACACAACATTATCAAGAATGCCATCATCAAGAAGCTGTGGTTCGAGAAACTGCTGAAGCATATCAAGGTAGACAGTACCTGTTACAGTTGCTCCCGCAAAGAAGAATGGGCCATAAATTTTGGATTTGGTCATTCCAAGCCACACGTTAACTTTTGGAGAGTCTCTTTGCCATTCTATGACTTCAGATGGTCTTTCATTGGACCAGATACGACAGTTGTGTCGATTGACTTTACCACACATGTGGAAAGTCGCCTCATCACTGAATAAGATGTTATCCAATAAACTTTCATTTTCGATTTGATCCACAATTTCTGCACACCTTGCTGCTCAATTTGGATAATCCTCTTCATTTAGGGCATGCAGTACTTGAATGTGATAAGCCTTTTTCATCAGTGTTGAACGCAAGATTCTATGAACTGTTGTCTTGGATATGTTGAGTCTTCGACTGGCCTCCCTAACCGAAGTTGTTGGTTCATCCTCAAACAATTGTCGTACCTGTTCGGTACTGTTACGTGCTGTCCTTGGGTGTCCTCTTCCCACCTCGTCGTGTACGGATCCAGTTCTTTTAAATTTGTTCACAAGTTCATGAATTGCTTTGTCTGTAGGACCGGTTCTGTGGAATCTTCTTGTAAATTTTTCTCTGATTTCATTACATTGCATTCCTTCGATACGGGATGTTACAACAAAGATGCGTTCTTGTGTATTCATTATTAATAGGGTTCTGAAAGAGAATGAAAATAAAACTATGAAAAACTATAAAAAAATTTAGAAATTTATATATTTTTAACACATATTAAACGTGATAAACATAAATAAAAGTGTGTTTTTAAAAAATTTGTCCGATTTCATTGAAATAGATAGTTAATTCTGGGACACCCTGTATATATATGGATTAAAAATCCCAAGGAAACAGTTAAAATATATTTAAAACTATGCCTCCCTTATGAAAAAATCCTGGAGTTTCCCAAATAAAAAAGATTAGACATGTCTAAAGTGCATCAAGGTTATGCGGCAGATTAAATTGTTTGTAATCTGTGTTGTTTCTATGCATAATGAAACATAAGATGTATAAGAGAAGTTGAATTATTTTGTTATGCTTGATATTCATATTTGTATTGCTGCAATGGCTGCGTAGGCCGTAGTCCCCAAGTATCTGTATCATCGATTCACCCAGCACCTTTTCACATTTCTGGGTTCATGATAGTCAAGAGACTGGGCAAAGAGGTAGTCTCATCGGGTATCTAGGAATGCCTCTCTTGTCAGTGGTTTATTTCCAAGAGATTATTCAGGTCTGACTCACACATTAACTGCAAAGGACTTCCCAAGCTCTATTCCCAAACTCCCTCCCCCTTCTTTCCAGGAAACTATTCAGGTCCAGTTCAAACATTAACTGTAAAAGACCCCCAAGTTCAGGTGACTAAATCTGACTCCCCAGTGAATGGGAGAACCAACCACTCCAGCATGCACTGCAAACTGGGCAATAAGTAAAGGTCTGATGTCTGATTCTAACCTGGCTGGATTTATTACACCTATCTATACTCAGTCACAGTTTCAAAAAAAGACCTATATATACATTAGGGTGGAGCGAAAAATACTTTTTTTCCTAGTATGAAGTTCTAATAGTGATTAAAAGTTGTATTTGGTGGACGATATATACCTGCCAAAATATGGGTTCATTTGTTTAATATTTTCAGCTGCCACCAGGGGGCTAAAGTTAACACAATTTTGGGTAAAAAGGAAAAAAATGCTTCTATTTTAGGTTTATCAAACTATTATAAAATTTTATCTTAGAATTATCTAATAGTTTGATTAAGATTCTTAAATGATAAGAATTCGTTTTGTGAAAATGCCTTTTCATATGCTTAATATCTTCAGCTGTCACAAGAGGGCTGAAATTAACTTAAAAATGACAATTAAGTATGATTCTGTATTTACTTGAAAAAGGGAACAGTAATAAATTAGGATGTCTCTCCTCCTTTATACTGGATTGAGACAGTTAAGAAACGTTATTTCGTGCCTTAGCGGAGTTACCACCCTTTCCCCAACCAACCTCCCTCTAGAAAGGGTTCTTGCTGAAGACTATTTAGTAATTTGCTTTTGTGTCAAATTTTGGCTGTTTTTTCCTTGATTCTAATGTAGCACGAATCCAACCGTCTCTGTTTGTAGGTCCGCAGACTGATCCAGCAGCATCTGTAACGAGCTTGACGCATCTCTCTACGGCTTGTGTATGACATGGAAACTGAAATAATTCTGAATGAAGAGTAGTACCATGTTTGATGCATGATTCAATATCATCAAGAGAAACTCCTTTGGTTATCGGTGGTTCTGCTATCTGAAAATCTTGCCACATAATGAGATCTGTATAGTCTTTGGCATAAAAATTTATTTCTGGCACCTTAAAATACCTGATAACATCTGTTTCTTGAATGCATGCCCTTGCTTTTATGATACGCCTAAATCCCAACTGACGCACATGCTCCCTTTCATCAGCTATCATTGCAATGAGAATGTTTTCTTGATTTGCGTAATATGCATTTCGCTGAATGACTGAGTCATGTACTCTCCTAAGCTCTTCACGGAGATACCGGCTTCTTGCAATCATATGCCGCATATGTTTAGCACCATATTGGCATAATGGTTTACGCTTTATCTGAAACCACATTGGTGCGTATACCCTAACAATGAAAGTAGCTAATTCTTGTAAATTGCCTGAAGGATTCTCTGTGCTTGCATATAACCGCAGAGTCCTGTTTGCTGTGGTGAGCCACCTTGAATGTGATATATTGCCTGGACTCTTTTGACTAAGACTCTTTGAGAATGTTCCACTTGATATAGCCTTGTGAATTTCAAGAAGGTATTTCTGGTCAGTACTTATGTCATCTACATCAACTTCACACATGTCCTCTTGAATTTCAATGGGTTTGAAGTTAACTATGGGAAGCTTTTCACAGTCTGAAAGTGCTCGGCCAATTTCTCTTGAAAATGCTCTTGGTCCAGTAGTGGTACCATCCAAGTGATGAAACAGATGGCGCAATGGAAGTTCATTAAGGTGTAAAAGGCATATCAGCCACTGCAATGGCTTATTAAAGGCTTCTTCCAGTAATCTTATTGTGCCTCCAATACTACCAGTGTTAACCACTGTCGAATCACAGCCAACTGCAACGATGTTCCCTATATCAACATTCCTTTCTTTCAAGCAATTCACTAGCGCTGTGCAAATGTATTTAGCTTTGCCACTGGAAGGTGTCACATGTGCAAAGTACAGAGAGTGTGGTTCAGATATTATGTTGATATGCTCTTCGCGTTTGGTTCTTTGGTGGTTAGAGCCATCACTCTCCTGGACTTGAATCATTGTTTTATCCTTTCTGCCATCAAAGTATAATCCCCGCATGGTTTTTGGCTCTCCTATCTGTTGTAGTTCCTTTCTCTGTTTTTGTTTTTCACGTCTTAGCTTACTTCTGTCTATAATATTCCCTTTGTCTTCGGGAGTAACAATTTTAAGATCTGCCAATACTGCAGAAGCAATAGCAGCCCCAGCTCTGTCCGACATTTTAAATCTATCACAAGTAATTGCTAATGAAGGCAGTGGCTCACGCATCTGTTGTTCTGATATTACATATTGAGTCGAGGTTGTATCTTCCTCATTATCTTCAGATATCTCTTCTAGTTGTTGAAGTTCACTTGTCTCTGTTTCGATTTGTAAGTTGGACGTATTGGTTATAGCAGCACTAGTTGTTTGTGAGGATTCCAGACGTGCTTTTTCCATTTCCTTTTGATGTTCTCTTGCTTGTAATCGTCTTGTGTGTGCTATGTCAATGCTTCCTATCACCATTATTCTGCGTGTTCATTGGTCATTTAAAAAATCCTGCTCTTTTGGGGGGACTTTCTTACTCTTTTCACATGAGCATCTCCTAAACTCCTTACATTTGCAGGTGCAGATGTCAAACAAAGTGCATTTTGAAGAGTTTTCAAATTCTTCAAGCTGATTTTTGTACTTAGGCTGATCCTTGCGTGACTTGTATGGCTTTAATAAGGACCTGTATTTATCATGGTACACTCGCACCATCTGTAAAACGCGTGTATGTCAAACTATTGGCAAAGAGGCCTTCTTCCAAATATTTTCTACCTTTTTGGAAACTGCCTCTGCTATTTCAGAAAATGAAGGCTCCTTGTTATTCATCTGCTCCTTCACTAAATGTTTTGTGAACAGGTAATCTTTCATAATGCAGTTATAAGTTGGTAGTTGCATATCACTCATCTCACAAGGTACTTCAAATATGGCACACTTCATATGTTCTCTAGTGAAATGTTTATATTTAGTATTTGATGCCATAATATTTTTAAGAAAAATTCACAATCACAAAATATCCTGTAACATCAAAACATTATATAATTAATATACCGGGTGTCCCACAAAAAAGTTAACCGTACTTTGAATTAATATAACTCAAAAACTATTAGAGGTTTTTGGGTCCTGCAAAAATGTTTTATTTAACAACTATTTATCTGTCGATTCTGGAAATTTCATTAAATTTCCTTTTACGAAGTTGATACATTAATGGTTTTAGTGGAGGCTATCAAAAATATGTTTGCGCAAGGAAGTAAAATAATGAAGCGAATCCTAGGAAGCCTAGGTCACCGTGCACTTTCAAGCGAAGCGTAGGGAGCCTAGGTAGCCTAGGTCACTGTGCGATTCTTCAAGCGAAGCCTAGGCCATTGCACAGTGGTTTTTCGGACACGCTGTGGTATGGTCTTGTTATTATTGCTTATTAAGCAAATCAAAGCGTTTCTATGTAAAAGTTTACTTCAAAAGAACCCTTTTTATCATGCAGTTAACAAAAGAGCAACGCGTATTTGTAATCACAAACTTTATTAAGACTGGCAGTATTAAACAAGTACAAGATTTATTTGAACAACGTTTTCCAGGTAGGCACCCACCAAGCAAGCCCGCTATTTGGAAAAATGTTCGGAAATACCAACATGAAGGAACATGCTTAAATCTAAATAAAGGTCGTTCAGGTCCTAGGAAAACCATAAGAACAACAGAAAATATCGAAAATGTTCAGATGACACTTCTTCAAAATCCAAATGTATCAGTCAGAAAGAATGGGTTACAATTGTCAAAGTCAACATTTAACCGCATTGTTAAACATGACTTAAAATGGCATCCCTATAAGATGCATGTAAGACACCAGCTTCTTGAAACTGATTTTCCTCGTCGTAGACAATTTGTCGAATGGCTTCTCCATAAACCTGCTCGTTTCTTGGAAAACATTGTGATTGGTGACGAGGCAGCCTTTTTCATGAATGGAAAGGTAAATAGCCATAATATTTGACAATATGCGCCGCTGAACAACCCCCCAGCATTCAACTTTGACACACGTATTTGTCAGCAGAAAGTGTCTCTGTGGATCGGAATATGCGGGAATGGCTATCTTGTCGGCCGATTGTTTTACGACAATAACTTGAATGGTGCTGCCTACCTGAACATGATCAACGAACGGATCATCCCAGAACTCCTCCAGATTTACGGCAATCAATTCAATAGACTTTGGTGGATTCAGGACGGCGCACCAGCTCATAGACAGCTTGCTGTAAGAACAAAACTGAGAGAAAATTTTGGCAACCGCATTGTCGCGCTAAATCATGCAATTGAATGGCCCCCAAGATCCCCTGATTTAACACCGTGCGATTATTTCTTATGGGGATATCTAAAGAGTAAAGTGTATTCTATTCCACCGGAAAACATAAACCAGTTAAGAGATAGTATCACACGTGAAGTCAATTTACTTAAGGAAAATCACCAGTTGATCAAAAAAGTTGTGCAATCAATGCGACCAAAGGCGCAACTGTGCTTGGAAAGAAATGGAGGACATGTGGAAGGAAACGGTGCTTAGAAAATTAAAAAATAAATTTGTATTACCCATATGAAGAGGTGTTTTTGTTATTAATGGATTTAAATAAATTTGTTAATTTTAAACTTCGAAGTTTCATTATTTTACTTCCTTGCGCAAACATATTTTTGATAGCCTCCACTAAAACCATTAATGTATCAACTTCGTAAAAGGAAATTTAATGAAATTTCCAGAATCGACAGATAAATAGTTGTTAAATAAAACATTTTTGCAGGACCCAAAAATCTCTAATAGTTTTTGAGTTATATTAATTCAAAGTACGGTTAACTTTTTTGTGGGACACCCGGTATATATATATATTTTATAAGTATATAATATATTATATATATAATATATTATATAAATAAACTAAAATTATATAATACATTATAACAAGCATTTTATAATAAAATCAATATTATCTCTATACAAATCACTTTAAAATAAAGTTTTATAATATTCCGATCATATTAAAAAACTCTCCGATCAACTGAGCGACTAGGCCTACTACCTAAGAAGACAAGTGTTAACACACTGTTCTAATGACTCACAGAAAGAAATTCCTTCACATCAAAACCCTCCCCCACAACCCTCCCCAAACCCTCCCCCACAACATTCAGTGTAGTCTCAACATGACTCAGTTACTCTAAATTGTGTTAACTTCAGCTCTCTTGTGGCAGCTGAAGATATTAAGCATATGAAAAGGCATTTTTACAAAACGAATTCTTATCATTTAAGAATCTTAATCAAACTATTAGATAATTCTAAGATAAAATTTTATAATAGTTTGACAAACCTAAAATAGAAGCATTTTTTTCCTTTTTACACAAAATTGTGTTAACTTTAGCCCCCTGGTGGCAGCTGAAACTTTTAAACAAATGAACTCATATTTTGGCAGGCATATTTCGTCCACTAAATGCAACTTTTAATCACTATTAGAACTTCATACTAGAAAAAACGTATTTTTCGCTCCACCCTAATATACATGTCTACTTTTAATAATAATAATTAATACTAATACTAATAATGATGGTGAAATACAAATGACAACACTACAATAACTAGGAATAAGAATGATGAACAAGTCTTTATTCCTATTGTACACTAGCCAAGGATTACAAGCTAGAGCACTTAACATCATACCTTTAACCCTCTACTGCCGAGTGGGTTGAATATGTGCCATTTCAAATACACACATTTAGACTGAACCCTACAAAAACATTTGGTGTTAAAGGATTAAAGGCTTTCCAAACTCCCTTGGCTTCCAAAAGGACACGTCTGTATTAATCTCGGCCTGTCTATCTGGCAGTCTACTCTGGTTTCATATCCTTTTAATAGGCTTCCAAGATCAAACACAACTTGGCACACTTACAGTATTTTTACAGTTAACAGGCTTACTAACTAGACTCCTGTGGGGAGAGATAAACTTGATAAGAACCAGATAGGACTTGAAAATTAGGGTGGGGTTTTGTGAAAAACTTCACAGCCCCCCAGGGGGATTTGAAAATCAGGGGGGGGGGGTGTAAGAAACTTCACAACCCCCATAGTATTGAAATTATATTTTTGTTTAACATATAAAATAAAGGGTTTCTTTCAAAATTCCAAGGCAGATGCCCAATAAACAAATCACTTAATGTGCGATAACGCACTTGCTTTTGATCATAGTTGTCAATCATAGCTAATCTAAAACAAATGACAATGAAAAATTCAATTACACCTTCAGAAAATATTGGAAATAAAAAAAAATCAAAATATCCTGCGTATACTGTATTGCTAGAAATGGCAAATGATTTTATAGACATATTAAAGCTGGAAAATAACCTAAGATTCAAAAGCAATGCATTTGAAAATCATAATAAATAAAAAATCCCAGTCTAAAACCTAGAAATGGCTGACCTACACCAGAAATTCTTGGATCAGAGGTGGGTAAATACAATTGATTGAAGCAAGTAAACAAATAATAAGTATCAAGTAAGAGAAACCGAATATTATTAAGGTTACCTTAAAAAACAGTACTACCAGGATTTTGGTTATGTTGAAGGCTAGCTTTTATCTTAGTTCATCTTAGTTTAAAAATTAAACAAAAAAGCTAAAAAAATGTTTTTGGCTGCATACTTTTCCAATATATTTATGTAGATTTTATCGACTGCATAAAAATTACATATTTCTATATAGGTTTTATGTAGCACTAAAATTTTCAAAAATTTAAAAATGTTTTTTTTCGAGGGTATTTTATATAATTCATGAGTTAAATGAGTCAAAACAATATACACACACTTTTTTTCATATAAGTACATAAAAGGCACATTTCTATATAGAGTTTTTACACAAACAATGTAAATGTATTGACTTTTAATGTAAATCTTTAAAAATAAGTACATTTTATTGAGTTTCATTTTTGTAAGGGTGCTGTGGGTGGGTAAGGAGAGCACACTGCATGGAGGAGGTAGATAAGAACAGCGCACTGCATAGAGGAGGTAGATGAAATGGAGAAGGGTGCATTGCATAGAGGAGGTAGATGAGAAGGGTGCACCGCATAGAGGAGGTAGAGGAGAAGGGTGAATGATGGGGGCACATGTGCTATGGCACTATGGCCAGTCCCAGGGCCATTTCCTGGCATAAGCAGACTAAGCAGCTGCCTAGGGCCCCGCTGCTACTAGGGGGCCCCTAGACAGGCTCCCAGGTCATAGCTCAGTGGGCAAGCAAGAATAGGAATGTAGCTCAAGTTATTATTATTATTATTATTATTATTATTATTATTATTATTATTGTCATATTAATTAAAGTTTTTGTTTGAGACAAATGTGATAAAATGGCGACAAATGAAACATTTTGGTCATTATGTGTAAATAACTATTGTGAGATCTTATTTCTATATTATTTAACTTTATTCTTGCTATATGCTTATATACTTTCCTAAATGCTTAATTTTTCTAGTATTGTAAAACATTATTTTACTAATTATTAAGAGATTTTGTAACACTTTAAAACCTAGGATTATTTTCGTTATGTTTTCAAGTTTATTAATTCTTTTCTCATCTTTTTCAGATAATGTGAATTTTGTTGGTTAAAACCTAAATGGTCTGATTACTTGAATGTATTTGATTAACGTTATTATTATTATTATTATTATTATTATTATTATTATTATTATTATTATTTAGCAGATTAGTTGTGGTTAACTAGATGTGACTTCTTGCATCTTGGAAAATGAAATGACATTATCCATCAGGAGCTGAAAAATGGAAAAAGAAGAAAATAGAGGAGAAGCTTTCCAGTAGCACAGGTGAGATGTGCCACTTGTATATTCTTATGATTACAGTTCAGGCAACTAGGTTAGGTAGACCATCAAGCTAGGCATGTGCTCAGGAATCATGTAGAGTAAGCTATTCTCTGTAATATTTATAATATTTTGAAATGTGAAATTTAATGGATCACATCATCACAAATTCTGTTCACACAGATCAATTATCAAACAAGATAAGAAAGAGTATTTTAGCAAAAATTAACAGAATATGTAATGTTATGTTCTTCTCAGGAGCACTACTGAAATATTTGGAAAAGCCTTCTACCAGTAGAAGTAGAGCCTGATGAACCAACAAGTGGCCCATCTTCTGTTCAGCTTCAAACACCACACACAGGCATTTCTACCTAGCAACAAGAACCAAGATCTGCTCCACCGCTTGATCCGTATGACTGGCCAGTTGTCCTGTTAGATGCCTTGAAGACAGATCTGGTGTCTCGAGGACCATTTCAAATCAGTCCAGATTTCACATTCCCTAAAAGAGAGGATGGTAGAAGCATTCATCACCATTACATGTACAGAACATTAATTAATGGGAAAAAAATAAAGTGAAGCTGGCTGATGTACTCTAGGAGTAGTGATGCTCTTTATTGCTTCTGCTGCAAGTTGTTTTCAAGGAAGTTGTACAAACTAATTATGGATGGACTTTCAGACTGGATAAACATTGGTTCGCTTCTGAAAGGCCATGAAAATAGTTCAGAACATGCAGATAACATGGCAGCATGGAAGGATCTTGAACTGTGGCTAAAAACTGGGAGGACCATTGACCAAACTGAAATGTCATTAATGGAGGTAGAGTGAAGACGCTGGCAAGATGTTCTCACACGTCTTGTAAGTATAATCCAATCACTGGCAGAGAGAAACCTTGCTTTCAGGGGTTCTTCCTCTACATCAGTGGTTCCCAACCGGTTTTGGCTTATGGCCCCCTTAAGAACCTTATTTTTTTCCTGTGGCCCCCATAAGCATTATTTTCAGTAGGTAATATGCAGATTTAACTCTATTTTACAAAATAACATTTTCCTGTGGCCCCCTTCAAATGTGACATGGCCCCCATGGAGCCATATGGCCCCCGGTTGGGAAACACTGCTCTACATTGTACAATCAAGACAAAGGCAACTTCTTGAAGGAGGTTGAGCTGCTTGCCAAATTTGATCCAGTGATGAAACAACTGGATCAAGTTACCTAGGAAACATTATTCAAAATTAGCTCATTGGGTCCATTAGTGGGAAGATCTTGGATGCCATTGTTGCAGAAATAAAACAAGCTAAATATTACTCACTCATTTTAGACTGCACTCCAGACATAAGCCACCAAGAACAGATGTCAATTATTATTGGAACTGTTAAAATGGGTGAAGTACCAGAAATAAAAGAATACTTCTTGGGCTTTCTTGAGGCTTCAGAAAGTACAGGCCTGGGTTTATCAGTTCTGATTCTGAAGAGACTAGATGAACTGAATATTCACTTTGATGACTGCAGAGGACAGTCATATGACAATGGAGTAAACATGAAGGGCAAGAACAAAGGTGTTCAGGCAAGGTTATTAGAGAAGAACTGTCGTGCACTCTATGTTCCATGTGGGGCTCACACTGAATCTTGTAGTGGCTGATGCAGCTAAAGCTTCCACAGATGCCATCAGCTTCTTTGGCAATGTACAAAAATTGTACAACCTTTTTGCAGCAGCTACACAGAGATGGACAATCCTAAAGAAGCATGTGAACATAACACTCAAGTCTTGGAGTGAAACCAGGTGGGAGAGCTGGCTTAAGAGCATTGAGGCTGTGCGATACCAGAGCCACAACATCAGAGAGGCCCTGTTGGAAGTCAGAAACAATGCCACAGATGCCATAGCCAGGACTGAAGCACAAGCACTTGCAGAGGAGGTAGGGTCTTATCGCTTTCAAATTTGCACAGTAGTATGGTATGACATTCTTCATGCAGTTAACCATGTGAGCAAACTTCTGCAGTCTCCTACAATGCAGTTTGATGTGGCAGTCAACCTCACAAAAACAAAAGACTCGTTCACCAGCTACAGAAACACAGGTTTTGTTGCAGCACAAGTCGTAGCTAGGGACATATGTGAGGAAATGAATGTGGAGGCTGTGCTGAAGGAGAAGAGGCTCAGATCCACAAAAAAGCACTTTGCTTACGAAGCTCCTGAAGAACCATTTACAGAAGCCTTAAAGAGGCTGGAAGTCAAATTTTTCAATGTGGTGGTGGATTGTGCCATCAGGTCAATAAATGATGATGCGAGGGACATATTTGGGGTTCTCCTAAACTTCACCACAATGAACAAGGAAGACTTGTCCTGCAAGTGTGAAAAGCTCTAAGATACTGAGCTCTGGAGCTGACTCTGACATTGATGGAAGAGAACTGGCCCTCAAAATTAAGAACTTGCTGATTTTACTTTCACACAACATGACTGCATTGGAGCTTCTCTCCTTCATTCATCAGAAGCAGCTGGAGGAACTATACCCCAATCTCTGGGTTGCACTAAGAATTGCCTGTGCCTGCACTCTACCTGTGACAGTAGCGTCAGCCGAGAGGAGCTTCTCTAAGATGAAGCTAATCAAGAACTACCTCAGATCATCAATGGGGCAGGATCACCTCAGTGGCCTTGGCATCATAAGCATCAACCAGGACATTGGCAGGGAGATTTCATATGATGATGTTATTGATGATTTCACCCAAAAAAAATCTAGGAGGCAAAAATTTTGAAGATACAAACTGTTCTGTATAACTGTTAGCTATTACACGATTGTATTGTAGAGTTAGTAATTGTTTGATAGTTGATAATTGCATTATTTTTTATACATAGTTCTGTGTCATTTATTCTAAATAATGTATAAGCTAATTTTCAGGAATTTCATGAAAAGTATTTTTTCTGTTTGTCTTTGGAAAGTACATATTTGTTGTTTTGGACATAAATGTTTCATTAAAATTGTTTCATAATTGTTTTTTATTAACACAGCCATTTTTTGTATGTGTATGCTGAGGTGATGTAGTAAGGTGTGAGTTGGTGGATGGAGGGGTGGGCCCTCAAATGGGTATACTGCTTAGGGACCCCTAATGGCTAGAAACAGCCCTGGCCAGTCTGACACTGAGTCACACCCCTTACTAGGCCAGTCCAGTAGTTCTAGATTTTGCTGCTCTTCAAACCACCACCTAACAATCCTGGTGGTGTGGATGGGAGAGTTCTACAGATCTACAGAAGCTGAGGCTAACAAAGACCCTAAGATCCACTCTAAGGTTAGCTCGAGAGAAAGGAAAGAGTAGGGGGTTAAGAGAAGAGAATAAGGGGCTAAGTAAATAGCAACACCTATCACTCATGGGTTAACATTCATTCAGAAAAAGACTCACCATCATCATCTGCCAGCCACTGCTGACAAGTCAGAAAAATAGTCAGAGAATAGGAAAGATTGCAGAATGGTCCTCTACTCCATAGGGAGGTAGAGCCCACTTTGCCAGAAAGGGGTGAAAGATGAAAAGTAGTTTAATAAGAATGCTTACAAACCATGCAATACATTCTTAACTCGAGAACAACACATTCTTAACTCAAAGCAACACATTCTTCCAGCTGTTGCAGACTGATCTTCCACTCCATAGGGAGGTAGAGGATGCAGCCCACTAGGCTGGAAAGGCATGAAAGACAAAAAGAAGTAAAATAAGAACGCATTACAAACCATGCAACATTCTTAACTCAAACACTATCATACCATGCAAACTACAGACATGCAAATAAGGAGAGAAGGAAAAAAGTATAAAGAATAACAAAAAGTGGGTTAATTTACTCAACAAGCTACAACTAAGTTCGTGTTAGTCTATTTTTTTTTTTTGTCCTGCAAATGGATTTTAAATATTAAAAGTAGAATGATATCTCATCCATACTCTTCATCAGTAACCCACTATTTGAGATAGGTTTTAACCCCTATGTATTGGAGGTTTCTCTCAGCTAAATGTAATTGTGCACCATTATACAAATAATACAGTCTATAGTTATTCAGAATAAAATCCTAAAGTGTTGTCATAGTACTGAAAGAGTTAAAGAATAATTTTATGATCATTATTCATCCCGTGTAAATGTGGAAACTGGACAGTGGACATACAAATGCATGTAATACATAAATCTTACTCTAGTAATAGTATAATATTCTATAACACACAACTACAACAGTGTGCCAGTAACCATGTCAATACCTTAGTTTGGCCCATCAATGTAATTTCACAAACATTAGTATAATATTATATGAGTTTATAAGTATATGTACTGTAAACCAGGTTAAGTTTGTGGCAACAAATTTTTGCTCTTTCATATCCTTGGATGAGTTTGTGGCATCATAATTTCACGATCAACAGTTGCTAGTTACAATCTTAGATTAAAATGACATCATGAATGATGACATTTATTCTGGACTGTGATTGGTCGAGGTTGAGGTTGTATATCAAGGCAAGTTTTACTTCTTGGTATGTGGGCCTCTTGGTACGTGGCTAAAGTTTCAGCAGCACTCAATGTAAATGAATCTCTTGGTAAGATAGATTTGAAGCTCTCCACACTGAAACCTATTCATGCTAAATGGATTGTCTCTGTATGAGATAACCTACACAAAATGAGGGAGACCATTTGGAAGGGTTGGGAAATAGTGGCATTCGTGACATTCTTGTTATACAGTAATAATACAGTATAATTTAAAATGTTTTTACTGCTTTTACTTTACAATGTTTTATTACAATATACTGAATTTACTTTTCAAATAAAGTACTTTAATGATCTAAGTTTTTCTTGCTATCTTCCAAAGATTAGTTTAAAATGTCAAATTTTCACCTGCTAGATATTTTTGCATAAACTGTAGCCTACACAAAAAACACAAATTTCCTGCAGGTGAACATTTTTGCATTCACTAGTATAGAAAAAGTTCTATTGTAGTAGTTGTTCATATAGATTTGCAGTAATCATAATGGAACCTTGTTACTGTATAAGATGAGTAAACTACATGGAGTTCAACGCTGTTCACAATCATATTAATTGTTTATCTTCATGAACACAGACTTGGACTCAATTCTTCCCCCTCCACTAGGGTGACAACTTCTTATAGGGATAAAATTTGAAATTCAAAAAAATTTGCCGGCCATTTGTCCAATGCTGCCACCCTATGAGGAAACACCGTAGACGAAATCTCATGGAATTCGGAAATCATTTAGGGGTGCCTCGAGTCACATACATACATACATATATATATATATATATATATATATATATATATATATATATGTATGTGTGTGTGTGACTCGAGGCACCCCTAAATGCTTTCCGAATTCCATGAGATTTCGTCTACGGTGTTTCCTCATAGGGTGGCAGCATTGGACAAATGGCCGGCAAATTTTTTTGAATTTCAAATTTTATCCCTATAAGAAGTTGTCACCCTACCCTCCACCCAACCTTCCCCCAGTTGGGGTACCTTGACTAACACTGCAGCATTGCCACATGTACGGAGTCACCTGAGAGGTGAGGAACATTACATATGCAGGCAACTGTACATAATATATATATATATATATATAATATATAAGTGCTTTTATCATCATCATACTATGAACTCCAAAGACGCGCACTTAAATGCACTGCAAAGAAACTAATAAAAGACATTAATAGTGGTGTTCCTGTCACCCACTCACTTCCTTTTATTTATTAGTGATCTTTTAAGTCTCACTTCCTGACCTATCCACTCCAGGGTTGGCAAAAACCTAGCAAAAACCTAACTGGTTTTTTGCTGGGTAGTTGGGTTTTTGCCAGGTTTTTGCCAACCCTGATCCACTCCCATACTGATGATTCAACCCCTCACTTCTCCACCTACTTTGCAAAGCAGCCTCCTCAAGTCACTCCATGATTTGTGTGAGACAGGTATGGAGCACCTGACCTCTGATCTTTCTATTATAATTGGGGTGGAGAAAACCTTGTGGCTTTCACTGCCTCAAAAGTCAGTTTCTTTATCTGTTTATTCATCACAATCTTCCACACAACTATCTTCTTATCTTCAACAATACACAACTCAATTCTTCCTCTTCTCTTAACATTCTTAGTGTTTCCTTTTCCTGTGAACTTTCTTGGAAAGATCACACACATACTGTACTGGCTCTGCAGTTTCTTCAACCCCAACTCACTTGCTGTCTCTGTACAGGGGTCTTGTCCACCCTAGGGTTGCACCGATTAATCGGTTGACTCGGTAATCGGCCATATCGGCCATTTGCCGATTAATCGGTCATCAGCTTTTTTTTTGCTGATTAATCGGTTTTCATACTCGGTCATCTTTGTTTATTACATTACAGAAATTGCATCCCTGGTTTAAGAATTTCAGTTATCCTAGACATGAAATGAACTTAAATAATATTTTGCTTGTTTTTTATTAAATATTTTCTACTAATTTGCATTGTTTGGAGAATAATAGGCAGAGTATTATTGAATTAATTTACTCCATTATCACTCCATTTATTAAAACAAAAAAATTATTGTACCTTACTGAACAAAAGAATCCATTTAAGCTTTCCTGTTGCAAAACAAAAGTGGCCTTAACCTACTCTCTAACGATAAACAAAATTTGAGATGGAAACATTGCATAGGGTGCATTTGCAAATAATTTTGTTATTTTTATCTACTTTAAAGTATTTCCATGCAATGCTTGGAGCCATAAGGGCTTTATGTTATTTAAATTTGTAACAAAAATATAAAATTTCTTGGCAACTTTCATTAAAATGCTTAATTTAATCTGTAAAAGAAATTAAAGAATTAGAATATGTAAATAGTTCTAAAAATATTAGATTAATATTAGATAAAAAAATATTAGATATTAGGCCTACATTTTATATTGTGTGCTCCTATTTACCAGTATAATAGGTATAAGCGGCGTAGTTCAGTAACCATATAGTGCTATAAACTTATACAGTATATAAAAATAATTATCGGCCGATTATTTTAGGCCGATTAATCGGTAATCGGTAATCGGCTAATTTGCTTATCGGTGCAACCCTAGTCCACCCCTGTATGAAGTACTCTTCTTATGTGTGGGGTTCAGTAAACCCACACAGCTCTACTTGACTGGGTGGAATCAAATGCTTTTTGTCTCATCAGTTCCTTGCCTCTTACTGACTGTCTTCAATCCCTCTCTCTTCTCCACAATGTTGCTTCACTCTCTCTTTACTGTCACTATTATAATGGACGGACACTGTCTTCTGAACTCTCTAACTGCATGTCTCTTTCTTTTAGGAGAGCATGCAGTGCCAGACTTTCAACACATTCTCATTCCTTTTCTCTCCAACTCTCTAATGCAGTGGTTCTCAAACTGGGGTATGGCATTAACAAATGGCCACAAGTCAAATGGTTGTAAAGAAAGTAAAAATCCTCTATCTCAAAAATCCAGAAAATCCTGTGAAAGAATTCAAGGGGTACAGAAGAAGAAAAAGTTTGAGAACTGCTGCTCTAATGTAAGGATTAATCAGTATTTTCAGTCTTTCATCTAATCAGCCAGTCAACTCTGGAACAATTTACTAGGGATGTACTGATATCATTTTTTAGTCGATAACTGATACTGATATCGATAATTAAAAATAGTATCAGCTGATAACTGATACCGATATCCAGCACTCCCTCAGATCGCACCTTATATTAATGACAGTTTTAATAAATAAGATTTTTACTTATAGCTAATAGTTTTAGTAGGCAATACAGGTAGTTCCTGCCTTTACGAATTAATTCGTTCCAATCCCTCTTTCATAAAGTGAGAACTCATTTCCCATAGACGCAATGTAATAAACATGTGTTCCATTCCTGACAATTAATTTTTCCCATTGAAAACCTTAATAATGTTAAATAAAGGATAATAAAACAATAACTAATGTATAAGCAATGATTTATTTAAAATACAAAATGAAAACATAGCAAAGAAATATATGTTGTAGGTACAGTAATACATATTTAAAACTTGTTTAATCATCATCATCCTCAATGACTAAATATGCTGCACTCATTGAAGGTTTCACCGCACAGTCCACCCTCGATGGTCCAGCGCTTGTTGAAGGCTGCGCCGCACTCAATGCTTCGGTAATCATTGTAGGCTCCGCAATCATTGAAGGCTCCGCCGCACTCGATGAAGGTTCCACCGCACTAATTTTTCGTTCGTTAGAGGCAGAACTAGTCGCAGTACCTTTCTGTAGAAATGCTGTGATAGTGGTTTGCTTCTGAGTCTTTTCTTTTCTTTATAAATTTCCCGATAGCAGGCATAAGCATTTTTTAAATCTTTAGCAACTTTGGTAGTTCTCTCAAAGTTAGAAACTTGTGACTCAAAAATTTCAATTGCCTTTTCGATGTGTTGAAATGCTTCGTCAAGGCCTTTAAGAGTGAAAGAACGAACAGGAGTTTCAGTTGCAATATCTTCTTCCTCTTCAGCTTTCTCTTGCTCTTCTTCCATTTCTAAGAGGTCTTCATTCGTGAGTTCTTCCTTGTGTGCTTCAAGAAGATCATTTACATCAGTTGCAGAGACTTCCAGTTCCAATCTGTTGGCAATAGTAACGATTGCTTCTGTGTCCTGCTGTACAATCTCTGCTGGTTCTTCAAACCCTTCAAAATTATTAAAAAACTGAGGGCAGAGTTTCTTCCAAACACCTTTGATGTTAGTCTCTGTAATTCTGTTCCAGGCATATTTCGTAATTTTTATTGCATCTAAAATATTAAATGATTCTTTCCAAAATTCTTTAAGAGTTGGACCTCCCTCCTTATCAGTTGCTTTAATTAACATTTCAAATGTCTGGCGAAGGTAATGCGCTTTAAATGTCGCGATAACACCCTGGTCCATTGGTTGCAAAATGGAAGTTGTATTTGGTGGCAAGAACATTATTTTAACATTAGGGTGGTGATGGTGAAGAGAGGGTGGATGCCCAGGTGCATTATCTAAAAGCAGAATCACACGAAAAGGAATGTTTTTATCTTCACAATATTTTTTCACTTCAGGCACAAAATAATGTGAAAACCAATCTTCAAATAGCGAAGCAGTAACCCAACCTTTCTTATTGGCTTTCCATATGACTGGAAGTGTAACTTTAACAATTCCTTTAAGTGCCCTTGGATTTTCAGCACGATGCACCATCATGGGTTTTAACTTGCAGTCGCCAGCTACATTCCCACCAAGCAATAAAGTTAGCCGATCTTTCGCTGCTTTAAAACCAGGCATTGATGATTCTTCTTTCGCAATGTAGCTTCTTGATGGCATGCGCTTCCAAAAGAGCCTGGTTTCATCAACATTGAAAACTTGTGATGGTGAGTAATTTCCCTCTTCCAATATTTCTTCCAATTTTTTAGGAAATAATTTTGCTGCTTCAGTATCAGCACTCGCAGATTCTCCTAGGATTTTGATGTTATGCCAACCAGCTCTTTTTTTGTACCGATCAAACCACCCACTGCTTGCAGAAAAAGTTTCTTCACAGTCATCTCCTTTTTTTTCTTTAAGAATCTTAAAAAGTGATAAAGCTTTTGCACAAATGGTAGCATACGTAATAGGCATATGGAGCCGTCCGGTCTGATCACTTATCCATGCAGTTAAAAGTTTTTCCATATGAGGAATAAGGCTTTCATTTTCTTTTTCACGTATCCAAGTAGATTGCAGTGATTGCGCATTTTTTACTTCCTTTAAATATTTATCTTTGTCTTTCAAAATCGTACTCACAGTTGAGGCACTTAGCGAATATTTGGCAGCTAAATCTTTACCGGTCTTTCCAGCCTCATGGTCCATTATGATGATATATTTTGTTTCTAATGTAATGGCTTTTCGCCGTTTCTTGTTATCATTATTCATTGTATTATCCTTTCGTTTTGGCGGCATAATGAATTAATTAAGAGAGGCGAGTAAATTTGAAATATTATGTAACAATATTTCAAAGGAAAGACAAAGCAATGCAATCACTCTTAACAGCATCAGCGTGGCAACCTACTGCGTACTGGAAATTGGAATCTGTCTGCCTGAATGCATAAACGCACGCACAGAAATACAGCTTGGCGCAATGTTTGAAATAACTCTCATAGTCCAGATAGATTTTTTTGATATTATATCATTTAAAAAAAAATTTGTAAAGCCAGGAATTCGTAAAACAGGAATCTGTAAAGTGGGAACTACCTGTATAATCTATGAGTTATGATTTTAAGGGAATTTTCTTCTGCAAGGCTTGAAACAAATTTTTGGAGCATTTTGTAAATTTTTTCAAAATTTGAGCAACCTTCTATACATATTCCATATATTCAAGTATGAAAATTTTTGGTAGACTTGAGGACCCTCTCAGTTGGTGGATGTTCCACAGCAGCACTTTGGGAACTTAGCTCAGAGATATTTAGAAGCACCATCAACAACAGTTGCGAGTGAATGCATGTTCAGTGTTGGAGGAAACATTGCCAGTGCTGCTAGAAATTGGCTCTCTCCTGAACATACAGAGCAGCTGCTGTTTCTACATGAGAACTTAACCCTTGTGAAAAAATAATGGGTTATGTGAAGTGATAAAACAATAAAATATTGGAAATTTCATCCTCTAAATAATCTTTTATTCATAATTTTGGAAAAATTGTACAGTACTTTTGAAATATCAGCCGATACCGATACTGATAGATATATTGGTACATCCCTACAATTTACCTCAATCCATTTTTACCCCCATCTGTGACCTCCAATCTTTCAAACACAGTGTGTTCAGGCATCTTGAAAACTTTGAATCCTGATTTTGGCTCTCTTCTTTTTCTATGGGTGGGGCCATTTTTATGGGCATTCGCCCTTTGCCCCTCCTTCCTGCATTAAAAAAAATAATATAGCTACTAAATTTTATATACCACCACACAGTTGACAAAGATAGACTTTGAAGCCCAATCATTTTCAGACAAGAAACTACATCAGAAACTAAAATGGTACCTACTGGAACAGGTAAATGGAAATTATAGGGTCCACAGAGATATGAAACAGTAACACTGAAGAATAATAAATTTGTGATAAAAAGGGGAAATGCAGTATTTAAGATAAAAATTGTCCTGACTGCAAAACTGCAGAGACAAAAAAAGAAATACCTCAGATCCTGCTATATCTGCAACCATTTAAATTGCACCTAATAATTGTTGTATCCACAAACTTGACTGTGAATAGAGGTAAAAAATTACCCCAAAAAATGTAACTAGAAATAAACATGATTTTTGCAAATTAAACTAGACACTGGTTTAACTAGACTTAATTTAAAGGTTATTCAAACAGAATATACTGTACTGTACAATATTAATCATATAATGGCTTGTTCTGTTGAATGAACAGTACATGTTTACTTCATGCATTCAAATGCATGGTGTTTTCTTGGATTTGGTCAATTATTAAAGTTATCTTATCATAATATCAAATATTATTTTCTTGTATCTCCTCTTCACTGTCTGTCATACAAGCCTTTTCTTTAATTAATGCCATTTTAATTCATTATATATATTATTTCTTTATTATTTAGGTTTAATTAAAAAAGAATTTGGGGGTTGGGTTAGAACTGAACCCCATTTTCTCCATAAGAGATGCTCTTTTCATATCCATGATTTCACATATCTGCAAGGTCTTCTAGAATCGAACCTCATAGATATGGCAGGAACTGTTGTACAAATCAGTGACTATAACATACTATAGACTGATAGAACAGAAAGACAAAAAAGTAGTTGTGCTATATATATATGAGAACCATATGGCTTTAACAACAGTAAGTAAATCAGGCATTCCCTGAGATATGAATGAACTCCCATAAAATGGTATTGATTTTTCCCTTCTGACGCGATTAAAAGTACTTTTTTTCATTCCATGTTACTTTATTTTATGTTTTATTAATTACATTTATTTCAGAATACAATATTTATTACATTATTACAGGTAGCTATTTACTATAATTTCATGTGAATGTACAATATTTCTTTATAATCCAAGTTATGAACAAACAGTTCAACTTATGAATGGGGTTCAAGAATGTAACTCATTCATAAACTGAAGTACTGAACTGATCATAACTCATGTGACCAGTGTAGCTATAGGCATGTGCAGACTCTGCTATGCAGTTGGTGTAGGTGGATGGTGAGTCAGTAGCCATGTGAAGCAGCCCACACACTTCCTCAATCTCCCTCACTCAGTGTCACATTGTCCATTGTTGTGTAGATCAATGCTACTCACTCTCATCTTGTAATGTGTAGATTTGCCATTACTGTTGACTTTAGTGCACTGAGTATTAAAGTAACTACCTGTTGTTATTTCTTTTAATTTTTTTTTTATATAATGTCAGATTTTTATTTTTTGGAATGCAACTCCCCCATAAAGAAAGGGTGACTGGGAATTCATTCATTCTTATGGACTGCCTGTATATACAGGTAAACCTCGATTTATGATGGGGTTGCATTCCTGAAAACCCCATTTCAAATCGAAATATCATAAATCAAGTTCATTATAACATGGGGTTCAATGGGATACATTTCCAACCAGTCCCAAACACATGTATCACCAAAAAAAAAAAAATCTTACACATAAAATCAATAGAAAACAATTAAACAACACTCACCATATCATTAAGAACAAGCCTGGTCATCATCACATGTCCCCTTCAAGACTAAGGGGACTCTTGTAGGTGGAGTGGAGATGTCACTCTGACTCCCACACAGTCTCTGGGGAGTCTAGAGAGGCTGAAGTTGAGGGTTGTGTGAGAGATGCATTCCCTCTCCCGAGTGTCAGCGAGTTTGGCTGACTGATGGCCATCGTTAATGCAAATTTTTTTTATCACAAATAGGGAGATGGTCTTAATTCATCACCATCATTAACACGAAATATCGTAAATCGGGACATCATAAATCGAGGTTTACCTGTATATGCATAATTTGTCTTGTCTCTACTCTTTGGACACCATATGTTTTATTTGGGCAAATTTAGAACCACCCCTAAAAACAGTTATTTGTACATGTATGAGCAAAAGTGGTTAAAAATTTAAAAATATAAAATAACCTGTTGAACCTACTGGTCTAAACTAATGGTCACAGACTAAAATTATATATATATATATATATATATATATATATAATATATATAACTGCAAACACGCAGTATAATTAACGTAAAGAACGAAGCTTGTATAGGAGAATATTCCGCGCAATACGAGATAGAAAGAACGAAACAAATATATATATATATATATATATATATTAGGGTGGTCCACTCTTATAGGGATGGAATTTTTTTTGTGATTTGTTTTTATTGCTGGGTTGTAACTTATGAGGATGGATGAGAAAACACCTCTGGGAAAGTTTTATTTGAATCAGTTAATTTGTAGGGGTAGCACATGACACGAAGTTTTGGTATAATCTGAAAATCACAGCAAAGTTAATCTTGGTGACAGTACATGACTATTAGGGTAACTAACAATTCCCTCTGCACCTCATTTGATCTTTGTTTTCTCGCCCAGTTGCCAGGCTGACTTCAGTGGTTGAGGAAACTGCTTCCTGTAGTTAGCAACAACTTGCAGGAGATACTGCAGTTGTTCCTCATTCCTGGTGTGGCAGCCGTTGTATTCATTAATGAGAGCAACCCCCCTCTCTGCATGATCGTTCACGACAGAGGTTTGCCACTGATTTCTTCGCTATTTGGTAATCAGGATCACTGTCCCAATCCGCACCTCCTTCCTCAGGTATCCCACACCTGACCCCAGAGACAACAGCAGTCTTTTTGAGTTTGCTGTTGCTAGTGACTCGATTGAAACCCCTCAGCAAACCTTTCCTTCTCTTCCTGGCAATCAGGCTTTCCTTCAACTTCCTCCATCGCCTTCACCATTGCTGTTTAGTCTCTTCAGACACCTCAGGATCGAAAATCGCGAGGCCCACCATCTCCGAAAGATACCAAAGATGACCGCTGAGTTTTTTAATGCCACTTCCGAAATTTTGGGGTCATGGTATTCCCGAAGACACTGCAGAAGACTGAGGTCGCTGCGAGGCGCAGCAGCAGCTATTGGCGCTGTCATCCATGCCTGCAGGTAGATGGAAACAGCGAAGACACTGACATCCTTAAGACACTTTTGCTCTCGTGGAGTGAGGACTGGGATTTGTCCCCTGAACAGCCACATCTTCAATGAATAGATCACCTTAGATAACCATCTGGCTTGGTGCATGGGGCCAGGTCGCTTGAAGGTGTAGTTGTCAATGCTCCCTCCCAAGAAAATGATGGACAGATCGAGGAATTCCTGATAGTCATCTCGAAAGGATTTTGAGGAGTGTTTTTCCTCAGCAAAGCGGAGAATCCAATCTCTGATGGGGGCCAAGAGTCAATGCACCTCTTCATCATCCCATCCGGTGCCGTATGTTCCTGTGTCGATGAAGGTCCATTTGCTCTGAAACCTGCTGAACAATGGAACATCAGGTCCACTCATTGGGCCATAGCAAGCAGTGAAAACTCCACTGATCATCACTTCCATGATGTGATGACGGCAGGCAAAATGGAGAAGGTCTTTCTTCAACTTCTGCTCCAACAACACACATGCTCCATTCAAACGACCAGCATTGGAGGCAGTGGTGTCGAAACACATCCCCACGACAGATTCTTCGAGGCCCCAATCAGTCAATAATTCAAAAACTGCGCTGGCTTGGTGTTCTCCTGATCCAGTTGGTATTTTGGGGACTCCAAGGAGCTGAGATTGACCCGAAAAGGAGGAAATGAGCACAGGCAGCCGATCCACATGCGCATGGTCTCTGGTGTTGAGGAGGTCTGGAATAAGTTTTCCATCCCAGTGGATGATTGCAGGACCGGACTGAAAGGAAGCTTTTAGGCTACTGCAGATCATGATCCAATGTCGTTCTCTCTGCCGTTTGATGGAGGTCCGGGTGATGTTAAAATTCATTGGGCTGTGGCCAAGGCTCAATGCAGTCTCTGCTATTATGTAGGTTGCCATCCTGTCCGTAGTGTGTCCGATCTAGGGCAGCAGCTAGATTTGATGTTATCACATTCTTGACTCTTTTCACCTGTTTTGGAGGTCGCTTTCCACCTTTTGCCCATTCATCTTCGGTGGAGGATGACTCGTCAGTGACTGAGGATTCTGTTGAGGACACCATTACTGCTGTACCTGACGTTGATGCACCTTCATTGACTGCCTGCAATACAATCGAAGAAAATGGACAATTAGTGTTAACGAACAACCTAATCATTGCAATCAAATGAAAGTAGGAATTTGAAGAACAATCTCACCTTTCTCTTTCGCATCTCCTCCATCTTGCTGTGGGCAGCTTGTTTTTCTTTTTCTGCTGTTTTTCTGTCTACTCCCACCATGCATCCCCGTCTTCCAGGCTCTCGCTGGGCCATCAAGAAGGCCTTGTCTTCTGGGTTTTTGATTAGAGACAAGGCATCAGCATGTGCCATATCAAATAGGTTCCGAAGTGTCTCCTTGAATCCCTCTTTGTTGTACACCTAAATATAAATAATATATATATATAATATATATATGATAAATGTATTGACTATTGTACAGTATAATATGTCATACTCAAAAACTATTTTATTTATCATTGATCATCCAACTCACCTGCTTCTGGCTCCTCATTCGTCCTTTTTTATTTTGATCCAATCTTGGTAAAGGTCCAAGATCTTTTGGATTCCTTTGTATTTTCCCTTGTCGGGATTCGAGCTTTGTTCCAAAATATTTCAAGTTGACCCCACACTACTTGAGCACTTTCCTTCAACTCCTTCTTGAGATTAGTGTGGTGATGAAGGAAGCATGACAATACTTCTCCACGTGATGGTAATTTGCTTCCAAGAAGCTTGTCCTTCACTTTATCTCCTTCAAGGAGATAAAAGCAAGAGCTTCGAACTTGTCATCATATATCCAACCACTAAACACAACCAATGAACACTACACCAATAATCTGTCAAGGAAAAGATGTATTACTGGAACTGGAACATAATATACAAGTAAATCTACTAGGTAGTGCAAAAGTGCAAAAATGAAGTACTGTGTGCTACCCCTAAAAAGTGATTGATTTGGGAAAAAATTGGCCAGAGGTGTTTTCTCATTCATCCTCACAAGTTACCGCCCGGCAATAACAAAAAATCAAAACTTCAATTTTATGGACCACCCTAATATATATATAGTAAACCCTCGATAAGTCAGACTTTGATGAGTCGAACTCTGTCCTCTATCAAGTGCTATTATTCTTTTGTTTATTTTACTGAGAGAAGTGTTTTATTTCCTCTGTCAAGTGCCATTATTATTTTGTTTATTTTACTAAGTGAAGTGATTTTTTAATACTGTATTGTATGAAAAGGTAAACAATAAAATTTTGTGTGTTTCACGCTCAAAATAATTTAATTCCAGTAACAGTAAGTGAAACAAAGTTTTATTGGTTTTTAATGTTTATTTTGAACATTGTATTAGACTCTCACTAATCAAACTTAAAAGGTTAGAGAGTATTTATGCCTCTTTAGGGGTAAATAGGGGGGTAATTAAGGTCATTTGCGATGTGTCGGACTGGCTAGAGCCCTATATAGTCCGACTTATCGAGGATTTACTATATATATATCAGGTCATTCCATAAGTAATGTCGTTTTTTACAATAGATTAAGTTTAAACTAGTCCTACTCAGTTTAAGCATAAATTTTCCAAAGGTTATATCTAAGAGGAGATCTATCGTGTTTTGCTACATACTTTACAGACCTTGACCAGTGAAGACGTGTGTTTTGCTTTATGTGAACCCCTCATAAACATGGCAGTATCAGAAGAGCATATCAGGCATGTAATGCTTTACAAGTTCAGAAAAGGGAATACTAGTGCTACTGAAGCAACGTGAAACATTCAGGAAGTTTATGGCAACGATATTCTGCATGTGAGAAAATGTCAAAGATGGTTTCAAAAGTTTATGAATGGTGACTGCTGTTTGACAGATGCAGCACGCTCTGGACACCATGCTGAGTTTGATGATGACCTGCTCTTAGCCGCATTTGAAGAAGACTGTTCAACAACTGTTGAAGAATTGGCCTAGAAACTCTTCATCCCAGTCCACCATCCATCGACATTTGCAACAACTCGGGAAAGTGCCTAAGTTAAGAAAATGGGTGCCACATGAATTGTTGGTCGACAATCTGAGGGTGCGGATAAACATTAGCACAGCTCTTCATTCCTGTGAACTCCAAGATCCATTTTTGCATTGTTTAGTGACTGGTGATGAAAAGTGGATACTGTACTAGAATGTTAAGCGCCATCGACAGTGGGTTTGTGCCGGAGAACCAGTGACACCACAGCCAAAACCAAATCTTCACCCTCAGAAGGTGTTGCTTAGTGTTTGGTGGGATAAAGGTGGTGTAATACACTTTGAAACCTTACCACACAACCAAACAATCACCGCACAAGTCTACTGTCAGCAACTGGATCAATTGAACACTGCACTAAAAGAAAAGAGACCTTCTTTGGTTAATCGGAAAGGAATCGTGTTCCACCATGACAAAGCACGTCCTCATACCACTCGGATCACTTCTGCAAAAATTGAGGAGCTTGGGTGGGAAAAACCTCCACATCCTCCATATTCTCCAGACCTTGCACCTTCAGATTGTCATCTCTTCAGGAGTCTGCAAAACTATCTTGACAAGAAACAGTATACTTCTTTTGATGACCTGCACACCAGTCTGTACATTTTTTGCCTCAAAACCGCCTGAATTTTATAAACATGGCATTGAAAAGCTTGTAGGACGTTGGCAGAGTGTCATTGATTCTGATGGAAAATATATACTAGATTAAAAAGCTTGTCGAGTTTTTTTTGTCCTTCAAATTCTGATCTAAAAAACAACATTACTTATGGGATGACCTGATATATATATATATATATATATATACACACCAAAGCTGGGCACTTGCGGTTTTTTTTGCGGTACTGCGGTACTACCGCACTACCAAACCAGTACCGCATAACGCAGTACCGCAAAGGATCGCTGAAGTACAGCAGTACTGCTACCGCATTTTTTGCGGTACTGCGTTATGCGGTACCGGTTGGTAGTGCGGTAGTACCGCAGTACCGCAAAAAAAAAACTGCAAGTGCCCAGCTTTGATACACACATATATACATACAGGGTGAGTCAAGATAAAATGTCATAACTTCGGGAGTTTATAGCTGAGGTCAAAAACTTCATATGAACATAGGTCCGATTCTTAACAGTTATGGAGCTATGGATGTTTGAATGTTTAAAAATAAGAATAAGTGAACAAATAGCTGCTAGAGTTTTTATTCATGAATTTACAATAACTATTCAAAATGACTACTCTCAGCCTCAATACATATCGTGGCTCGTCTGTGAATTGTGTGTGTAGCTTGCATTAGTTCATTACGATTGTCCTTTATGAGGGTTGCAGCATCCAAAATGTGACAGAGCAATGCATCTCGTGTTTCCACTTTTCTCTGGTACACCAGCTCTTTCATGTGCCCCCACAGATAAAAATCTAAAGGGGTTAAGTCTGGAGACTTGGGTGGCCAATTTTGTGCACCACCATGACCAATCCATTGACCAGGGAAGCAATCACAGGTCCGTTGCCATGGGGGGGTCAATGGGGGCCACCCCCCAAATCAAATAACTATCATCAAAACTAAAGCTGAATGGTTTATGGTTGTGGTTTACAATTCGTCTAATTCAAATTTACTTACATTCTCTCTCTCTCTTTGAATATTGATCTACACTTGTACTTAACGTTGAGGGAAAAATACGGTCTCACAGTCTCACAAGAAGTTGACATAAACATTATTTTGAATCTGGCCCCGCATTGGTGCTGCAACCTCGTGGCAGTATCGATAGTTATTGTACATAACGTGCTCGACATTCTGAGTAGTGAGTTCGAAATTTAAACTCGTGCCATTGTCCTGTGCCTTTTCATTTGTATCATCTAAAATAAGCTTGCGAGTTATGAAGCCCATTGTATCAGTACAAGTAGAAAAAGGTTCTGTGATGCCAGTAAATGAAATTAAGAAAGTTTTTGAGTGAAAGCTACCACTATTATGACTACTACTAGCAGTTGTTTAATTTATTCTGAATAATTGTGTGTAGCCATAGCTAAAGCTAATAAACCTGTGTTTATATATATATATACAGGGCGTCCCAAAAAAATGTATACACACTTTAACAGCTGATAGCTCAATTGATGTTTCTTTCTTTCCAAGTTAAACCCATTAGAATTAATAATGGCAGTCAGACTAAGCTTTGAACAAAGGAAATTCATTCTAAAATGCTACTGGAAGTGTGAAAACGCAGTTGAAGTGCAAAGACAGTTTAGGAGAGAGTTTCAAACAGATCCACCAACGTGACTTACCATCACTCGAATTAGAGATAAGTTTGAAGCCGATGGAACTGTTCAGAATGTCCACAAGAAGCGTTCCGGAAGACCACGGACATCGACAAGCCCCACAAGCAAGAAAGAGTACTGGAAACGTATCACCAAAGTCCAAGAAAATCTGTGCGGCAAGCGAGTCATGAGGTAGGAATTTCAGAATCGTCTGTCCAACGCATTTTGAAGCGCTGTCAATGGAAAGTTACATTCCAAGATTAGTCCATGCTATTAACGAAGATGATCCGGACCGAAGAGTGGAGTATTGCGAGTGGTAACTTGGCACGATGTGGATGTGGATTGGACGAAGGGGTTTCGAGAATACCCTCCGCGTTCACCAGACCTCACACCACTAGACTTTTTTTTTATGGGGATACTTAAAAGACAAAGTCTAGCTATAAAACCTGCAACAGTCGCTGAATTGAGAGCAGCCATTGAACGAGAATGCACACAAATACCAAACGAAATGTTTCGTGATGTTTGCGATTCCATTGCTTTGCGTTATCAGCAGTGCCTGGACCAGAACGGACGTCAGTTTGAAAACAGGCATTGACAAAACAATTAAAATGTCTGTAGATTCTATTACATTTTGAAAATGAAATGTATTTTAATAAACACTGCCTTTATAAGTATTAAAGTGTGTATACATTTTTTTGGGATGCCCTGTATATATATATATATATATATATATATATATATATATATATCTATATATATATATGTAAAAAATGACAATGAATAATCATATTCATTTTTACATAAGAACCAAAATTGCTTAATGCAAGTTTGAATAAAAATTTTATTTGTAGCTTTCTATTTTTGTTTGTGTCACATCCCTATGACCTACCATTTCTATGGTTTAGTTGTATCCCTTTTCCATTTGTTATAGAAGTTATTATAATTAATTATGATTGTCTTGCATCTAACCCGTAGTGTACTTAGTCCTTATTACCTCTCTTTGTCTCTAATTCGTTCCTTTTAAATCCTCCCATTATGTATACATTGTTCATTCATACATCTATGTCCTATATTGACCATTATGCTATATCAATTTCTATTAAATATTCATTTTTTACTCGTGTCAGTATATGAAATGCAAAATTTTATGCATTCATTCGAAAATGTCCAAATACGTTCGCATGTATTATTTTTTCATTTTTTTTCTTTTAAGTGCATTCACCCCTCACAAGATATTGATAAATGCTTACGTAAGTGCTTTAATTCGCTAATCACAGCAAAATCGAATGCTTCTAAGATAAATATCACCTCTCGCTCTGATTCAAATTTATAACATATTATAACATAATATAACATATGTTGTATATAAATCCATACCGTATGTGCCCATGTACTTTGTATTATATTTCTAACATCTTAATTGTCTATTAATATGAAACACTGTAAAAACAAAACAAAGTTATAGTAACTGTTTAATTGTAATTAACTGTAATACTTTAATTTAATATAACATAATGTACTTTAATGAAACTGTAATTGATAATAACTTGTAATGTACTTTAAATGGAAGTGTAATTAAACAATAATAAGTGAATATGAATTAATTGGTAATTGTAATCGTAATTGTAATGAACCAAAATTAATACGTACTCAATTATGTACTTAGAGTGTACTTATGTACTACTACGAAATGATATCACCTTCAGAAATGTAGACTTGGCAAAAAATACGATTAGTTTTTTTTATATTTTTTTACATTTTTATTTGGAATCTTTCAAACATCTGATCATATGTTTAAAAGGGGGAAAACTTAACCTTCAACTGCATTCCCCCAACATTTAGACTTATATGATACATGTAATTGTAAAATTAACTTCACTTGGTACTCTTCTTTGGTCACTACTACGAGACTCACTTGTTAGCAGCCTCGCTGCGAGGAGGGGGCAAAGGCCCCTTGCCTCCTTAATTTTTAGATTCTGGCCTGAGCCATGGTCGAAAGAGGTCGAACCTCTACCCCTGTAAAATTCAGGCGTCTAGGAGAATTTGTCTAAAACAATTGGTCTAAAATACAATTTGTCTAAAACAATGTCTAAAATAGTTTGTCTAATAACAATTTGTCTAAAATACAATTTGTCTAAAAATAATTTGTCTAAAATACAATTTGTCTAAACAAACAATTTAATATAATATGGCATACAAATTGTTGCCTGATGTACAATGCTATTTATTACTTGCCACACCCCATCTTAAAAGGTTACCTCTTGTGCGGAATAGTACATTGAAATAGTTTGTCTAAAATAGTTCGTCTAAAAATAATTTGTCTAAAATACAATTTGACTAATAACTGAAGATAACTAGAAATGCATTTGTCTGCTTGATAAATTTGGAGTGAGGATGAAAAGATTGAAAATGGGTTGATTTTATTTCATAATATACCTAACCTAACCTAACCTAACCTAACCGGGTTATGGGTTCTGGGATACTGATTTCGATGTCTATTCCACAAGAGGTACCTTTTAAGATGGGGCGTGGCAAGTATAAATAGCATTGTACATCAGGCAACAATTTGTATGCCATATTATATTAAATTGTTTGTTTAGACAAATTGTATTTTAGACATTATTTTTAGACAAATTGTATTTTAGACAAATTGTATTTTAGACAAATTGTTATTAGACAAATTGATTTTAGACAAACTATTTTAGACAAATTGTTTTAGACAAATTGTATTTTAGACAAATTGTATTTTAGACGAATTGTTTTAGACAAACTCGCCTGATTCGAAAATTCAGAGCACTACCTGTAAATTTTTTAGAAGTAAACTACAGTAAGAGAAACTTTTTATTTTCCTCTTTGAGTTGGGCTCTCTTCAGATGAATTTAGTCAGTAAAGTCGATAAGTTTAGTACCAAGAGAAAGTATTAGAGTATTATAGAAAGAGAAGAATTAACAACTGTCGACCCTATAGCGAGAGAGAAGAAAAAAATTAGAATATTATAGAAGAAAAGTATCGTGAGAAATATCTGTTACTGCCTCCCAACCAGAACCCCCTTTGATTCGAACCACCCAGGGCCATAGACGGAGGGGATAACAAAGTCGCGACCGTGTAGCCAGGATCTTAACAAGTCTGGCATCCCTTTAACCAGGTTTTTAACAAGTGGCCACTCTTTGGCCAGGATAGAAATTACCCTGCATCAGGATAAAACTTGTAGCGACCTTACTACCAAGATAATAAGACCCACTATTTGACCAGCGTGTCACGGCTCCCAGTTCATCACATCCACCCTTGAACTGGTGTGTAATGACTCCAAGTTATTCACGTCTCATCTCATCTAGAAGAAGTAGCCAGCAAGACACGTTTTGAAGACACGTCTTCAGGACACATCAAGGATTTGCCGTAGAAATTTTGTTAAGTACAGAGTTCGTTTTTTTTAAGTAATTTATAAACACTTGAGAAGTCAGTATTATTAACAGTTAATAATGAGTATCAAGTCAGAATTTACAAGAAATACAGTGAACATTCCATACACCAGTGATACATTTTTTTTTAGTGAAATAGTAATTTTCACAGAAGTTAAAAGTCACAGAAATTATTTTCACTAGTATAGTCAGTATAGAATAATTTTATTTTATGTACCAAACATAATATTACTGTACCTTCGCGTACATTCGAGTGAAATGTGTTCACAATTTGTATTTTTGTTTACTATTTTTTTCAAATTATTGAATTGAATTGACTTGCAAATTAAGAAAGAGAGTTTATAGAGATTTATAGAGATACTTGAAGTAGTTTCAAGTCAGTTTTAGTTGCAAATCAGTTTTCAGATTCAGTTGGTTGTAACCAAGAGGGACAACCAAACCCCAGAGATTAATAGTCATAGTCTTCACTTGATAGCAGTTTAAGTGCAAGTCAGTTTCATTTTCAGTAGACTCCACTTGATAGAGTTCAAGTGCAGTCAATTTCAGTCGGTTCAGTTTGAAGATACTTGATAGAGTTCAAGTTAGACAGTTTAAGTTTCAAGATACTTGATAAGAGTTCAAGTCAGAAGGTTGCATCCAAAGGGACAACCGCCCCAGAGAATTATAGAAGTACTTGATAGCAGTTCAAGTCAGTTGAAGTCAGTCAGTCAGTTTTGAAGTCAGTTTCAGTCAGTTTTGAAGTCAGTTTCAGTCAGTTTTGAAGTCAGTTTCAGTCAGTTTTGAAGTCAGTTTCAGTCAGTTTTGAAGTCAGTTTCAGTCAGTTTTGAAGTCAGTTTCAGTCAGTTTTGAAGTCAGTTTCAGTCAGTTTTGAAGTCAGTTTCAGTCAGTTTTGAAGTCAGTTTCAGTCAGTTTTGAAGTCAGTTGCAAGAAAGTTGTAGTCAATTTCAAGAAAGTTGTAGTCAATTTCAAGAAAGTTGTAGTCAGTCCTAAAACAGTTGTAGTCAGTTCCTAGTCAGTTCAAAGTCAGTTTTGAAGTCCCAAGTCAGTTTTGAAGTCCCAAGTCAGTTTTGAAGTCCCAAGTCAGTTTTGAAGTCCCAAGTCAGTTTTGAAGTCCCAAGTCAGTTTTCAATGCAGTCAATTGAATTTAATTTTTTTTATGTAATTTAAGAGAATTTAATTCAACCTTTTTTTTGTTGTAAAAGAGAATTAAATTCAACCTAAATTGACCGGTTTGTGTCTTTAGTTAACTTTTTTTTTAAGAAGGAAATTGACCGATTTGTCTTCTTTTCATGCAGTTGTTGCATATATAAATATATAGTTATGTATTTTATTATTTGTAACCAAAACCATTTTTACAAAGGTTGTAATGATTTTGATAATTATTGTAATATATATGAGGAACATGCCATCCCTCTGTTTGTTGACCTTCTTTAATTTTTGTTCTAAGCAGTCTGACAAAGCAATCTTTTTTTTAAAAAAAAGGACGAAAAGACATATTGTCAATTTCAGACATATACTCCCTGCTTAGTCACTCAATTCCCCTGAATGTAGTACTCCAAACTTTGTTTTTTTATTTTATTTTAACACCCCAACCCCAGTTGAACCCAGTGTCAACCAGAGAAATGGTTCAACCATGGTTAATTCCTCCTTGGTACTATGGAACATAACCTCAATTTAGGTTTTCTTTTTTTTATATATTTTTAAGAATATTATATGTTTAGTTCATTATAGTTTATAATTGATTTCTATTTTCGATTTTTTAATTTTTTTTAATTTGATTAATACTGAGTAATTGTCGTAGTTGAATTTAATTAATTGTGTGTCAAAATTCAATTTTAAAATCGTGAGATTTACTTTCATCAATTGTAAGTTCTTCTAAGTACATTTTATTTATTACCTTAATACGTGTAACTGATTTAATTAAATACTTAAATACTACCTTGAACTTAAAGGATTTTATAATAATAATAATAATAACCCTTACACACACACACACACGTATGTGCACTATATATACTATATATACACAAACCTTATGCTAAAATCATTGGATATCACAAACTATTTCATTGCGTGTAAGTGCTAACTATGCTATTTAGTCTTAAGCATTTTTGCTCATGCATTTATTCAGTTAATTTAACAATCCTCTCAGCTAATTGGTGCCTCGAAATTGTAAGATACACACTTCGTACCTAGTACACACAAATAAACGCTAGACCACAGGTCTATACATCATCCACTACGTACTTCGATTTTTACCTACACTAGTCAATAAAAATTACTTTATAGATTGTACGATTTACATTTTTCCCTTTTATCTACTATTCATTATGTATGTAATTCTTCCCACAGAAAAATAAATTTTTTTATTAAAATTTAACAATATCATTGGTTGTCTAACTTAATTGTTTGTCTAAATTAACGTATTAATCCTTTTATTCTGTTTGCATAAAATTAAAGTTTTAATCTTTGAATTTTTATATTTTATAATAGCCCTCTAAGCAAGTGTCATGTTAAAAATTTTATTACTCTGCATTGTACCCAACCACCCGAACTCACTTGTTCTGTATAAAACTTGTAATATAAAGAAAAATTTGTCATCTGACTTGAATTAGTTAGGATGTTATTTTCTCAATTCTATTGTATTGTATGAATTGTACCCTATTATATTATTGTATAAATATCATTTTAAAGGGGAGAGCAATGTAAAAAATGAACAATGAATAATCAGTATTCATTTTTACATAACCAAAATCGCTTAACGTGAGTTTGGATAAAGATTTTATTTGTAGCTTTCTATTTTTGTTTGTCACAACTGTACGACCTACCATTTCTATGGTTTAGTCATATCCATTTTCCATTTGTTATAGAAGTTATATAATTAATTATGATTGTCTTGCATCTAACCTGTAGTGTACTTAGTTCTTATTACCACTTTGTCTCTAATTTGTTCCTTTTAAATCCTCCCATTATTTATACATTGTTCATTCGTACATCTATGTCCTATCTTGACCATTACCCTATATCAATTTTTATTAAATATTCATTTTTTACTGGTGTCAGTATATGAAATGCAATACTTTATACATTCATTCGAAAATGTCCAAATACGTTCGCATGTATTATTTTTTCATTTTTTTCTTTTAAGTGCATTCACCCCTCACAAAATATTCATAAATGCTTAGGTAAGTGGTTGAATTCGCTAATCACAGCAAAATCGAACGCTTCTAAGATAAATATCTCCTCTCGCTCTGATTCAAATTTATAACATATTTTGTTGTATATAAATCCATACTGTATGTGCCCATGTACTTTGTATTATATTTCTAACATCTTAATTGTCTATTAATATGAAACACTGTAAAAACAAAACAAAGTTATAGTAACTGTTTAATTGTAATTAACTGTAATACTTTAATTTAATATAACGTAATGTACTTTAATGAAACTGTAATTAATAATAACTTGTAATGTACTTTAAATGGAAGTGTAATTAAACAATAATAAGTGAATATGAATTAATTGGTAATTGTAATCGTAATTGTAATAAACCAAAATTAATATGTACTCAATGATGTACTTAGAGTGTACTTATGTACTACTACGAAATGATATTGCCTTCAGAAATGTAGACTCGGCCAGTGGTGAGCTGCCAAAATTTTAACAACCGGTTCGCTAAGCTGCCAAAATTTTAAACACCGGGTTCTATATAAAAAATTCTGAATTCGGCAATAAAAAATTGACAACCCTTCCCACCCCACCCTTTCGCAATTTTAATTAAATTAATTATCTCGCTATTTGCCTTTTTCAAGTGTGTACATTTTATGATTCAGCTAGGTACGGTATTAATAACTGCATGACAATTAATTAGTATAGTTAATTAGAGAAATAGACGTTTCTAATGAAATCAGAAAAGAAGAATTATTTAATAAAAACCGATGAATCATATTATCTACATAGTTAAAATTAAATTGCTCAGTCAACTTTAGCAATAATGAATTATTAGGCAAAACATAAATATCAGTACATCTATGCTTTTAAATTTTTTTTTTTTAAATTTAAACATTTTTACGTACCTTATTATTACTTATTATGGTAATAATTTCCAAATGGCTTCTTGGTTTTCTCCGTAAACTGTCATTTTGGATACATGAACTCTGGTATCTAAAGCGGATCGATGACTTCTCATCCATGATTTGACATATGTTAACAGGTTCCAGAAGCTTAATGGTTTCCCCAACAAATTGATGATCATAAAGCATGATATGTGTTTAGTTGTTAAACTTGCTCTTCTATCACTACAAATAATATGTATCACCGAAAAACCTCTCTGCTTCTGAGAGCTCCCTTTAGCATCCAGCAAAAAAGTTAACAACCGGTTCTTATTTTCAAAAAGATTTTAACAACCGGTTCGCGTGAACCGGGTCCAGCTCACCACTGGACTTGGCAAAAAATACGATTATTTTTTATTTTTATTTTTAAATTTTTATTTGGAATCTTGCAAGCATCTGATCATGTTTTTAAAAGGGGGGAAACTTAACCTTCAACTGCATTCCCCCAACATTTAGACTCATTTGATACATGTAATTGTAAAATTAACTTCACTTCATTACGGCACTCTTCTTTGGTCACTACTACGAGACTCCCTTGTTAGCAGCCTCGCTGCAAGGAGGGGGCAGAGGCCCCTTGCCTCCTTAATTTTTAGATTCCGGCTTGAGCCATGGTCGAAAGAGGTCGAACCTCTACCCCTGTAAAATTCAGAGCACTACCTGTAAATTTTTTAGAAGTAAACTACAGTAAGAGAAACTTTATTTTCTCCTTCGAGTTGGGCTCTCAGAAAAATTTAGTCAGTAAAGTCGATAAGTTTAGTACCAAGAGAAAGTATCAGAGTATTATAGAAAGAGAAGAATTATCAACTGTCAACCCTATAGCGAGAGTAAAGAAAAAAAATTAGAATATTATTGAAGAAAAGTATCGCGAGAAATATCCGTTGCTGCCTCCCAACCAGAACCCCCTTTGATTCGAACCACCCAGGGCCATAGATTTCAGGTTAACATATATATATATATATATATACATATTTATTAGGGTGGTCCACAACAGCGTTTTTTTGAATTTTAAATTCAGTCACATCTGCCCTTATTCTATTCCCCCACAAGAATAAACGTGCCAATTATCTTTGCTCTAGGACCTTTTTATGCACCCGCTCAAAATGAAACAATTTGAATAATGACTTGACAATTTATGACACGAACATTTATTGAACAAGGATAATAATAACTTGACAATTTATGACTATATATTATATATAATATATATATATATATATATATATATATATATATATATATATATACCCCCTCGATTAGGTACTCCGGCTTGCCGGGCCGAGGGGGCTCGTACACCTCGTGGGTTGTTGAGGTTTCCTCAACTCCTCGCGGGGTGTGGGCGAAGAGTTACCTAGTTGCGTTTTTTTTTTTTTTTTTTTTTTTTTTTCTTTTTGCTCCCCCTTTTTTCCGTTTCTCCCGGAATTTCTTTGGTCTTGACTCGGTCCTGTGCCTCTGTCAATCGTAGTATCCCCCCCCCCTCTGTTTGTATTTGCAGTCTTGGGGTCATCAGGTGCACCCGCCGGGGGGCATCGCTCCGTGGCTGAGCCGTGCTCCGGGGACGGTTTGGGCGCCCGGACCGCTGCTGCGTCTGGATTGGGTCTTTGCTTGGCCCTGAACGGACAAATCTCCGTAGTGCCAATCGGCTGTTTTTAAAACGACAGTTAGGTTGGGGGGCGGGCTACCCGGGACGTTGGGGCCTGCGCTTTGAAGGATGCAGCGGCGGCTGGTGCATCGCCTTGGGTCCGAGGCTGCCGTTTTTTGTAAAAATACTGTTTATGGGTTCTATTACTAAACTTCACTCCCCTCTTGTTGACGACTCTGGCCCGCCCTTGGATTTGGATCAGACTACTACTTCTGGTCGTTCAGCGGCCTCTGCCTCCGCTGGATTGACCCTCAAGCCGTATGGCCCCCTCTCGTCCTCTGCGGTGTCTGGCTCTCGTGGCCGGACTCGTGGTGGCCGTAGGGCGGGGTCTTCGCGGCCCTTGTTCTCTCGCCCACTCTCGGTTACCGTTACACATGGACCTGTCTCTGCTGTCAATTTCTGTCCAGTGGACAGGTTCCTTGTTCTCCGCCCTTCCGCTGGCTCCCTTCCGGGCAACTCGGAACGGGTGTTTCAGCGCCTTAAGACGATAGGGGTTCCCTGTCGTTATGATATCCGCCCTCTGAGGGATGGGTCTCTTCTTTTGAAGTCCCGTTCTTCGGGGGTGACTGGGTCCCTTCTACAGTTGCAGGATGTCTTGGGTTGCAGAGTTTCTGTGACTCCCCATCCGCAATTGAATAGCTGTCAAGGCACCATTTTCGCTTCCCGTCTGCTGTCAATCCCGGTTGGCGAGTTGCAGGAGGATCTTGCCCCCCAGGGGGTAACGAAGGTCTTCCGCTTTTCGTCGCGCCGGGATGGTGCTCTTACCCCGTCCGCTCGTCTGCTCCTGACCTTTGACTCCCTTGTGCCTCCGGCCCAGGTGTTCTGGGGCATGGGTGATCGCCGGTCGTGTGAGTTTTCGGTGCGACCATATGTGCCTGACCCGGTTCGCTGCTTTGGCTGCAACCGGTTCGGCCATGTTAGCTCTGCGTGCCGCCGTGAGGGTAAGCTATGTGTCCGCTGCGGTGGGCCTGCGCACCCTACCCCGTGCACGAAGCCCCCGCGTTGCTCAAACTGTTCGGGGGCCCACCCTTCCTCTTCCCGGGACTGTCCCGTTTTCAAGTTTGAATTTGAGGTGCGGTCCTTAAGGACTACCGAATTCCTTAGTGCGCGGGAGGCGCGCGATAAGATCCGTGACCGGGAGCCGCGGCGGGGGTTGTCCTACGCTGCGGCTCTTGGCCCTGGCGGGCCCTCGGGCCCCTCCCGTGCTACCCCGGCGTCTACTGGAGTGGTGCCCCCCCTGGAAGTCCCGGGGGTTGGTGGTCCTCCTGGCGCCGCGGGTCCTTCTTGTTCCTCTGTCTCACTTTCTGACATCCCATCTGCTTCCCTGCCTACAAGTGCCCCTTCTCCCCCTCCGGCCTTGGGGTCTGGATCCTTGCCTACTCGTCTCTCGGGTGGGGAGGGGGATGCCCCGAAGGAGAGGAGGAAGCGTCGCCGTGGTCGGAGTCCTTCCGACCCGACCCTGATTGCTGCTCGCCTTGCTTCCCCTTCTTCCCCGTCTTCACCGGAGGGGAAGCGGCGCGCTGTTCCTGATCCGCTCGGGACTTCCCCCCCCCCTATACGGAGCGCTGGTGGGGCGTCACCTCCCGGTGCCCCGACCAGTGTCCGGGTGTCGGTCGAGGTGCATTGCCCCATGACACCCTCGATTACTGACTCTGTTCCCATGATAGACCCGGTCGAGAGGGGCCTGGCCCTCCTTCATGGAGTCTCTCTCTCTCCGGCTCCTGCTGAGAGTGGTCGGGTCTCTCCCCTGGATCTACCTCTCCCACTTGTGGTCGACCTTTCCTCTCCCCCCCGTCAGTGCTTGTCTGGTTTGACGAGCCCTCGAACAGCTGGTTCCCCCCGGTCCCCCTCTTGTGGGGAGTTGGGGGTTTCGGCTGGGCCCGACTCGTCGTCTCTCCCCCCGCCGGGAGAGCCCCCCTCTGACCTCCCTGTTCTACTCTCCACTTCTCGTCCTACTACGGGTGCAGCAGATGCGGAGTCGGTGGCCCCTACCCCCCCAGTTCTGGGTGAGTCGGGGAAACCGATTCCGTCCCTGGTTACGGACCGTTGAGTTTGCTGCTCAGCTTGGTCCGTGGCTATTTCGCTGTTTTCTCTGCCTCTTATAATGCCGCTTCCCCTTACAGTTCCATCTTGCATTGGAACTGTAGGGGGCTTTTAGCTAACTGGGAGAACCTTGCCTCCCTGCTGGAGAGCGAGCGGCCTTCCTGTGTTTGTCTCCAGGAGACTATCCTGGCTGCGCGGGGACTCCCTCGTCTCTCTGGATATGTTGGTTTCCCTTGCACCCCGGATGAGCGCACACGCCGGCGGGGTGCGGCGATTTACGTGCATCATTCGTTACCATCGCGTGGTGTGCCTCTTCGCACTTCCTTGCAGGCTGTGGCTGTGCGGCTCTTTTTAGATCGCCAGTACACTGCCTGCTCGGTTTATATTCCTCCTCATGACCCTCCTTCTCGCGACGCGGTTCGCGAATTGGTGCTGCAACTACCCCGACCGTTTCTCCTCCTCGGGGACTTTAACAGTCGCGACCCGGCTTGGGGAGATGTTCGGTCGACTAATGTTGCTGGGATTTTACTCTCCTTAATGGAGGAACTTTCCTTTGCGTGTCTCAATTCCGGTGAACCTACTTACTTCCACGAACCCACGGGTTCATTTACCTGTATTGATCTCTCCTTGGTGTCCCTCGATGCCTTACTCGATTTTTCGTGGAAGGTGTTGGGGGACTCTTATGGCAGTGATCATTACCCAGTCTGTCTTGAGCCGGTCGGTCCGCAGCCGGGCGTTTCGTCTCGACCGAGGTGGTGCCTTGCGCGGGCTGACTGGCCATCTTTCAGAGCTCGTTCCGTCATTGTCCGTTCGGTGTTGAGCTTTGGCTCGGTGGATGAGAGCTTGGAGTTCTTCGAGCGGGTGGTGATGGGCGTCGCGGAAGACTGTATTCCTCGTTCTTCCGGTAACCCGCGGACTCGTAGCGTCCCGTGGTGGACTCCAGCATGTCACCAGGCGGTGTGCGAGAGGAAGAGGGCAACGCGCCGCTTCCACCGCACCCGGCGCGCGGGCCACTTGATTGAGATGCGGCGGGCGAAGGCTTTCGCCCGCCGGACTCTCAAGTTGGCCCGTCGGGCCTCTTGGCGTGCTTTTGTGTCCGGCATCTCCTCATCTACCCCTTCTGCTGCTGTGTGGCGGAAGGTACGTAGTATCGAGGGGAGGCCGGTCCCTGCTAGTCGCCCTGTCCTTCGGGACGGGGACGGCTTCCTTTCGGATCCTGCTGCTGTGGCTGATCGGCTGGCCGGTGCTTTTGCTGCGGTTTCCCGTTCGCCTTCGGCTGCGAATCGCCCTTTATCGGAGGTCACGTTCCCGCCCCTGGGAACGAGCCCTATAACCATCTCTTTCCGATGCGGGAACTTCGGGCTGCTTTGGCAACCCGTCGTTCTTCCGCTCCTGGCCCTGATGACATTCCGTATGACTTTCTTCGGAATCTGCACCCGATGGCCCTGCACTTCTTGCTGGATCTTTTCAACCGGATGTGGGTTGAGGGGTCGTTCCCTTCCCGTTGGAGGGAGGCGATTGTGGTCCCGATACCTAAGCCGGGGAAGGATCCGGCGGAGGTGGCGAGCTATCGGCCTATTGCTTTGACGAGCTGCTTATGCAAGCTCCTCGAAAAGATGGTGGCCGTCCGACTTTCCTTTACACTGGAGTCGCTTGGGTTATGCCCCCCGACCCAGTATGGTTTTCGTCGATTTCGGGGTACTCTGGACCCCCTTCTCCTCCTTGGCCATGATGTACGGGAGGCATTTTCCCGCCGGAATCTTGTTCTGGCCGTCTTTTTTGACGTCCAAAAGGCCTATGACACGACCCGTCGGGGAGTGGTCATGGACCGTTTGAAGTCTCTTGGTTTTGTGGGCTTTTTGCCCACGTTTCTTCGCAACTTCCTCTGCCGTCGCACTTTCCGCGTCCGTAATGGGGCGGCCCTATCTGCCCTGTATGTTCAGGAGGAGGGGGTGCCCCAGGGGTGTGTTGAGCGTCTCATGCTTCAACCTAGTTATGTCTGCGCTACCGGGAGCTCTTCCGCCCTCGGTGCGCTGTTCCATCTATGCAGATGATCTGGCTGTCTATGCCGCGGGGACGAGTCCCCCCCTCGTGGAGAGGCAAGTCCAACTCGCGGTCAATCGGGTTGAACGCTGGGCGTCGTCGGTGGGCCTTACGTTGTCTTCTCCGAAGACTTCGTGTGTGGCCTTCCTTCCGTCGAGGAGACGGGGATCCGGCGCCATCCCGGCCTTTAACCTTACACTCGGGGGTCAGCCTCTGGCCCTCGTTTCATCAGTACTCTTCTTGGGTATGGTTTTCGACAGCCGTTTGAGCTGGGTTCCCCACCTTCGCCGGCTGCGCGAGTCCGCGAGACGTACCCTGGATTTGCTGGGGCATCTGTCGCATACTACATGGGGCGCGGATAGGCGGACGCTCCTCCGTTTGTACGTGTCCCTGGTACAGTCCAAATTAGACTATGGGAGTGTGGTGTATGGCTCCGCCTCCCGCACGGCCCTTCGGATACTGGATCCGGTCCTCTCTAGAGGACTGCGCATGTCATCTGGCGCCTTCCGCTCCTCTCCGGTTGATAGTCTGCAGGTGGAGTGCGACATCCCTCCCTTGGAGGATCGGAGGTCGTTCCTCGTTGCTAAACACTATCTCCGGATCCTCCGTCTTCCCACCTCTCCTCTGTTCCAGGTGGTTGAGAGGGCGTTCTGCCGGGATGGGGGTTGGTATTTCACCGACACGGTGACCTCCCTCCTCGATGGTATGGGCACTCCCCCTCCATCCGTTATACCGGTCTCTTTCAGTGGTGTTGCACCTTGGGAGAGCACCCCTGTTGCGTGCTGTAGGGCGTTGCGCCCCGTTCGCAAGACCGAGTCGGACTCTGCCTTGCTTCGGTCTCTTTTCCTTCAGCATGCGGCGTGTCACTCTGCATGTGTTGCGATCTTCACGGATGGTTCGAGGTCGTCGGGGGGCGTTGGATCCGCGGCTGTTCCCCAGTCGTCTGTCCTTGCTCCCCGATGTACCCGTCGATGAGGCGTTTTTACGGCGGAGCTCTATGCCATTCTGAGCGCTCTGGAGGTGGTGCGGGAGCATCCGGATGGGTCGTTCGTCATCCATTCGGATTCCCGCAGTGCCCTGGATGGCCTGGAGTGTTTTGACTCTGTCCACCCGCTGGTCCGACGAATCCAGCTACTGTACCATACTCTTGTCGCTTTCGGTGGCAAGGAGGTGGTATTTTGCTGGGTCCCAGCACATGTTAACGTGGCTGGAAATGAGGCTGCCGATCGAGCTGCCCGTTCCGCGTGCCGACTGCAGGTTTCACCTGTGTCCCTCCCTTTTTCTGATTATATCCCTGGCTTCCGTAGGTTTTTGCGCTCCCGGTGGCAGAGTCGCTGGGATGGCGCTACGGACAACAAACTTTGCAAGATTAAACCCAAGTTGGGATGTTGGGCCTCTTCCTTCCATCGGTCGCGCCATAAGGAGGTGGCTCTGGCCCGCCTCCGTATTGGCCACACCCACCTGACCCATGGCTATTTGATGGCCGGGGATCGGGTGCCCCGATGTCCCAATTGTGACGTCCTCCTTACAGTTGCCCACCTTCTGGTGGAGTGTCCGCTTTACTCTGCGCTGCGCGCAGAGTATTTTCCCTTTTTGGAGAACGTTGGGCTTTGTGATAGGCTTGGCGCTCTTCTGTCTGAAGGTTCCTACTTTTCGATAACCGGGTTGTTCTCCTTCCTCTTTCGCTCCCGACTTCTTTACCGGCTGTGACCCCACTATGATCTTTTTGCTTTTCCCCCACCTCCTCCTCCTCCCCCCCCGTCTATTGTTCATTTCCGTTAGTTGTTCCATACTCTTCGTTCTGTGTTCGCTCTGCTATCCACCTTTCTTTTGGTGGCCATGAGCGGTCATTCTTTGAAACAAAAAAAAAAAATATATATATATATATATACAGGGCGTCCCAAAAAAATGTATACACACTTTAAATACTTATAAAGGCAGTGTTTATTAAAATACATTTCATTTTCAAAATGTAATAGAATCTACAGACATTATTTAATTGTTTTGTCAACGCCTGTTTTCAAACTGACGTCCGTTCTGGTCCAGGCACTGCTGATAACGCGAAGCAATGGAATTGCAAACATCACAAAACATTTCGTTTGGTATTTGTGTGCATTCTCGTTCAATGGCTGCTCTCAATTCAGCGACTGTTGCAGGTTTTATAGCGTAGACTTTGTCTTTTAAGTATCCCCATAAAAAAAGTCTAGTGGTGTGAGGTCTGGTGAACGCAGAGGGTATTCTACGAAACCCCTTCGTCCAATCCACATCGTGCCAAGTACCACTCGCAATACTCTACTCTTCGGTCCGGATCATCTTCATTAATAGCATGGACTAATCTTGGAATGTAACTTTTCCATTGACAGCGCTTCAAAATGCGTTGGACAGATGATTCTGAAATTCCTACCTCACGACTCGCTTGCCGCACAGATTTTCTTGGACTTTGGTGATACGTTTCCAGTACTCTTTCTTGCTTTGTGGGGCTTGTCGATGTCCGTGGTCTTCCGGAACGCTTCTTGTGGACATTCTGAACAGTTCCATCGGCTTCAAACTTATCTCTAATTCGAGTGATGGTAAGTCGAGTTGGTGGATCTGTTTGAAACTCCCTCCTAAACTGTCTTTGCACTTCAACTGCGTTTTCACACTTCCAGTAGCATTTTAGAATGAATTTCCTTTGTTCAAAGCTTAGTCTGACTGCCATTATTAATTCTAATGGGTTTAACTTGGAAAGAAAGAAACATCAATTGAGCTATCAGCTGTTAAAGTGTGTATACATTTTTTGGGACGCCCTGTATATATATACAGGGTGTCCCATAAATCCGGCATCATAGGAAAAATAATTAAAAAAAGGCAAAACAAAAGCTTTTATTTACAGAACGTGCTCAATATGTATTGTTCCGTAGCCCATTCACAAAATTCCATCCGCCGGTCAGGATCATCTTCGCTTAATTTCTGTAGGATCTGAAGTTTATATGGATGCCATTTGTGAGCGTGAAGAATGCGATGGATGCTACTTTTCGACACTCCTGTCTCGGCGGACAATCGCTGAAGAGACTTATTGGGACTTCTGTTAAAATGAGCCATGATAGCAGTCGCTGTATCATCATCAGTGGACCTCCTTGAAGGTCCACTGCGTGGTTTATCTTCTATGGATTTCCTTAAACTTTGCAACAAGTCTTCTAACACAACTCTGTGTTATTAGCTCGCGGTCTGGATGCAGTCTGTTAAATTCAGCAGCGGCCTCTCTCTGACTCCGATTTCCTATGAGTAGAATTATCTGGATTCGTTCTTCCTTGCTCACAGACATTATGGCCTGTAGAAAGAGAGAAATATGAATTATGGTTTGTAGAAATAGAAAAATATGAATTTCTCCTATGATGCCGGACTTATGGGACACCCTGTATATATTATGAAATTATAACAGTGGAACAAATAATGCACACAGTTGAAGATCTTTAGGTCTTCTTGAGACCAGTTTTAGTCGGCTCTTTGAATTCCTTGCGGTGCTGAGCGACTGCTCCGAGAAGGTACTGCTTTTGCGCTTCATCCTTCGTGATTGTGCTGTTGAAAGCCTTAATGAGTGCAACTCCTCTTTCTGCGCAATCATTAACCACTGCCATTTTCTCTACACGTTCCTTCATTCCTTGGTAAGCTGGATCTGTGTTCCAATCATTTGGTGTCTTAGACAGGAATGATTGCACCTGTTCACTTCCATGCTGCATGATGAGGTTGAAGAAGATTGCTGAATGTTTGGTGGCATAGAATTCCAAGGGATTGCTTGAGGAGAACATTTTTCCATCCACGCGCTTGAGTCCTTTTCTTTTTTCGGGAACAGCTACGATGTTGTGAGCAATCCTCTCCTTCATGGATGCGTGAACTCGAGGATCAAAGAGTGCCAAGGGGATTAAGTGCTCAGAAATGAACCACAAATGGCGCTTCATCGTGGCAAATGCTGCATCATTTGTCTTTCCTGGGTGAGCTTTCAGCTGGCACAAGAAAGTGAGGTCATTCAATGGAGCCATGTATGCAACACTGGCCTCATTCCAGTAGTGGCTATAAAGGAGCATGATAAACAGGCTTAGTTCCTTGATGTTCCGTTTCTCGCTCTGAAGCAAGGTGAATTGATCTCTGAATAGGAACACCTTGAGCGTGTAAATGGCCTTGGCCATCCATCGCGCATGTTGCATGGCTCCAGGGCTTTGAATTCTCATAGGACCGTCAAGCTCCCCTCCCAAGAAAAGGAGGCAGAGAAGCATCAGTTCATCATAGTCGTCCTGCTGGCTCTTCTTCTTGACAGCCTCCTTGTAGTAGTAGACCATTTCCTTCCTCTGCTCTGCTGTTTCAATGAACAGGCTGTCGGGTGCACTCTCGAACTTGCTGCGATCAATGAAAACCCAGTGCTGCTTGAAGCACTTGAATAGGCCAATTTCAGGTCCACTGGATGTTCTGAAACAAGCACGGAAGGCCGCAGCAAGGACGGCTTCTACCACGTGGTGTCAGCAAGCGATCCACACCAGATCAATACCCAACTCCTTTTCAATGAGAGTACAAGCTCCAGCATGAAGTCCTGTGTTGGACGCAGTTGTATCAAAAACGACCTTGAACGTTGCCCCTCAAAGACCAGTCGTCCACAAGCTTCAGGCACGCCTGAGCCTGAGATGCTCCAGTTGCAGCAGCTACCATTGGAACTCCGAGGAGTTTCTCTTCCCCATTACTGGTAACAAGCACAGCCACATGGTCCACCACCTCTAACCCATGGGAGATATCTGTAAGCAGCTTACTATCCCAGTGCAAGAGAAGGGCTCATGGGTCTTGAAAGTGGCCTGATCTTCGCGGCACACTGCTTCACGTGTACATTGTCTCACGCGACGAATGGTGCTGCGTGAGATTGACACTTCGTCCAAGTTGTGCCCCAGCGATTTAATAGTTGCTGCGACCACTGCCATTCCTTTCCTGTCACTGATGTTGTGGCGATCCAAGGCTAAGGAAATGTCAGGCATGATCACAGACTTCAATCGCTTAGGAGTGGAATGTTTTTGTGCTGACTCCTTAAAAACTACAGTATCTGAATCTGATGATTCAGATGTGCTTGAACTAGAAGCCTCCAGTTCTCCCTGGGACCATCTCGCATCCGCCTCGCGCTTGGCCTTCTCCTCTAGGTTCATCTCCGCCTCACACCGAATCCTCTTCCTCATTTGTTGGTCAGCCACTTTCTTGTCAATCGGGCCAAAGCTGGAGGAAGTGGGATTATTGAGCTGAGTGACAAGGAAGTTCTTGTCCTCCTCATTCATCATGGTCTCGAGGGCGTCATGGCATGAAAGATTGAACACATCGTCAAGGTCTCCGCGAAATATGTCCTTCATTCTGTAGGATGGGAAATTCTTTGTGCAGTTCTTCTTCAGCCCCTTGTATTGCTCGTACAGTTTCAGGAGCTGCTTCTCAGTGTATCTGGTATCCGTCATTGGAATGTTTGCTTTTGTCCAAAATGGGATCAAAGCCTCAATGTTCATCACCGCACTGTTATATTCTGTCTTCCTCTCCTCCAGATGGTGGAACATGAATTTCCGGAGGACTTGAAGCTTAGTAGGGAGTCCTGCCCTAGTTAACTTCTCCTCCGCCTTCCCTAGTAACCACACCTCACTGCTAGACCGTGTTTTTGATTGCTTTGGCAGCATTTCTACACATTCCTACAAAAGAAGAAGCCAAATTTAGTCATACTATAGTAATCAGTCATTAGTGAGACACATCATGCATGATTGAGCGACCTCTTAATGACACTGTAGACCAACCATATTTCACACAGTTATTCACACTAAGTGTAGGAACAAAAGCAACAATGACCCAAAAGTGAAATCTCAGATGCTAAATTTTCCCTATGCTTGTGAACCACCTAATATATATATATATATATATATATATATATATATATAATATATATATATTTAACTGCAAACATGCAGTATAATTAACGTAAAGAACGACGCTTGTATAGGAGATATTCCGCGCAAGATGAGAGAGAGAGAATGAAACAAATGAAAAAATGAGGTAACCACCAGGGAATCAAACCCGGGATCTTCCGATTGCCGGTCAGATATGATAACCATTACACCATGGGCCTCACTCATTCAAATGCTGTAATTCTTCTACATACGCACATTGGTTTCTGCGCGTATGTAGAAGAATTACGGCATTTGAATGAGTGAGGCCCATGGTGTAATGGTTATCATATCTGACTGGCAATCGGAAGATCCCGGGTTCAATTCCCGGGTGGTTACCTCATTTTTTAATTTGTTTCGTTCTCTCTCTCTCATCTTGCGCGGAATATCTCCTATTCAAGCATCATTCTCTATGTTAATTATACTGCGTGTTTGCAGTTAAATGTATATAATGTTACAGCATGTGGAAGGTGCCCCCTTGGGGCATTGGTTTCTGCGCATATGTAGAAGAATTACGGCATTTGAATGAGTGAGGCCCATGGTGTAATGGTTATCATATCTGACCGGCAATCGGAAGATCCTGGGTTCAATTCCCAGGTGGTTACCTCATTTTTTCATTTGTTTCATTCTCTCATCTTGCGCGGAATATCTTCTATACAAGCGGCATCATTCTTTACGTTGATATATATATATATATATAAAAATTATATATATGTTAAACACAGACCGTGCATAGAACAAGGAACTCTTCTGGGAAAATTAAATCCACTATAGTCGAATAAGTAATGGTAAATGACAAATACCATAGTTTTTCTTTTTCATGATGCAAGCCCGACGTGGGTAACGGGTCTCTCGCAAAGAGGTCCCACGTTGGGCTTGCATCATGAAAAAGAAAAACTATGGTATTTGTCATTTACCATTACTTATTCGGACTATAGTGGACTGATTTAATTTTCCCAGAAGAGTTCCTTGTTCAATGCACGGTCTGTGTTTAACATATAAGTTTCTCAGGGGACCATTCTGAGTTTGTATATATATATATACCCCCTCCCCGCGGGCGGTCTTTCTGGGGTGGATCGCCCGCGGGCTCCTGCCTCCATGTGGCGAGGGGGGTCAGCCGCGGCTGGGGGCCCTGCCGGGTCCCCGCCCGGTTGCGAAGTAGACTTTTAACATACCCTGCTATTCTACAGTCCCCTCTTTCCTGTCTTCCCCTCTTTCCCCTCTTCCTTGCCCCCTCTGTTTTTTTTTCTGCTTTCTCTTCTCACTTCGCGCGCCCCGTGGGCTGCCGGGGCTGATCGCTGGGGGTCTCGCTCCCATGGTCGGGGCCGGACTAAGTTGGCTGGTAGGGTGCCCGGGCCTGGGACCCTGGGGGGCCTTGGTCTTTGCTGCCGGCGGGGGAGAACTCTCGATGCTGCAAGGGCCCCTTTTGAAACGGGGGTACCCGCATGGGACGAGGCACCCATCCCCCGCCGGCGTGCGCTTTGTCCCCTTGGGCCCCGGGTAATCGGTTCCCCGCGGCCCCGGGCGCGAAACAACAAAAAATACTGTTTATGGGTTCTATTACTAAACTTCACTCCCCTCTTGTTGACGACTCTGGCCCGCCCTTGGATTTGGATCAGACTACTACTTCTGGTCGTTCAGCGGCCTCTGCCTCCGCTGGATTGACCCTCAAGCCGTATGGCCCCCTCTCGTCCTCTGCGGTGTCTGGCTCTCGTGGCCGGACTCGTGGTGGCCGTAGGGCGGGGTCTTCGCGGCCCTTGTTCTCTCGCCCACTCTCGGTTACCGTTACACATGGACCTGTCTCTGCTGTCAATTTCTGTCCGGTGGACAGGTTCCTTGTTCTCCGCCCTTCCGCTGGCTCCCTTCCGGGCAACTCGGAACGGGTGTTTCAGCGCCTTAAGACGATAGGGGTTCCCTGTCGTTATGATATCCGCCCTCTGAGGGATGGGTCTCTTCTTTTGAAGTCCCGTTCTTCGGGGGTGACTGGGTCCCTTCTACAGTTGCAGGATGTCTTGGGTTGCAGAGTTTCTGTGACTCCTCATCCGCAATTGAATAGCTGTCAAGGCACCATTTTCGCTTCCCGTCTGCTGTCAATCCCGGTTGGCGAGTTGCAGGAGGATCTTGCCCCCCAGGGGGTAACGAAGGTTTCCGCTTTTGTCGCCGGGATGGTGCTCTTACCCCGTCCGCTCGTCTGCTCCTGACCTTTGACTCCCTTGTGCCTCCGGCCCAGGTGTTCTGGGGCATGGGTGATCGCCGGTCGTGTGAGTTTTCGGTGCGACCATATGTGCCTGACCCGGTTCGCTGCTTTGGCTGCAACCGGTTCGGCCATGTTAGCTCTGCGTGCCGCCGTGAGGGTAAGCTATGTGTCCGCTGCGGTGGGCCTGCGCACCCTACCCCGTGCACGAAGCCCCCGCGGTGCTCGAACTGTTCGGGGGCCCACCCTTCCTCTTCTCGGGACTGTCCCGTTTCAAGTTTGAATTTGAGGTGCGGTCCTTAAGGACTACCGAATTCCTTAGTGCGCGGGAGGCGCGCGATAAGATCCGTGACCGGGAGCCGCGGCGGGGGTTGTCCTACGCTGCGGCTCTTGGCCCTGGCGGGTCCTCGGGCCCCTCCCGTGCTACCCGGCGTCTACTGGAGTGGTGCCCCCCCTGGAAGTCCCGGGGGTTGGTGGTCCTCCTGGCGCCGCGGGTCCTTCTTGTTCCTTGCTCCTCACTTTCTGACATCCCATCTGATTCCCTGCCTACAAGTGCCCCTTCTCCCCCTCCGGCCTTGGGGTCTGGATCCTTGCCTACTCGTCTCTCGGGTGGGGAGGGGGATGCCCCGAAGGAGAGGAGGAAGCGTCGCCGTGGTCGGAGTCGGAGTTCTTCCGACCCGATCCTGACTGCTGCTCGCCTCGCTTCCCCTTCTTCCCCGTCTTCACCGGAGGGGAAGCGGCGCGCTGTTCCTGATCCGCTCGGGACTTCCCCCCCCCTATACGGAGCGCTGGTGGGGCGTCACCTCCCGGTGCCCCGACTAGTGTCCGGGTGTCGGTCGAGGTACACTGCCCCATGACACCCTCGATTACTGACTGTTCCCATGATAGACCCGGTCGAGAGGGGCCTGGCCCTCCTTCATGGAGTCTCTCTCTCCGGCTCCTGCTGAGAGTGGTCGGGTCTCTCTCCTGGATCTACCTCTCCCACTTGTGGTCGACCTTTCCTCTCCCCCCCGTCAGTGCTTGTCTGGTTTGACGAGCCCTCAAACAGCTGGTTCCCCCCGGTCCCCCTCTTGTGGGGAGTTGGGGGTTTCGGCTGGGCCCGACTCGTCGTCTCTCCCCCCGCCGGGAGAGCCCCCCTCTGACCTCCCTGTTCTACTCTCCACTTCTCGTCCTACTACGGGTGCAGCAGATGCGGAGTCGGTGGCCCCTACCCCCCCAGTTCTGGGTGAGTCGGGGAAACCGATTCCGTCCCTGGTTACGGACCGTTGAGTTTGCTGCTCAGCTTGGTCCGTGGCTATTTCGCTGTTTTCTCTGCCTCTTATAATGCCGCTTCCCCTTACAGTTCCATCTTGCATTGGAACTGTAGGGGGCTTTTAGCTAACTGGGAGAACCTTGCCTCCCTGCTGGAGAGCGAGCGGCCTTCCTGTGTTTGTCTCCAGGAGACTATCCTGGCTGCGCGGGGACTCCCTCGTCTCTCTGGCTATGTTGGTTTCCCTTGCACCCCGGATGAGCGCACACGCCGGCGGGGTGCGGCGATTTACGTGCATCATTCGTTACCATCGCGTGGTGTGCCTCTTCGCACTTCCTTGCAGGCTGTGGCTGTGCGGCTCTTTTTAGATCGCCAGTACACTGCCTGCTCGGTTTATATTCCTCCTCATGACCCTCCTTCTCGCGACGCGGTTCGCGAGTTGGTGCTGCAACTACCCCGACCGTTTCTCCTCGGGGACTTTAACAGTCGCGACCCGGCTTGGGGAGATGTTCGGTCGACTAATGTTGCTGGGATTTTACTCTCCTTAATGGAGGAACTTTCCTTTGCGTGTCTCAATTCCGGTGAACCTACTTCCACGAACCCACGGGTTCATTTACCTGTATTGATCTCTCCTTGGTGTCCCTCGATGCCTTACTCGATTTTTCGTGGAAGGTGTTGGGGGACTCTTATGGCAGTGATCATTACCCAGTCTGTCTTGAGCCGGTCGGTCCGCAGCCGGGCGTTTCGTCTCGACCGAGGTGGTGCCTTGCGCGGGCTGACTGGCCATCTTTCAGAGCTCGTTCCGTCATTGTCCGTTCGGTATTGAGCTTTGGCTCTGTGGATGAGAGCTTGGAGTTCTTCGAGCGGGTGGTGATGGGCGTCGCGGAGGACTGTATTCCTCGATCTTCCGGTATCCCGCGGACTCGTAGCGTCCCGTGGTGGACTCCAGCATGTCACCAGGCGGTGTGCGAGAGGAAGAGGGCAACGCGCCGCTTCCACCGCACCCGGCGCGCGGGCCACTTGATTGAGATGCGGCGGGCGAAGGCTTTCGCCCGCCGGACTCTCAAGTTGGCCCGTCGGGCCTCTTGGCGTGCTTTTGTGTCCGGCATCTCCTCATCTACCCCTTCTGCTGCTGTGTGGCGGAAGGTACGTAGTATCGAGGGGAGGCCAGTCCCTGCTAGTCGCCCTGTCCTTCGGGACGGGGACGGCTTCCTTTCGGATCCTGCTGCTGTGGCTGATCGGCTGGCCGGTGCTTTTGCTGCGGTTTCCCGTTCGCCTTCAGCTGCGGATCGCCCTTTATCGGAGGTCACGTTCCCGCCCCTGGGAACGAGCCCTATAACCATCTCTTTCCGATGCGGGAACTTCGGGCTGCCTTGGCAACCCGTCGTTCTTCCGCTCCTGGCCCTGATGACATTCCGTATGACTTTCTTTGGAATCTGCACCCGATGGCCCTGCACTTCTTGCTGGATCTTTTCAACGGATGTGGGTTGAGGGGTCGTTCCCTTCCCGTTGGAGGGAGGCGATTGTGGTCCCGATACCTAAGCCGGGGAAGGATCCGGCGGAGGTGGCGAGCTATCGGCCTATTGCTTTGACGAGCTGCTTATGCAAGCTCCTCGAAAAGATGGTGGCCGTCCGACTTTCCTTTACACTGGAGTCGCTTGGGTTATGCCCCCCGACCCAGTATGGTTTTCGTCGATTTCGGGGTACTCTGGACCCCCTTCTCCTCCTTGGCCATGATGTACGGGAGGCATTTTCCCGCCGGAATCTTGTTCTGGCCGTCTTTTTTGACGTCCAAAAGGCCTATGACACGACCCGTCGGGGAGTTGTCATGGACCGTTTGAAGTCTCTTGGTTTTGTGGGCTTTTTGCCCACGTTTCTTCGCAACTTCCTCTGCCGTCGCACTTTCCGCGTCCGTAATGGGGCGGCCCTATCTGCCCTGTATGTTCAGGAGGAGGGGGTGCCCCAGGGGTGTGTGTTAAGCGTCTCCTGCTTCAACCTAGTTATGTCTGCGCTACCGGGAGCTCTTCCGCCCTCGGTGCGCTGTTCCATCTACGCAGATGATCTGGCTGTCTATGCCGCGGGGACGAGTCCCCCCCTCGTGGAGAGGCAAGTCCAACTCGCGGTCAATCGGGTTGAACGCTGGGCGTCGTCGGTGGGCCTTACGTTGTCTTCCCCGAAGACTTCGTGTGTGGCCTTCCTTCCGTCGAGGAGATGGGGATCTGGCGCCATCCCGGCCTTTAGCCTTACACTCGGGGGTCAGCCTCTGGCCCTCGTTCCATCAGTACTCTTCTTGGGTATGGTTTTCGACAGCCGTTTGAGCTGGGTTCCCCACCTTCGCCGGCTGCGCGAGTCCGCGAGACGTACCCTGGATTGCTGGGGCATCTGTCGCATACTACATGGGGCGCGGATAGGCGGACGCTCCTCCGTTTACGTGTCCCTGGTACAGTCCAAATTAGACTAGGGAGTGTGGTGTATGGCTCCGCCTCCCGCACGGCCCTTCGGATACTGGATCCGGTCCTCTCTAGAGGACTGCGTATGTCATCTGGCGCCTTCCACTCCTCTCCGGTTGATAGTCTGCAGGTTGAGTGCGACATCCCTCCCTTGGAGGATCGGAGGTCGTTCCTCATTGCTAAACACTATCTCCGGATCCTCCGTCTTCCCACCTCTCCTCTGTTCCAGGTGGTTGAGAGGGCGTTCTGCCGGGATGGGGGTTGGTATTTCACCGACACGGTGACCTCCCTCCTCGGTGGTATGGGCACTCCCCCTCCATCCGTTATACCGGTCTCTTTCAGTGGTGTTGCACCTTGGGAGAGCATCCCTGTTGCGTGCTGTAGGGCGTTGCGCCCCCTTCGCAGGACCGAGTCGGACTCTGCCTTGCTTCGGTCTCTGTTCCTTCAGCATGCGGCGTGTCACTCTGCATGTGTTGCGATCTTCACGGATGGCTCGAGGTCGTCGGGGGGCGTTGGATCCGCGGCTGTTCCCCAGTCGTCTGTCCTTGCTCCCCGATGTACCCGTCTCCCTGATGAGGCTTCCGTTTTTACGGCGGAGCTCTATGCCATTCTGAGCCCTCTGGAAGTGGTGCGGGAGCATCCGGATGGGTCGTTCGTCATCCATTCGGATTCCCGCAGTGCCCTGGATGGCCTGGAGTGTTTTGACTCTGTCCACCCGCTGGTCCGACGAATCCAGCTACTGTACCATACTCTTGTCGCTTTCGGTGGCAAGGAGGTGGTATTTTGCTGGGTCCCAGCACATGTTAACGTGGCTGGAAATGAGGCTGCCGATCGAGCTGCCCGTTCCGCATGCCGACTGCAGGTTTCACCTGTGTCCCTCCCTTTTTCTGATTATATCCCTGGCTTCCGTAGGTTTTTGCGCTCCCGGTGGCAGAGTCGCTGGGATGGCGCTACGGATAACAAACTTTGCAAGATTAAACCCAAGTTGGGATGTTGGGCCTCTTCCTTCCATCGGTCGCGCCATAAGGAGGTGGCTCTGGCCCGCCTCCATATTGGCCACACCCACCTGACCCATGGCTATTTGATGGCCGGGGATCGGGTGCCCCGATGTCCCAATTGTGACATCCTACTTACAGTTGCCCACCTCTTGGTGGAGTGTCCGCTTTACTCTGCGCTGCGCGCAGAGTATTTTCCCTTTTTGAAGAGTGTTGGGCTTTGTGATAGGCTTGGCGCTCTTCTGTCTGAAGGTCCTTACTTTTCGATAACCGGGTTGTTCTCCTTCCTCTTTCGCTCCCGACTTCTTTACCGGCTGTGACCCCACTATGATCTTTTTGCTTTTCCCCCACCTCCTCCTCCTCCCCCCCCCCCCCGTCTATTGTTCATTTCCATTAGTTGTTCCATACTCTTTGTTCTGTGTTCGCTCTGCTATCCACCTTTCTTTTGGTGGCCATGAGCGGTCATTCTTTGAAACAAAAAAAAATAAAAAATAAAAAAAAAAATATATATATATATATATATATATATATATATATATATGAACAGAAGGACCAACACAATGGCAAACATTTTCATTTACTTTTTGTACTTCAGACGTTTCGACAAATCTTTTGTCGTCATGAGTGAATTAAGTCTTAAAACTATTTTAGTTTTCGATTGAAGCTCCAAGTTTAATAATTTATGTTGCCATGATTTATATAGTTTGGAGTTATGGAGGCGTTTATTATAAAGTTTAAATCTAAGAAATTTAGGCACAATATTATAACTTTTGCACTTAGACAAGAAACTCTCATCACAAATAGCCTTGTTAAGTTTCAAATAGACTCTTTCACATTGTCTGTAATAGTTCAATGTCGATTGGCCATATATCTGAGCTTACAGATGAACAGAAGGACCAACACAATGCCAAACATTTTCATTTATTTTTTGTACTTCAGACGTTTCGACAAATCTTTTGTCATCATCAGTGAATTAAGTCTTAAAACTATTTTAGTTAATTCACTGATGATGACAAAAGATTTGTCGAAACGTCTGAAGTACAAAAAATAAATGAAAATGTTTGCTGTTGTATTGGTCCTTCTGTTCATCTGTAAGCTCCATTTCCCTAAGGGGAAGTCAATAGCTTTGATATATATATATATATATATATATATATATATATATATATATATATATATATATATATATAGCCCCCTATGATTATAGACCTGGCGATGTGCCTGAGTGATCATCAAGATGTTCTCACTACATTGCTAAAATGGGGAGGAGCTCTGTCTTGTTGGAAGTACATATGCAATTGTCTTGCCAAAGGTACATCTTCTAACAGTGGTGGCAGTTTGAATTGCAGAAATTGTAGATAAATGTCACCTGTAAGACTACCTTTGAAGATAAATGGACCAATTAGCTGACTGTAGAGAATGCTGGTACCACACCACACAGTGATACTGAACCGATGTTGAAAATTACTTTCCACAATGGCATGAGGATTCATTTCTGTCCACACGTGAATTGTGAGTGTTGTTGACATTGTTACGAGTAAATTGAGGCTCATCACAGAACAAGACTTATTAATGCAATTGTCGATTGGCATTGAGCCAATTACAAAATTCCAGCCATTGGGCACGATCCCCAGGTTGGAGGTGCTGAATGTGCTGTATGTGGTATGGATACATGCCTTCTTCATGTAACATTCTACATACTCGTTTGAGGAACTCTAAGATGCGTGGAAATCCTTCGCGTACTAACATGAGGATTCCACTGTACCATCTGAATAATATTTTCTTGTTCAGCCACATCTTCTTGTACTGGTCACTCAGATAAAACAGCAATGCTAGGAAATGAAATACTCTCGCAATCTCTGGTAAACATTGCTAAACACACTTCAATCTGGAATTCTTCAATTTGTAAAACGTTACTGGTATTCAGTGACAACAGCAGTAGTATTTCCATCACAAAATCTATAAACATACACCATATCAGCATATTTGGCATTTGAAAATGTAAAAGGCATACTGAATGCACAAAACATAAACTGCATGCTGTGAAACACAACACTCACACTCCACTGCATAGTTTGGTTCAGTAAGTAATTATCATTTCAGTTCAAGGTCATGGATGCACATGCTTAAAATTTAAACATCCATAGCTTTATAACCATTAAGAATCAGACTTATGTTCATATGTAGTTTTTGACTGGGAGTGACCTCAGTTATAAGCCCCTGAAGTTATGACTTTTTGTCGTGACTCACTGTGTATATATAAAATATGCCAATGATGTATGTCTGTATATATTGCTCTTATCAGCCATGCTTGCTCATAGCCATATCCCTGCAGAGTTCATGAGGGTATATATCTTGCCCCTGGTAAAAAATAAGTAGCTATAGAGATATTTTGTCCAGCACTAATTACAGGCCTATTGCTTTTGCTTCCTGCTTCTCAAAACTACTAGAAAAACTCTTGTTACTCTGATTTAAATGATTACCTATGGGCATCTCCTAATCAATTTGTTTTTAAAAGGTCCCACTCAGCTGACCTGTGTATCTGTGTACTTAAAGAAACAATATCTAAATACATTGACAGTAATTCAACTATTTATAGCTGCTTCCTAGATATAAGTAAGACATTTGACAGAGTGAACCACAACATTTTATTTAAAAAATGAGAAGACAGGAAGGTTCCCATGTACATATTGAATTTATTGAAGTTTTGGTATTCCTACCAATCTTTTACCATTAGGTGGGGTATTATAGGCCTGGCTGAAACTATAATTTTTGTTTGATTTTAATTTATCAGAGTGACTAACAGTTGGCTTTTGATATAAAAATAAGATTCCTGAAAAAAATAATTGGTGGCCACCAACGTGTGTCCGGCCACCCCCATTTTTGTAAAAACATCTAATGCCGCACTAGCAAAATCAGGAAAATGGCAATATCTCTTCTTTTGAATATGCTAGAGAGATGGTTTGTATACCAAAAGATGCAGAATTTGATTTAGAACAAATTATTAAGAGTGGTATTTTTTCATAAAACCTTTAGTTTTTGAGTTATTTTAGAAAAACTAATTTTTTGGGCCCATAGACCCCCTTTCAACTGAATGTCAACACAATAAAACATTCTCAAGCTGCAAATTGACATGTATTAGTGGTTTTCAATCAGCAATCAAAATCAATCAAAATCAGCCATTTTAAATTCATTGAAAATGCTTTTTGACATTCCAAAATGCCAAACATTAAATTATACAATTAACAAATTGTCATTTTGTCATATTTTAGCATGATAAATAATAATCTAGAACTTAAAATATTTTTTAGACACAAAATCTTTCATTAATTTACGTGATCTAATTTTGTTTCTAATAAGACCATCTCTACGCTCATGACCTACAACAGCCAAGGATGCTTCAGTGACAAGCTTGATGTGCCTTTCAACATTCTGACTGTGGCACTCGTGATCCAGTTTCAATGCGGTATTAATGATATCACGCAGTTCATCATTACTGAATTCTTTTAATACAGGTGGAACAGTTTCCCATTGGGACATAGCAGACAGCTTGTGGTATGCAGAAGCTTTGAAATTGATGATTGGCTTTCTAAAGACCCTAACATTCTCATCTATAGCAGGATATTCATCAGTACCACCTTCATGATCCTCTTCATTCTCATCATCACTTTCAATTATTCCACCTGCAAAATCATTGCTACTACCAGATTCATCATCAAAATCCTCTATAACTCCCCTCAGACACAGAACTTTATTGACAGCACACCTCCTCACCTCTTCATCTTCATCAGCCAGCATTCCAACTAAAATATTTTCACCATGAGCAAAATAGCTGTTATTGTTTAATACGTCATAACAAATTTCTCTAATTTTCCTGTCAGGGAATTTATTTACTCTTTGGATCATATTGAATAGGTTTCTTGACCCATCACTTAGCCTCTTATTAGCCTTGATATTGAACCAACTGTGAAAGTATACTTTGATGATGAATTCTACTATGATTTTGAGGTTCTTACTGGGTCTTTTTTGTGAAACATAAAAGCGAAGAATTCTACAGGCTAAGGTGAGCCATCGAGAGTGATTTAGCAGGCCAACTTCTAAGAGTGCAAGGTCTTCATCCACTTCACCAGTAATAATTGCCCAGCAGATGCAGTATCCATAGTATTGGTCTGTTGATAAATTATTGACCACCTCATTTGGTAGAAGCACAAATGCAGGATAAGGTATAGATTTGAAGTCCACAACATTCCATTCTGACACATCCCCATTGAGCTGAGAACCAATAGGGCCAGAAAATTTGTCTGGACTTTTTGTTGTCCCATCTAAAGTTATGAAGATGTGTCTAAGTGGCAATTCATTTAGATGCAGAAGACAAATATCCCACTGAAGAGGTTGCCCTAAAAACATTTCCAAATATCTGATTGACCCATGCATATGTCCTGTGTTAGTATTTGTCCCATCTGCTTTAACTAAGTTTAATTTGGCCTCAAGTTCTGTCCCTTTAATGATCTTATAAATGCCATGAGCAATGTCAATGCCTTTGCCACTCTCCGGGGTAAAATGGTCGAGGTAGAAATCATCTGAAAATAAATGTAATTAATTTTACAATTAAATAAAAATGAAAAAGGAAGGAATAAAGTTAACTGGACAGTTGTCACTTAAAAAGAAAATTTTTTAAGTAATTGAAATATTACTTTATAGTACAGTAATATAACAGCATAACGCCTATAACTGTATGACAATCATTTCCATTTACCTGGCTCTCCAGTAATGACATAATGTTCCTCTAGGATTGTGGATGTATAATACTTTTCATTTACTTTGTTAACAGCAAGTGTAGCATCCTTTCTACCGTCAAAGCCAATGCCAGTCACTTTTTCAAATATCACTTCTTCCTTCTTCCTTTCAGCTCTCAATTTAGCTCTCTCCCTTCTCAACTTGTTTCTGAAAAGTATTTCAAAAATATTGGCCATGCATTACTGCATTAGCATTATACAAATATACAAAATACAAATGTCAGTGTCCTGTTTGAAACTAATTAATATAAATACAAAATAGAAATTTTGACGCTAATTAAAAATAATAGTAAATCTGGTGATTTAGAACTTATAGCAGAAGCTAAGAAATGTAATATCTAGAGTGATTAAAAACATACTTATCAATAACATTTTGTATGTTATCTGGGGTGATTACTCCAAAGTCCACCAATGTAGCAGAACCAATAGCCGCTCCTGCTCTATCACTTACTTGATATCTGTTAGGATATTTAAAGTAGATTTACATATCTATTGTCAATGAATAATTTATTGGTAATCTTAATCTCTTAGTCACAATGATTTCACTTTAAGCTGTATTAAAAGATTTATCTTTCAGTACTATACCTGTCACATGCTTCAGCTAATGAGCGTAATCTAGTTCTGTTCTGTAATGTTGAGACTTCTGGAACATAGTCTGCATCAAATGAATCATTACAACTGTCGCTATCTGTCAACTCAGGAATGTCCATAGGTTCAGGAGGATGAGGAGGAGGAACTGATTCTTTTGCTTTTTGAGATTGAATAACCCGTGATTTGAATTTTAAGTCAGTGGCTGTTTCTGGGACTTCTTTCAGGGTACAGTAACCATGCCTAGTTGTTTTCTGGTCCTACAAAGTGATTATATTTCATTACACTATAATGTATCTTTTATCTATGGGTCTCTATATGTAAATTGAAATTCTTACAAAAATGAGAAAATACTAAAATATTACTTATCATTAACATCATTAATAGTGTATTATTGATATTACTAACTTATTAAATGCACTTTAAAAATTGTAGCAAATTATTAATAATTGATAATTAATTAATATTAATTAATAATTTACAACTTGAAATTCAATCAACAGACCTACCTCATAAAACTGGTAATCAGATTCAGTCATTTTTAGTAAGTGCTTTTTCTCTGTATCTGCCAACAGTTTGTGATCATGTTGATATATGTCAAATAAAACGTTTACAGTTTTCAGAAAATCATCCAGATCTTGATGATATTTAGGTCCCCTTTTCTTTTTGTCATACTTCAGAAGGCGGTTGAATTCCTTTATTTGGGTTTTCAGTCGGCTCTGTATGGCATTTACTGATATTGGATAAACATTATATGTGACCCACAATTTATGCAATTCCTCAGAAGTAGCTCTCAGTACAGCATCTGTTTTATAGTCTCCGAAACACAAACACCTTTCAATAACTTGCTTCAACGTAGGCAATTTCCCTAAAGGAAACTGTTCTGCTGGCATAAAACGTACATCACCAAGTACTTTAGCAACTGTTTTCCTTGTAGAAGTCATACTTTATATTGCAAATGTTGAATTCAATGACAAATTGCAGTTGGAAACTTATAACAAAGGCACCTGAAAAAAAAACAAGTTTTCAATTTATTACGTTTAAAAAAAGTTCATGAAGTAGCCCCACCCTCTATTCTTTAATCAAGCATAATGGATGCAAGATAACAAGGAATAACAAGGGCAATGTTAGTAATCAAAAAGCCAAATCATGCTTATTTTAGAATTTCTTTTGTCACTAAAGTCTGTCGAAAGGGGGTCTATGGGCCCCAAAAATTAGTTTTTCTAAAATAACTCAAAAACTAAAGGTTTTATGAAAAAATACCACTCTTAATAATTTGTTCTAAATTAAAGTCTGCATCTTTTGGTATGCAAACCATCTCTCTAGCATGTTCAGAAGAAGAGATTTTCCTGATTTTGCTAGTGCAGCATTAGATGTTTTTACAAAAATGGGGGTGGCCGGACCAGGGCTGTGGAGCTGGCACCAAAATCTTAAGCTCCGGCTCCGGCTACAGCATTTTCAAATTTCTGGCTCCAACTCCGGCTCCGGCTCTAGCATTTTTTTATGGCCAGCTCCTGCTCCGGCTCCTGCTCCGGCTCCGGCTCTAGCATTTTTTTATGGCCAGCTCCTGCTCCTGCTCCGGCTCCAGCTCCTCTCACCATATATTAATGATTGATAAATCTCTTGAAATTGTACCTTGCTACTCATAGGCCATAGCAGGCAGCCACACAAAACATTTCATCACCATCACATGATTCATCAGGCTACTTTTTAAAATTTAGACCAAAGTCTGTTGCAGCTATTAATCTAAATTCTAATGACTATAGCTATGCCTTTGTGGCTTTTTTTTTATCATTTATTAATAATAATATTACCTACACCTTTCATGACAAAAAAAAATGTTTTACAAAAAGACAAAAAAAAAACCCCCTTATTCGTTTGTATTATAGAATGTTTATTTGGAAAATGTAGCCTTTTAAAAAAACTAAAATAATTTTTATTACTTTTTATACATCTTCATTACATGCCTGTCCTCAGAAATAAAATGGCTTCTGCTAAGTCATCCTTCATTGATGCTCTTAAATCAGATTTCACTATTCTCAGTGTTGAAAAGAGGCATTCTACACTGACTTGTGTGGGTGGTAGAGCTGATACAATACTAGCTACATTCCTTATAATCTTTGGATATAAGGGTATGATATCATCAACTGTCAGTTTAGAGGAGCGGTTGTATTTTTCTACTTCCTTTAATTCAGCATAGAATTCTTGCTTGAATTTGGTTATTTTCATCTGTGGAGGATTCTTTAATTCTACTTTGAGACGTTTTGCATTTGATCTATCTATTCTGTCCAAATATTTTGTGAAATCTTCCTCATCATTTGAAGAGGATGATTGGTTGGTAATGCTGCTATCTTCTTCATTCTGGGCGTCTGGTTTTTCAGATACCAGCTTTTCCATGCGCAATGCAATGTCATAGAGGGCCTCTTTTCCTTTAGCTTTTTGATCTTCATTTAATAGCACTCTGTTCATTGGGTCTATGTAAACAGCAGCTAATACAATTGCATTTTCTAATAGTAATACCTCTCTTTTCTTCATCGAAGAAACAATTCCCTCAGCAAGTAGTAGTCCTATTTGATTGAGATGAAATATTAATTCTTTCCATGCCAACAAGAATTCACCAGAAGTTAATTCTTCTGTTTGAAACTTTTTAGTGACAGCAAAAGGGTAACGAAGCAGAACTTCTAATTGGGTCAATTGCATCCATTCATTTTCAGTTAATGAGACATTTTGATTTGCCAGGTCTTCAAGATGTGGTTTCAGATCAAACAAACGCTTAATCATCAAATAGGTGCTGCCCCACCGAGTATCTTGATCTAAAATAGCTCCCATACCTGAATGTTTCTTCACACTGGAGTCTATTTTTGGTGTTCTGGCTGCAGTGGCTACCTGTCTGAACTTGCTGATCATAGTTGCTACATGTCGTTCTTTTAATCCATCCCTTATCGCTAACTGCAATGTATGCACAACACAGCACATGTGTTGAATATGAGATAGCATAGTGGCTTCTTCAGCAATATCATCTAGAACTTCTTCATCTTGTTCTGTCACTATCATTTCTTTTGCAGAATCAATTTCAGAAATGTCATCTTCATTTTCCATTATTTCCTTAGTAACTGTCCCTCTATTTAGTTTTTCAATAGTGCTTAGCATATTCGAAGCATTGTCAGTGACAATACATAGAACTTGTTCTTTTTTTTATTTTAAAATCTTGTAAGACAGTTTCGACTAACTTAGAAAGATATTCACTGGTGTGATGTGCATGTGTATTCCTTACTGCCAGTGTCTGAGTCACCTTTTTATTGTTGTCATCTATATATCTCACATTAATGGCAAAATAATTAACTCTATGGCGAGTGCATCCATCCATTTTGAGGAACACAAAGCGCTCCTTAAGAGTTCTTTGAAGTTCCTCCTTTTTGTGTGTGGCATCTTCAATCACAATCTTTCTAATGCTATTTCTATCCAAAGAAACTTGGAGTTTACTGGCCATTTCTCCATTAAGACTTCTTGAATTTATCTGAGGTCATATTTACAGTAACTTTATTACTAGGAAAGAAACTTGTTAATGGTGACATTTGCAATTGTACCCCAGGACAAATTTTACTTTTAGTTGAGGTGGATGCTTGACTTGCTTCACTGTCTTTCTTATTAACAATTTCTAAAATTTTTGGATGAAATCGTTGTAGATGTCTTTTTAAATTTGATGTCTTGCCAGTCTGGGTTGGTACTTTTGTATCATAGCTTGTACAAGAACTAATTTTAGTTTCACATAATTGTTCATCATTATTTTCTTTCTTACAGTGACAAATGAAATATTTTCCATCTGTAGAAACTGTGAAGTATTCAAATAATGCAGACTTTGTTTGACTTTGAGATCTAGTTGTCATTATGAAAGGGCTCAAAAAAAGAAGAATGAAACTTAATATTTTCAATTTTTAAAAATTAAGCTTACTAGTTTAAGTTTCTAAAAATTAACACATTTCCTGAAAAAAATTAAGTCCAATTAGAAATCATTCAAAATAAAAAGAAAATAGCATAAAAAAGTTTGTATCTAAATATGAACTCTTTGTATTGGGCTGGAGCCGGAGCTGACACATTTTTTATCAGCAGCTCCAGCTCCAGCTCCACTCACCAAAATTGCTTCAAGCTCCAGCTCCTGGCTCCGGCTCCAGCTCCAGCTCCACAGCCCTGGGCCGGACACACGTTGGTGGCCACCAATTATTTTTTTCAGGAATCTTATTCTTATATCAAAAGCCAACTGTTAATGACTGATTAATTCTATCTTGAGTTTCAGCCCGGCCTAGTGGGGTAATGTACTATCTGAATGTTTTGGCTCCTCTTGCTGGGTGAGACAAGGCTCCTTGCTCTCCCCCTGTGCTGTTTAATGTGTGTATATTGAAGGATTAATTGCTTCACTTAATGAGGCAACAGTGGGATGTTGTATAGATAACACAAGGATAAATAACTTAGTTTATGCCGATGATATGGTTTTAATAAGTCCCTCTGTTAAAGGTCTGGATCGGCTACTAAAAGTCTGTGAAGGGTATTCGCAGAAACATTATATTCTTTTTAATATTACAAAAACTATGCAATTTCATAATAAAAGCTGTAATTAGCCAGCTGATATAAGGTTTAAAATGAAAGGTGAAGTAATTGAGGAAGTACAAGAGTTTAAATATTTGGGTCAAACTATTACCAGCTCCTTGAGTGATGACTCGGATATAAGAAAACAATCTCAAAGCCTTTGTGCTAAAGCGAATATGACTATAAGGAACTTTTGGTTCTGTACAAGTGAAGCTAAAGACACACACTCTTGTACTTTTTGCAGTAATATATACAGACAGCAACTCTGGGTGAATTATAAAAAAGGTTCTGGCAGAACCCTAAATTTGCTGTACAACAGGTACAACATAAATTACCCCTGAGATGCTCAGCTTTGCAAATGTTTGCTACCCGCAATGTCCCAAGCTTCTCAGGGGTAAGAAGATGTGCTCAATACAGTCTAAGGCAAAACATTAAAAAATCAACCAACCCGATTATCCAAGCTATCCATGAGTCCTGCCATTTATCCTCTAAGCTATGGAATTCTTGATATGAAAACATCTGTCTGTAGCTCCACTTAACTCCAACATTACTGTATTATTTCTAATCAACTGTATATATTTCTATCCTTAGTATGTGAACTGTCATTGTATTAACAATATTTGTCATATGGACTATAGTCTGCCAATAAACATTTTCATTTTCATATACAGGGTGTACATAAAGTCAGGATCTATTTTTGTGAAGCACTTGGAAATTATATGGAATTCAATCATAAAATGATAAAGTGGTAACATTTATTAAATAATTAAGAGTAGGATTCGACGTGATGCCCATCAGTATCCTTGCACAGCTCAAATTGTTCCACAGCATTTCTAAACATTCTGGAGCATTTGCGGGGTTATGTTATCTGCAGCAGTTCGTATATGTAAGTTTTCAAGACTCGTAATCTTCGTCTGATAGACGTGCGATTTGATAAAGCCCCATGCAAAGAAATCTAAAGGGGTTAAATCTGGTGATCTCGCTGGCCAAGGTCTGTTGCTTCCGATGTTAAGTTGAGTTTTTCTTGGCTTTGGAAGTTCATGCCAAGGCTTTAAACCTTGCCTATGACGGTACAGTCGAATCATCTCACCACTAATGATCTTTCCTCTCAACACTTTGATCTCTCTAGAAAGCTTAGCACAGCTGTTTTTCTGCTTACGCATACCATTTTCAATGATGTCCTTTGTTTCCTGAGACTGCAATGCTGGGCAACCGCACACCAAATGGGAGGTTCACACCCGCACTTCCGCATCCGCACTTTAGCCTCTTCCGCACCCGCACTTCCGCACACCTCTAAGTTTTTGCACTTCCGCACAACCGCACCTGCACCCTATTTACATATATAAAGTTTTATCGCAAGGAAATATATAAGTTTCCATTAATATATTAATACTTTTATAAACTTGTATTTAATATTTAATTGTGAAAATAAAGTTTTAATACAATAAAGTCATTTTTTTGTTATGAGAGGTCAGAAAATTACTAGAATTACTAGGGTGTGCAGACCAATCCGCACACCTTCCGCACCTGCATGTCCGCACCTTTTTTACCGAGGTGACCGCACCTCCGCACACCATTTCGCACAGGTGCGGAAGGTGTGCGGAACTTGCCCAGCACTGCCTGAGAGAGTTGCAAATTTGGGCGCCCAGTTTTGGTTGTATCCATTTCACATTCATTCAAGTTTTAGTCCAATTTCTTTTGACAAAGTCCTCACTTCTTCGCAATTTTCTGGCAACCCATGAACGTGTTATGAAGGTTGCTCCAGCATCACGAGCTTGTATGTGATCTATCACACACACATTGCCTCTCCGAATCACCAATTAATTGAGAAGCCATTATATTATCACTTTATCAGCTAGAGTAATTTTAATACCTGCAATAAATAAAGAATTTTATATATTTTTATAATCACTAAAAACTATTTCAATATAAGTAAACATGTAAGCTGCAAATGGGGGGGGCTAAGGTTTTTTGGAACCCCTTACATTTGTTTTTAATGTCCTGAATGTGGTTTGCAAAAGATAATGATGTGTTGTATGTGACCCCAAGTATTTTGGTCCTCTGAGTGTGTGGAATGTTGGTGGTGTTTAGTGTAATCTGTGGAGTTATCTGGTGTTCTTTTGTGTTGCTTGTTAGCAAGTTGATGGTTGATTTTGTGGGTGCTACTTTGAGTCTGTTGTATGAGAGCCAGTCTTGTATACTGTTTGTGTATGTTTGTAGGTTATTTGTAGCAGAATCGATGTTGTTGTGGGTGAATGTTAGAGTGATGTCATCTGCATATGATGATGAGGTAAGTTTGTTATCTAGATGGGTGTTGGAATGTCATGCATGTATAAGTTGAACAGTGTTGGTGAGAGAACAGAGCCTTGAGGGACCCATTCGGAAAAAGCATGTTTTTGGATGACTTGCCATTAAATGTGACATGTGAGTATCTTCCTGAAAGATAGTTGCTCAGCCACCTTTTGGTGTTATTGTGCATGTTTGTGTTGAGTATTTTGTTTATGAGAGGGAAGCGTGGGATAGCATCAAATGCTTTACTAATGTCTATTGTTGCCAATAGTGTACGTTGAGCTGGTCAGTTGGAGTTGATGCCATCCATGATGAGCTGCGTGAGGTTAGTGACTAATGTCGTGGTGAGGTCTGAATTCATGTTGAGTAGGCGATAGTGGTATGTGTAGGTTGGTGATTTGTAAGATTATTCTTTCTGTTACTTTGGAAGGTGTGCATAGTAAAGTAATGGATCTATAGGAAGCTGGTTCTGTTGTGTTTTTGTTTGGTTTGAGTAGTGTAATAATTTTACCTTGTTTCCATTATGTCAAGGAATAATACAGTGTTTGTATGAATATGTGCTGATGTTTGTGAGAGCTAGTATTCCCTGTGGGCTCAAGTGTTTAAGGTGTATGTTAGATATGTTGTCTGGTCCAGTAGCCTTTGAATTCTTAATGTTTTTGATGATCTTGGTGGTCTGGTCTGTATTGAAGGGTGTAATGGCCATGTTGAGTCTATAGGTTTTCTTGTGTCTGTCTGTTTTTTTCTGGTTGTTGTTTCTGTTTAAGTGACTTATCTTTGCGTAGTGATTAACTAGAATGTTAGCTTATTGTGTATATGTTGGGATATTATTTTGGCTGCGACAGATAGCTGCGTGCGAGGTGTGAATGCCACTGTTAAAGTGGGTAATGCTGTTCATAGTCTTTTATAGCTTGGATTTATCTGTGGAGTGGTTTCGTGTTGTTATGAATTCCCTAAATGTTTCTGTTTGTTTTTCTTTAAGTTTGTTGTCTATTTCTGTGTTGAGCTGTTGTATCTGCCGTTTTATGGCTTCTGCGTGTGGTGTTTATGTGTTATGTTTGAGGTTGTTACATTGCCTTATGAGGTGGGCTATTTCTCTAGTGTAATTTGGGTTGTATTTCCTAATGTTGCCCTTGGGTATGTATTTGTTTGCATTATTGGTGATCTGATTAAATGTCTTGAGTGTTGTATTGATGTTTATGATGGGTATGCTGTTTAATGTGATGAATTGTTCCTCAGTCTGTATTTTGAACTGTTTCCAATCAGCTTTCTTGTAATTTCTACAGGTATGGTATTGAAATACATTGCTCACACCTTGTCTTCAACACCCCATTGTTTCAAAGCTTTGAGAACAGTTCGAGCTTGCGCCACCTATCCAGTGCCTGAGTGGAGTTTGGGAATAGCAAGAAGCCAGGATACTCCATTTCCAGACATGATAACAGGAAGGTGATCAACAAGCTTCTTTCTGATAAGGTTAGGCAGGAACTTGCCATCCCAATGGACAGTTAGGGGTATGGCCAGTCTCTAGTATGCTGGTGGTGGATTCCTCTCATTTCTTTCGCTTTTGCCTCTGGATGCTGCTCTAATGCAATGTGAGGGCAGTGATGTTGTGACTGAGATTCTCAGCTGTCTCTGTGAGAATCATCATTGCTGCTCAATTGGACACTTTGCTTCAGTCCAGCATTGCTGAGAGAGCCATGTAAGGATTACCTTTCGACCATGCTTGGGATGAGGAATCTGGAAGCTAGGTCCAGGAACTGGATTGGTGTCACAATCCTCATGAGCAGAAGTGTAGTAGCTGCAGCTCTCGAGTGTGTGATGGTTGATTGCAGTCGATCTTTGTTTACTTCCTCCCTCCACCTTCATTTCTGTTCATTGGCCATTTGCTCTTGCTTCTTTTTCTCCTTCCATTTGAGTACCTTGTCAACAGAGGACATCATTCCACAATGGCCCTTCTCATGTTGGACAAGGAGGAATTGTTTGTCCTCATTGAGTTTAATGGTGTTGAAAGCATTGGTGTGGGTGATGTCAGAGAGATCTTCAAAGAAATCCTTAAAGTTGCTCTTATTCTTGGCCTGCATCACCATCTTATGGTAGGCACTCTTCTTTAACACCTGCCACTGAGTGAAGAGCTTCTCCAGCTTTTTTACTGCATCCTGCTTGTGCTGAACTGGGATTCATGCACGATTCCAAAACTTCTGGATCTTCTCAATCATTGATGAAGTTCTCACTTGTTGTCTCCTCCTGCACCATATGTAATTGGAGGAAATACACCTTGATATCTTGCTCTTACCAGTCTATCAAATACACCTTCATCTTTGACTGAGTTGCCATCACAGTTTTTTTAGCAGTATTAAAAACTGAAAATTAACACCTGAAAAGCGTGGAAAATGAGTTAAATAACCCAAAATAAACCAAAGTAGGATGTATAAACAATACTGGCAGCAGGCACACTATCACTACTGCTAAAGACGGTAAACATTTATAGACAAATATGACGTACAACAAAAATACTGTTTGGCAATGCATCACTATCTGTTACCATTGATAATTGCCAACATGTCACCAACTGTGTCACAGTAGACAGTCAGAGTGTTGTTAAATTTAACAGTGAAATAAAATTTATAATGACAAATTAATTTTATTGGTATTTGAAATTTTTTATTTTATAATCATTAAAAACTATGATAGTATATTAAAAAATGTCACCAAATTATTGACACAATGTGTGTTGGTACGTTGGTACACTTTTTTTACCTCTCAGTTGAAGTAATAAGTATATTTATACATTACACAGTATACTCTACACAGTGTATACATAATTATTCGTATTAAACAGCTAATACTGTACCCTTTCTGCATTGGTAGAAATTAGTTTAAAACCTTATACACATTCTGACATGTAATAGAACTTGCACAGCTCCATATAGTGAAACATTGAGGACCTTGCATGACCTTTAGATATTAAAATTTTTCCAAAACACTGTATGCTGTTTTTTTGCACCAAATGAAACATTTTGATAGGGTCGGACCAAAACTATTCAAAGAAAATTTTTTTACCTCATAGATAAGGACCACCATAATATATATATCAGGGGCGGCTTCTTAATGAATGCAAGGCATGCACTGCATGCGTAAATAATATACTCAATGAATTTAAAATTATTATTTAAGTTAAAAAAATAAAGTTAAAATTATTATTAATATTATTAATATAATATTGGTTCTATCCTCGGTTACTACATAACTCATAAGAATACCATAAAAGACAAAATACAGCTTATCTAATATGTACTACACTGTAATGCATGTGACTGCATGCGTAAGGAAAATTACCACGAGCCGCCACTGATATATATATATATATATATACATATATATATACACACACATTTAACTGCAATAACCACACAGTATATTAATGTATAGAAACAACGTAAGTATAGAGGAGTGTTCTGCACACGAGGAAGAGAACTAACGAACAAATGAAAAATGAGGTACCCAGCCTGGGAATCGAACCCAGGATCTTCCAATTGCCGGTCAGATATGCTAACCACTACACCACAGGGCCTCGATAGTCTTTTTATATATATATATATATATATATATATACACACCAAAACAAATGGAGCACAAGAGAAAAACTAAGAGTTCAAGCAAAAATGCTGACAGCTGTAACAAATTAGTTTGTTAACACAAGAAATAATGGATAACACTAGGAAAAAGTAAAAAAAAATTGGATTAGCAGATGATGTGGAAACCTTACAAATTGACACAAATAAAATATACAGACAGTTAGAACTTAACACTGGAAATTTTCAGTGCTTAAGATATGGAAAAAATGAAGAACTAAAACACACACAGTGCCCTAAATAGACAATAAACTCAAAAGCAAAACATTTAAGAGTTATAATGACTATTGCTGCCAAATTTAAGACACAAAATGAGGGTTACATTCATTTCTGCACAGATTTGCCAAAACACAGCAGCATTTGCAATTATTGTAGTTTTAGTTTCTCTGAATTATTTTATAGCCATATAATGAAGTACATAATGTGTTTGCCAATATAAAGTAGTTATATGTAATTAAGATATGATATCAGCCTAGATTCTGGGACCACCCAATTTAACAGTAAAAATAGTATTTCTGGAGTGAGACAGAAATAAGATTGATGTTACTTTAACCCTTTAAGGACTAGTCCGCAGCATATGCGGTCACTCTTGTTACCAGAACGTATAGGTTTTATTGTTATTCAAAACTAAATATTTTAGTAACTAGTCACTGAAATGATGCACATTTTGGGTTCCTTTTTCAACAACTAAATGACATCTATATATAAACATGTAGAAACATTTATAGAAACGAAGCATTGTAGTACAATTTATATTATTATTTCTGGTGGACCTTAAGGTACCATCCATCATTAAAGGGTTAAGATGTTTGAGTAATATTCCTTTACTAATTGATTTTTTCTCTAAAGGACTGAAGGTTCTTTTTAAGTCTCTTTGAGAATGGTCATGCCTTTGAAATACATGTCACACCAAATTCTATAAATATCAGAGAGAGTAATTCTAAGCAACACAAAAAAGCTCGTCGATTACAAAAATCACTGTAAACCCTCACCCATTCTCCCTTTTACTTCCATTTACCACCACTGCCACCTACCATCTAACTAGTGAGTTGGTGGTAACTACCAGAGTAGTAGTTATACAAAAACAACTTCAAGAAATTCTTGTGTAATTTCAAGCACTCAAATGAGGTTGGAATTCACATTTTACAGTTAAGTCTTTTCTATTGTTTTTCAGTATAGGTTATTATCTATGGCTAGCAATGACCTGTGCAATTTTTGCAAAGAACCAGTATGATCATGGCAGGATGGGATTATGTGTAATTGATGTCATTTATGGCAACACAGGATATCACACAGGCATTAGCAGAGAGGTTTATTGGAAAGCAGTCAATGATGGTTGCAATATACCATGGATATGTTCTCTATGCAACCTGAGACAAATCTTATTAGACATGCGTGTCATCTGGACAGAGCCAGTGGTGGAAAGTACCAGACTTTCTGTTGAAAAGTTAATGGAAATTGATGATAATGCATCTAGAGATCATGAGGTGTCAAGGCCAAGTGTCCCTAATGAGTCTGCTGAACCATCTATTCTGGAACCACATCAGGACATTATAACTCACGAGCATGTAACATCATCATTGCAAAGAGGGAATGATAATGTAAGTGACAGTCTTGGCTATGCCTACACTGAAAAACAAAGGACCAATGCAACAATTCATTGGAGATGTGTCATTTATAACAAGGAAACTAGCTGCGAAATAACCATCAAACAAGTTAATGGCCATTTCATCTGTGGGCCCCACCCACACGATCATCCCCCTGCAGGTGGTGTTGCAGTATCCAGTAAAGTATCCTCCCTACTGAAGAAGAAGGCTATGGATGATGTCTTTCAATCTGCAGCAGATATTGTTGAAGAGGTTATGAGAGAGGAAGTAAACATTGATGTCTCTATATCACTGTGTAGTCTGTTGAGAGCCATGGCTCACCATGTGGCTGCTTACTAGTAGTTTCTGTAAAATTAGGCCAACTTCTCTGATGATTTGAATTTATTGCTAGTGATGAACATTTCTGACAGTGATATTCTGTGTTGTAATCAAAATTTGTGAATGAACTGGTCACTAGACTTGATGTGAAACTATTACAAATGTAATTAATTGGATGATATTTTATACAGGTGTATAGTTGATTGAGTTAAATGTACTAATCAATCATTTATTTAATCATTATTTAACAGTTTTGTTTTCATATATGTAAAAGAAAAGAGCTAAAAAACACTTTTGTGTAAGAACCTAACTTCTGCCTGTTTATAATTATAATAATGATGTACCATATACCATGTTTACTTTGACCAAATGAAGAATTTCATTTATTTTATTTATTTACTTTGGAATGTATGATTTTTTTATGATGCAGATGATCTTTGAATGGTAAATAAATGAATAAGAAATCGTAATTTCATGTTTCCTTTCTTATTTAGTCTTAATCTGGCCAAGCCTATACTGGGCTGAGTTGGTAGGTAGACTGGGCTGAGATGGACCTACACCAAAATAAGATAAGGATAAACAGAGCAAAAACTCTGATGGGAGGCTAAGGGGTGATCTAATCCAGGTTTTTAAAATTATGAATGGGTTTGATAACGTAGATAGAGATAGCTTTTTTGAAATCTCACTATAATAGGACGAGAAATAATGGGTGTAAGTTGACATGTAGAAGGTTCGAGACAGGAGTTGCCAAAAACTTTTTTACGCATAGAATAGTAAATAGGTGGAATAGTTTGCTGGTAGAAGTAATTAGTAGCATGTTTATAAACATGTTTAAAAATTGATTAGATGCGTATGTTGATAGATTGGGTATAGTTTGACACCAGAATGGCCGATGTCTTTCCTATTACTGGAATGGCCGAGGTGTCATTTTTGACACATTATATCATCACGTTGCAATTTAGTTGAAATTATAACAATATTAAGGAATAATATAATTAAACAACTTTTAATTATTAGATCAAACTAAAACATTTATTTTTAATGCATAAATTTAAACAAATTCCGCTTTATAAAATCATTTGTTATCTTTTAATCACTGATGCACAATATAATAAGATAAACTATAATAAAAATAGAATAATATATATATATATGAAAATTATTTCACGAAAGTGACATGTGAAAAATATTTATGATGAATAAAACCACGAAGGGAAAAAGAGCACCACTTTGTGTTTCTTTCCCTTCGTGGTTTATTCATCATATATAATATATATATATATATATATATATATATATATATGAAAATTATTTCACGAAAGTAACACGTGAAAAATATTTATGATGAATAAAACCACGAAGGAAAGGAAACACAAAATGGTGCTCAAGCGCTTTCGTCTAATGACATCCTCAGGAACACTGAAGTACATAAAAAGGTTAAGCCTATATATAGGTTACAGAAAGAAAAAAAGAAAAAATAAATAACACATACACACACACATATATACATATACATACATATCTATATATACAAATACATACATACATACATATATATACAATAAACAGAGAAGTAAAAATAAAAAATTAAAAATTAAAACCTTAAAGGATTACCAGTGAGGCGTACAGATTTGTAAGGAAAAATATCGATTTTTAGCACAAGATCAAATGGATTATAAAAATACAAATTTATACTGGAACTCTGCCCGGGTTTTAACACACTGCTGCCTATGGTCAGGTTTCGATATATATAAAAAAATAAAATGCAAATTAAAAGTTAATAAAGTAGAAGACAAGTTTACCAAAGATTTAATGTTTTACCCTTCTTATCTAAATCTGTTTTAAAGGAATTCAAAATAACTCGATCCTGTTATTTTGAATTCCTTTAAAACAGATTTAGATAAGAAGGGTAAAACATTAAATCTTTGGTAAACTTGTCTTCTACTTTATTAACTTTTAATTTGCATTTTATTTTTTTTATATATATCGAAACCTGACCATAGGCAGCAGTGTGTTAAAACCCGGGCAGAGTTCCAGTATAAATTTGTATTTTTATAATCCATTTGATCTTGTGCTAAAAATCGATATTTTTCCTTACAAATCTGTACGCCTCACTGGTAATCCTTTAAGGTTTTAATTTTTAATTTTTTATGTTTACTTCTCTGTTTATTGTATATATATGTATGTATGTATGTATTTGTATATATAGATATGTATGTATATGTGTATATATATATATATGTGTGTGTGTGTGTATGTATGTTATTTATTTTTTCTTTTTTTCTTTCTGTAACCTATATATAGGCTTAACCTTTTTATGTACTTCAGTGTTCCTGAGGATGTCATTAGATGAAAGCGCTTGAGCACCATTTTGTGTTTCCTTTCCTTCGTGGTTTTATTCATCATATATATATATATATATATATATATATATATATATATATATATATATATATATTAGGGTGGTCCACTCTTATAGGGGTGGAATTTTTTTTTGCGTTTGTTTTTATTGCTGGGTTGTAACTTATGAGGATGGATGAGAAAACACCTCTGGGAAAGTTTTATTTGAATCAGTTAATTTGTAGGGGTAGCACATGACACTTGAAGTTTTGGTATAATCTGAAAATCACAGCAAAGTTAATCTTGGTGACAGTACATGACTATTAGGGTAACTAACAATTCCGAAATGAATTGACTAACAATTCCCTCTGCACCTCATTTGATCTTTGTTTTCTCGCCCAGTTGCCAGGCTGACTTCAGTGGTTGAGGAAACTGCTTCCTGTAGTTAGCAACAACTTGCAGGAGATACTGCAGTTGTTCCTCATTCCTGGTGTGGCAGCCGTTGTATTCATTAATGAGAGCAACCCCCCTCTCTGCATGATCGTTCACGACAGAGAGGTTTGCCACTGATTTCTTCGCTATTTGGTAATCAGGATCACTGTCCCAATCCCGCACCTCCTTCCTCAGGTATCCCACACCTGACCCCAGAGACAACAGCAGTCTTTTTGAGTTTGCTGTTGCTAGTGACTCGATTGAAGCCCTCTCAGCAACACCTTTCCTTCTCTTCTGGCAATCAGGCTTTCCTTCAACTTCCTCCATCGCCTTCACCATTGCTGTTTTAGTCTCTTCAGACACCTCAGGATCGAAAATCGCGAGGCCCACCATCTCCTCCGAAAGATACCAAAGATGACCGCTGAGTTTTTTTAATGCCACTTCGAAATTTTGGGGTCATGGTATTCCCGAAGACTCTGCAGAAGACTGAGGTTGCTGCGAGGCGCAGCAGCAGCAGCTATTGGCGCTGTCATCCATGCCTGCAGGTAGATGGAAACAGCGAAGACACTGACATCCTTAAGACACTTTTGCTCTCGTGGAGTGAGGGCTGGGATTTGTCCCCTGAACAGCCACATCTTCAATGAATAGATCACCTTAGATAACCATCTGGCTTGGTGCATGGGGCCAGGTCGCTTGAAGGTGTAGTTGTCAATGCTCCCTCCCAAGAAAATGATGGACAGATCGAGGAATTCCTGATAGTCATCTCAAAAGGATTTTGAGGAGTGGTTTTTCCTCAGCAAAGCGGAGAATCCAATCTCTAATGGGGGCCAAGAGTCGATGCACCTCTTCATCATCCCATCCGGTGCCGTATGTTCCTGTGTTGATGAAGGTCCATTTGCTCTGAAACCTGCTGAACAATGGAATATCAGGTCCACTCGTTGGGCCATAGCAAGCAGTGAAAACTCCACCGATCATCACTTCCATGATGTGATGACAGCAGGCAAAATGGAGAAGGTCTTTCTTCAACTTCTGCTCCAACAACATACACGCTCCATTCAAACGACCAGCATTGGAGGCAGTGGTGTCGAAACACATCCCCACGACAGATTCTTCGAGGCCCCAATCAGTCAATAATTCAAAAACTGCGCTGGCTTGGTGTTCTCCTGATCCAGTTGGTATTTTGGGGACTCCAAGGAGCTGAGATTGACCCGAAAAGGAGGAAATGAGCACAGGCAGCCGATCCACATGCGCATGGTCTCTGGTGTTGAGGAGGTCTGGAATAAGTTTTCCATCCCAGTGGATGATTGCAGGACCGGACTGAAAGGAAGCTTTTAGGCTACTGCAGATCATGATCCAATGTCGTTCTCTCTGCCGTTTGATGGAGGTCTGGGTGATGTTAAAATTCATTGGGCTGTGGCCAAGGCTCAATGCAGTCTCTGCTATTATGTAGGTTGCCATCCTGTCCATAGTGTGTGTCCGATCTAGGGCAGCAGCTAGATTTGATGTTATCACATTCTTGACTCTTTTCACCTGTTTTGGAGGTCACTTTCCACCTTTTGCCCATTCATCTTCGGTGGAGGATGACTCGTCAGTGACTGAGGATTCTGTTGAGGACACCAATACTGCTGTACCCGACGTTGATGCACCTTCATTGACTGCCTGCAATACAATCGAAGAAAATGGACAATTAGTGTTAACGAACAACCTAATCATTGCAATCAAATGAAAGTAGGAATTTGAAGAACAATCTCACCTTTCTCTTTCGCATCTCCTCCTCCATCTTCCTGTGGGCAGCTTTTTCTTTTTCTGCTGTTTTTCTGTCTACTCCCACCATGCATCCCCGTCTTCCAGGCTCTCGCTGGGCCAGCAAGAAGGCCTTGTTTTCTGGGTTTTTGATTAGAGACAAGGCATCAGCATGTGCCATATCAAATAGATTCTGAAGTGTCTCCTTGAATCCCTCTTCGTTGTACACCTAAATATAAATAATAAATATATATAATATATATATATGATAAATGTATTGACTATCGTACAGTATAATATGTCATACTCTCGAGAAACTATTTTATTTATCATTGATCATCCAAGTCACCTGCTTCTGGCTCCTCCTCATTCGTCCTTTTTTTATTTTGATCCAATCTTGGTGAAGGTCCAAGATCTTTTGGATTCCTTTGTATTTTTCCCTTGTCGGGATTCGAGCTTTGTTCCAAAATATTTCAAGTTGACCCCACACTACTTGAGCACTTTCCTTCAACTCCTTCTTGAGATTAGTGTGGTGATGAAGGAAGCATGACAATACTTCTCCACGTGATGGTAATTTGCTTCCAAGAAGCTTGTCCTTCACTTTATCTCCTTCAAGGAGATAAAAGCAAGAGCTTCGAACTTGAGTCATCACATATCCAACCACTAAACACAACCAATGAACACTACACCAATAATCTGTCAAGGAAAAGATGTATTACTGGAACTGGAACATAATATACAAGTAAATCTACTAGGTAGTGCAAAAGTGCAAAAATGAAGTACTGTGTGCTACCCCTAAAAAGTGATTGATTTGGGAAAAAATTGGCCAGAGGTGTTTTCTCATTCATCCTCACAAGTTACCGCCCGGCAATAACAAAAAATCAAAACTTCAATTTTATGGACCACCCTAATATATATATATATATATATATATATATATATATATATATATATATATATATATATATATATATATGCAAATACCTGACAGAGCAATTCTTTTTCAAGTATAATATTTTCTGTTGCTTCCTGCTTGGCGTGAAAGCCAAACTAGTTTATATTTATTTATATATATATAACACATTTATCCTCATTACATATAACGAAAATAATAAAACAAAACTAAACTATATACATATAGACAATCAAGCTTTTCTGTATATCTACCAGGCACCACTGCAATCTTTACAAGTTACACTAATAATTCTCGTTTCATCTTTCGCGCATTTACCACATGTTGGTTTTTCACAGAATTTACAGGTAGTGATAGTTGCATTAGAACACTTTTTACCATGACAGTTCCTTCGTTTCTTTGGAGGAGGAGCACAAATATCTGCTTCTGCTGCAGCGCCTGTTGGTTGCTTCATTTGAACATAATGTGATCGCAGGTCCTCAACAAGTTGAAGAATAAACTTTTTGCAGGATATTTTGCTCCCACTTGATTTCTTATATAGAATCCAGGCATTTAGAGCTGCCATATCCAAAATGTTACACCATATGGCAATAGGCCAATGTCTTGTTGCACACCGTGTACTGTATTTTTGCACCATTTGGTGAACGACGTCAACTCCCACTTTATTTTTTTTTATAAAACATAATGACGTCTGGTTTTTCTTATCACCCTCAGAAACTGTAGGAGCTGAGTGCATTGTAGAAAGGAGACAAACTGATTTATTATCCTTGCATTGGTAATTTACTAACATGCATCCACTTTCTTCCTGATAAAAAAATTTACTACCGGTATTGTAATTTCCACCTTTCACAGGAGCAGTCATTTCTTTTGATAGATGCTTGCTGTTCACGCAGACTGTTCCAACAATAGATGTACCCTGCTCTTGCAGTTTCTTTGCAACTTCAAGAGAGGTGAAAAAGTTGTCAGTAGTTACGTTGTAGCCTTTCTTCTTTATTGGTTTGGTGATTTTTAGCACAACACTTTCTGCAAGAGGGAGGCCTTGTCTTGACTCTTTTTCTTGTGCTCCTAAATAGGGGATTATGCTCACAACGTATTTCGTTTCCACTTCAGCCAGTATCCAAAATTTCATGCCAAATTTATCAGGTTTATTAGGCATAAATACAATAAATGGACACCGATTTTTCATGAGCAAAAGCTGCTCATCAATCATCAAGCTAAATTCAGGTACATAGTTTTTCTTACAATTTTCAGCAAACTGCTGAAAAATATCTCAGGTGTGTGAATCTGTCATGTTTTATTCTTTTTGATTGAGTGGTTTTTAGATCAAATCGAAGAAACTTTCTGATCTCTTTGTAGCTACCTCTTGACATGGTTTCTTTGAAAATACTGGAACCATATAGTTTGCTCCAAAGGAGATCAGCACTGTGATTCTTACCATATATGCCACGAGTATATTCCAATGCAATGAAGGCTTCCATTTTCTCTATAGAGTCCAGCCTGGCTTGCATGTTTCTCCTTCAGTGACTGTGCCATCTAGAGTCCTTTTTAGCATAGCCTCATTTATGAACAGTTTCCATGCCATGTATGTATAGAGATTCAGAAATTTTGTTTCATATGGCATTAAGTACACTGGGAGAAGCTTTGAATACTGCAGCCTGCTTTGCCCGTCCAAGTCTTGAACTTGTAAGGGGTTTCCAAACAATTCCATAGCGCGTTACAACTTTTTTATTATCGTCCATCATCGATGGCCTAACTTCCTGCATTTGTATGTCATCAAAGGTGGATTCAGAAGACTTGCTAGAATTAGAGCCATTATCACTACGGTAGTTTGAGAGGAATCTGTATCATAGTCACTTTCACTGGGTATATCATCTCCAGATTCTAATAAAGCTTCCATGACTTGCTCAGGAGTCATAACCTTTTTTCTAGTTGCCATTATTTTTTATCAACACTCTATAGTAGCGATTATCATAAGTTTCAATAACTGTGAAAAATTATGTGCACCCTGTATAATTGTTTGCAGGAAACTAAAACACATCAAAGCATGAATGGTGGGAGGAGCTAATAAGCCCCACCCACAACTGATGCACATATCGTACCTTTGTTTCAGTTATCTACAAGAAATAGCATAAATAAAAAGATAATTTCATCTCTGGTCGATAAACAGTAACAGGTGTCATTTTTGACACGCTGGCCATTTGAGGTAGTACTTCGCTATTTAATAAAATACAAATATTTTTCTTTTAATGCAAACCATGTTTGTGCCTGTATAAGGAAAAAAAAAAAAATTGTCACAAAAGCTCATTGAACTAAATGAGGGAAGTACCCTTAAAATATGAAGTTAAAATTTTGAAGGTGTCAATTTTGACACCTCAGCCGTTCTAGTGTTATTAAGGTAGTAAAATTAAGGCTTTGTGGTTCAGAACCCATGTAAAATTGTAGGCCCTCTCTGCCACCATGGAGGACATGCACAATACACAATTATAAACACAGTTAGGTAGACCAGCCATGAGTGAATCCTAGGGTCTTTGTTGGTCTGAAACATTATAACATTATTATAACATCATCATATTTTTTATAAACTGTAAAGTAAGTTTCAAAAATTTTGTTCCCAGTGTCTGTGAGGACACTCTTTGCATGTCATAATTCTTGAAAATGATAATTTTTTTTTTTCAGCAGATCACCCAAGGCTATTATTATGTATGTTCTCATGTGAGGTTGCCAGTGTGGCTTAAGTACCATTTATATAAATGTGATTAACAGTTTATGTAAGGTAAGTTCATGCTTTATAGTAAAATGTGTTATCCTTATGTTATGTAGGTTAATTTAATTTAATATACAAGATATATACGTAGGTGTATACTGTATATAGATAAATATAGATGTATATCTATCAGGGATGGGAAACTGATAAATTTTTAAGTCTAGTTTTTTATTTCAGTTTAAATTTGCAAAAATATCAATGTAAGTTTCGATTCAAGTTTTTAATTATTTTTTTATTCAAGTTTTATATTTTTCAGTTGGATTCAATTTACAGTAAATTTCAATTCCAGGTTTTTTTTTCAGATTTCTTTAAGAATTTCTTTGTACTATTTATATTATTTTTTGGGGGTACCCTATTGACAAATTCAGATTTAATTTTATATTTGTATTTGATTTCTGTTTTTCAGAGAGAGAATTTGCTTTAGTAACTATCTTTACTTTTGTATGATTAAACATGTAAACATCTATAGCCAACTGAATCAGCATAAAACACTCATCTTTTTTTTTTTTTACTTATTTGCTTCATTTCTTTCACATAGTTTTATTTAACAAAAACTTTCAATTCAAAATGTTTTATTAATTCATACACTTTTTAAATTTTAAAGCACATGGCATGTATAAAATATATAAATAACACAGGCCTGTGAATAAGAACTTTGTAAGAGTTGTTTTCTTACTAATAACTGATTTTATTTCAACTACTATGAATTTGAATAAGGTGTCCATTTTTTCTATCATGTAAGGATTTTCTGCAAACTGGAAGGGAAAAAACAACAACATAAATAAATATTATTTATTTCAATTTACATTAGGTACCTATTTCACTTTGTTATACTAATTACAAATGCAAACAACTTTAAAAAGAAAGAAGACTATTAACATCAATTACATATTCATCTTTATTTGTCCTGAGTCTTCTTGTGAGATCTGTGCCTTTTAGTCTCAAATGTATGCGCTGTTCCTTTTCTTTTATGAAATAATTCTGGAGTATCCTGTTTCAACATCCAACAGTAATCAGCCATCGTGCTGATGTCCCACCTTCCCTGATATCTCTTCTCCATTTCTTTGATGTCTTAGTGAAACCATTCTCTTTGTTCTTCACTGAGTGCTCCGAGATTCTCAGGGAAATAATCCAAGTGTGAATGTAAGAAATGCAATTTTAAACTCGTATTGCAACCCAACTCTTCAAACTTATTTAGCATGTTGTTCACAATGTTTTGGTAATTTGGGTCCTTGTTGTTCCCCAAAAATTTGCTGATAACATCCTTAAAAGCAATCCATGCTTCTTTTTCGAGATTATTCATTTTTTTTTTCAAAGTGTTCATCCAAAGTCAGTTTTCTAATCTGGGGACCAACAAAAATTCCTTTTTTCAATTTTGCTTCCGAAAGAGTTGGGAATTTACCACACAGATACTTAAAACAATCTCCATCTTTATCCAAGACCTTAACAAATTGCTTCATCAAGCCCAATTTTATGTGTAGTAGAGATAAAAAGACTTTCTTCATGTCAACCAAACTTTCATGTTGAATGTTTTTAGAACCAGGTGTCAGGTTGACTCTGCATGGCCATTCCTTTTTTATCCAGTACTGAATTCTTGCTCAGCTATCCTATTCACACAAAAAACATGGAAACTTCGTATAACCTGGTTGTTGACCTAAGAACATACAAATCACTTTTAAGTCTCCACAAAGTAGCTATGTTCTTTGTATTTAACTTTAGCTAGAAGAAACTCAAGATTTTCGTACATTTCCTTCAAGTGAACTGAATGAGCCACAGGAACGGATGCATACAAGTTACCGTTGTGAAGGAGGATGCCTTTTAGATTTCTTTTGAAGGAATCGATGAAAAGTCTTTACTCATTTTGGTCATAGACTGCAGTGCCTAGCTGAAGTATTAGTTTTGAAATATTGTTGCAATATATCAGTGAATTTTCTTGAGAAAAATATTAGGTGAATTCTTTTTCTCTATTTCTGTACTAGTTAAAATGATGTCCTGGGAGAAAGCAAGTTCCTTGCACAAAGTCTGGATCCCAAAATCTCTGAAGAATCCTTTGGGAGCCACAAATCTCTTACCAAATCATTAAGTTCACATGGTGTTAAACAATTGGGGTTCACCAGATGTTTCAGTTTGAAAACAATCAATATTATCATTTCCATCATCATCAGACACCGAATCAGATGAAGTTATATCAAGAGTATTTGGTTTAGTAGGTACAGGTATACCAGGTCCATGAGCAACAGATTTTATAGCAGATGGAAAGTTTGGATAAGAAATTTCTTTTTTATTTTTAATATTGTAGCCTTGTATGTTACATGAACAAAAATAGCAGTCATTCCTGTAATTTCTAAGCTCACGCCAGACCATTGGAATCCCAGAAGGTAAAGAATCCTTTTTACTCCACAGTCTAAGTTATTTAACACAAACACTACAAACTTTATGTGGAGCCCATGATTTTTGTCTTCTTCACTAAGTTTCATTCCGAAGTACACATAGTATGCTTTCTTGATGAAGTCTGTAATATCTCACCTTTGTTTTTTCACAGAAAATGTTTAGGTTATTTACACACCCTCTGGTTGTCATAGCAACAAATAAACAAATTTCAAAAGAGAAATAGTCACCACGCACCTTTGAATAATAAAGAACTATAACCTCGCATGCACTAGACAGACTGACTCATCTTGTGGCTTGTCAATCACTTATATACTAGTGGTGCATTTCTTGAATGTTCTAGATGATATTATGATGTCACTTCTGATCTGGAAGCATTTATAGGCAGTAGTTTTTAATCAAAATTTAATTGAGTGAATTTTAATGAAAATTACTTACCGTATGTAATATGAAATACTGTATGACATTTTGTGAGAAATCTGTATGTGATGGCGAAAAATGAATATTATTTTCGGAATCAGCATGCAAAAATTACTACATATGTGATAAAATATTTTGGACAACAAAACCATCGCAGGCCTGTGTAATAGATAATAGATTAGAGTAACATTCCAAAGAATTAACATTTGAGTTGAAGTTTGGTCATTCCCACGGATTATCTTGCTTACATATGTAGATATATCAGGTCATCTCATAAGTATCAGGTCATCTCATAAGTAATGTCACTTTTTACGATAGATTAAGTTTAAACTAGTCCTACTCAGTTTAAGCATAAATTTTCCAAAGGTTATATCTAAGAGGAGATCTATCGTGTTTCGCTACATACTTTACAGACCTTGACCAGTGAAGACGTGTGTTTTGCTTTATGTGAACCCCTCATAAACATGGCGGTATCAGAAGAGCATATCAGGCATATAATGCTTTACGAGTTCAAAAAAGGGAATAGTGCTACTGAAGCAACGCGAAACATTCAGGACGTTTATGGCAACGATATTCTGCATGTGAGGAAATGTCAAAGATGGTTTCAAAAGTTTATGAATAGTGACTGCTGTTTGATAGATGCAGCACGCTCTGGATGCCCTGCTGAGTTTGATGATGACCTGCTGTTAGCCACACTTGAAGAAGACTGTTCAACAACTGTCGAAGAATTGGCCCAGAAACTCAATTCATCCCCATCCACCATCCATTGACATTTGCAACAACTCGGGAAAGTGCCTAAGTTAGGAAAATGGGTGCCACATGAATTGTTGGTCAACAATCTGAGGGTGCGGGTAAACATTAGCACAGCTCTTCATTCCTGTGAACTCCAAGATCTGTTTTTGCACCGTTTAGTGACTGGTGATGAAAAGTGGATACTGTACCAGAATGTTAAGCGCCATTGACAGTGGGTTTGTGCCGGAGAACCAGCGACACCACAGCCAAAACCAAATCTTCACCCTCAGAAGGTGTTGCTTAGTGTTTGGTGGGATAAAGGTGGTGTAATACACTTTGAAACCTTACCACACAACCAAACAATCACTGCTCAAGTCTACTGTCAACAACTGGATCGATTGAACACTGCACTAAAAGAAAAGAGACCTTTTAATCAGAAAGGAATCATGTTCCACCACAACAATGCACGTCCTCATACTGCTCAGATCACTTCTGCAAAAACTGAGGAGCTTGGGTGGGAAAAACTTCCACATCCTCCATATTCTCCAGACCTTGCACCTTCATATTATCATCTCTTCAGGAGTCTGCAAAACTATCTTGACGAGAAACAGTATACTTCTTTAGATGACCTGCACACCAGTCTTTATACATTTTTTGCCTCAAAACCACCTGAATTTTATAAACATGGCATTGAAAAGCTTGTAGGACGTTGGCAGAGTGTCATTGATTCTGATGAAAAATATATACTAGATTAAAAAGTTTCAGTCAAGTTTTTTTTGTCCTTCAAATTCCGATCTAAAAAACGACTTTACTTATGGGATGACCTGACAGATAGTATAGCTATTACACTATGTAACACTGATTCTGTTTATATAGAATTTTTTATGTTTTTATATGCATTTGTGAGTGCTGAGTCCAAATCTGGCCTTGGTTTGTGTGTATCATCAATGGTTTCAGAGAGAATCCATTTTTTATGTTTTACCAGTATAATGTTGTTATGGGCACAACAATATCAGAATAATCAGGAGTTGTTGAGAACAATCCGGATGTTCGTTGACAGTTTCTTGCTCTAGAAATTGCCCAAAACTTCCACTGTGCTATATAAAGAAGAGTGCAGAGTCTGAGAAGTCAGTAAATGTGAGCACACAAAGAAAGCAGGTTGTTTGTCTGATGGTTACCAGCACTGAGGTACTGTGTTTCTGTGCTTCTCTGTGCTGATGATTTGAGTGTTATCGATCCTTTTTTATTGCGAACATTATTTCAGTGTTGTGAATACATCTTTTTTCTGGAATCTGTAATCTGTTGCAGATTTAATAACACTTCTCTCTATATCTGCAGGTTATGATTAATGTAGTACAGTTTGGTAAAGAGAATGGCAACTACAGCTTGTAAACACTCGTCAGATATATTCTGCTACGTTTGTGGGTATTACATAGGCCCCAAGCAAGTATCGCACAAGATTGTGAAAGGCACCAAGTTCTGGATCGCGTATCGGCTCTATTTTGGTATGTCTATGGGTGACCAAGATAAGCCCTGGACACCCCATGTGATCTGTGGAAGCTGCTGCTCCACACTTGAAGGGTGGCTGTGGAGAGTACCCAAGGCAATGCCCTTTGCGGTACCCAGAATATGGAGAGAACCAAAGAGCCACCACGACAATTGCTACTACTGCATGGTAGATGTTTTTAAGTACAGGAAAGTTAAAGGAAGGCAGACTCTTCAGTATCCAAGCATAGTGTCATCCATAGCTCCTGTACCACATGGCGAAGGTCTTCCAATACCACATCCACCAGAACAGGTATATATCCATTACTTTACCTTCTGTATTTACAGACTGTGGATCATTGTGTGTCAATTTTTCTTAGTGCTGATGCTCTTCTACATATATAGCTATGCCTATATTTTGTTTCTTTGCTTTGCAGGTTGAAAATGAGGATGCAGCTAGCTCAGCTGAGATGTCAGCTGGTGAGGACAGTCATGATGAAGAATATACAGTAAATTTCAGTACAAACCCTCACTTTCCAAATCAGAGGGAATTGGACGACTTAATTAGAGATTTGGGTCTGATGAAATCAGGGTCTGAGCTTCTGACCTCCAGACTCAAAGAGTGGAATTTGCTTGGAGAAGACTGCAAGAGCACTGTATACCAAAAGTAGCATGAAGAGTTTGCAAGGTTCTACAATGTCAATGGCTCTCTCTGTTATTGCAGCAAGGTTAATGGTCTATTCACAGCTATTGGGTTAACACATGGTAGCCGGACTGGATGCCGAATGCACTTTCATCGAAAGTCAGGAAGCCGAAGCTAAGACGCCGAATAGACATGAAGCCGAATGGACATGAAGTTGAATGGACATGATATATATATATATATATATATATATATATATATATATATATATATATATAATTATATATATATATATATGGATATATTTTGCGACGGTACTTTTGATTCTGCTCCCCTTTGGAAAACAACTGTATACTATACATGCAATTATTTCCGTTAGTAAAACTTTACCATTAGTGTACTGCATTGCGAACAACAAGGACGAAAGAACGTATGATGAAATATTTCAGTTTTTGAAAGATAGACGAGTTCTGAATCCAACTTCGATGACAGTCGACTTTGAGAGAGCAACGATAAATAGCATCAAACCTAACCTAACCCAACCTGACCTAAAAAAAGTATGATGACATTAACGAAAGAAAATTCATTTTCAGTTTGTATAATAAAGAAGGAGGATTGGCTTTCCTAAGAGCATTAGCTTACAATTTTTAAATCATGATAGTTTTTTTATTTCTTAAATATTCCAATTATATATTTTAATATTAATTTATTAAAATAATTGTTTTACAATTAAAAAATCAGCCTTTGATAGTGTTTTATTTCTTAAATATTCCAATTATATATTTTGATATTAATTTATGTGCATTCGGCTTCATGTCTATTCGACTTCATGTCTATTCGGCTTCATGTCCTTTCGGCATCTTGGCTTTGGCTTCCTGACTTTTGGCGAAAGTGCATTTGGCATCCCGTCCGCACACGTTAACACATATACCCTCAGAGTGGCACCTGTTTATTGACAGTTCAACTCGGAGTTTAAAAGCTGTTCTACTCCACAATGGGAACAAATATCCATCTATACCAGTTGCACATTCTGTTCAAATGAAAGAGGACTATGAAAATGTCAAACAACTGCTCACTCAAATCAGGTATGAACAATATAACTGGGACGTGTATGGTGATTTCAAAATGGTTAGTTTCCTGTTAGGTTTACAAGGAGGGTTTACTAAATATTCATGTTTTCTTTGCCTGTGGGATAGCAGGGCTTCAACTGAGTGCTATAAAACAGTTCAGTGGCCATGACTCCAGATTCCTGGGATCTTGGGAGCATTGCTCCAGTAAATTTGACCATGAGAAAAAGTAAATTTGGGTTTGGGTTTTGTTTATCCGCTAGACGTTATGCAATTTGTTTGCGTATACGTTCTTGTACAAACCAATTTTTTTAAATTACAAATTTAGTTATTTTAAGTTTAGTTGGTAATTCCATATTTAACAATTATTTTTATTTTTTGTTAAGCTTCAATGTTTTGATAATTAAAATTTTATTAAAACGTATATTTTTTTAATATAAAATTATCAGGATTGGACTATGTTCCATTGATCTCGGCCAGGTTTGATAAATTGGCCAGATAATTACTTGTGCGGTTTTAAGTAATCCACCATGACTCTAGAATTGAAAAGTTTAGTTAAGTTTAAACTTACTTTTACTTATTTTAACTTACCTACTTTTACTTACTCTTCCTTACTTTTACTAAGTTTAAAGCACTTACTTTTACTTACTTTCATTGTACTATATTTACTTACTTTTACTCACTTTTACCATACTATATTTACTAACTTTTACTTATTTTGTATTTTTTCAGGTAGTCAATAATCAATAATGGATCCTAATATTGATGAAGTTGGAGAGAAAAGTGAGGGTGTTAAAAGGGGTTACTTTTGTGGTCAATGCAAGAACAAATATTCAAAGAAGCAAAACTGGGAGGAACATTTTAATTCCAAAAAAAATATTTGTTACAATACAAGAGGTCCCAGAGTTTGGGCCCACAGCTTAGATATTGCAGTAAAGAAATACCAGGATGAAGTGCAGCAAAGAGATACGGCAAAGCAGTCATTTAGTTTGTTCACAAAATGTGCTAGTGCTAGACCTCAGAAAAATGAACCAACTTCATCAACTGCTAATCAAGAAAATGAAACTTTTTCACTAGATGTTTCACAGACTGAAGAAAGTGCTTCTCCTCCACCTAAGAAACAAAAGGTAAGTGAGGAATCTGCGCATCAGACTAACAAAACTGCTTTAGAGGAATTTGAAAATTCCCAAATCCAGAAGACATTGAATGCAATTTTGCGCCTAACAAAAGAAACTCACCAAGCTGTTGTGGTTAATAAAGAGAAGAGTCAAAATGTGCCTTCAAGTTCAAGTGTTGCATCCAAATCTAATAAAGCAAAAAGCAACAAATTTGACATTTCCATAGCCCATTTAAGCAAGTGTAAATCAATACAAGAAATCCTGAACAATGATTTGATCAAATCTACATTCAAATTGGTGGAAAAGAAGGATCTAGGGCATGCTGATGATTCATTTTCAGTACCAAGTGATATAATGGAAAACATTGCAAATAGTGACACTAATATGCCTGATGTAGATATAGCTGTTGAGGATGAAGATGATGATAATCAAGATGAAATGAAAACAAACACTGCATGGGCTCTATATCCAGTACTTCTAGCTGTATTACATAGGTCAGGTTGTGAGGTTGGAAATTTGAATCATAGCACACATGCGTGCGAGACAATTTGTGAGCTATTAGATAATCAACTTAAAGAACAAACTGTAAAGTGGTTCTTAGAACAAACTTCAGTAACAATAACAGCTGACATTGGAACAATTTTGGGATTAAGCATGCTAGTTGTATTAGTTATGAGTGAAGAAGATAAGACTGTAAAACTTGCTGGGATAAATTTAGTACGCAGCAAATCAGGTGTTTATTTGGCCAATGAAATTTTTGATGTGTTGAAGTCTCCTAATCACTTGAAACTATCTGAAGAAGCAATTAAATCCAAGGTATCTGGAATGGTTGGAGATGGGGCTTTTTGTAAGGACAACGAGCCATTTAAAAACGAAATGAAAAAGTTGTTTGGAGAAAATTTCAAATTTCGATGGGACTTAATGCATCTTGTGAACAGAGCCCACGTTGATGCATTGAAGAAAATTTGTAAACTAAGTGAGCTTTTAGACTTTATTCAGAATCACTCTTCAAATCTGAGATCAGGCCTTGACTATACCAATATGGTTCTTGACAATATCATTGGTTTTAAGAGACCAAAACTCAAATCTGATACTCGCATGGTTAATTACGAATTTGATCAATTTGACAGATTTCTGGAAAATTGTGTTTTTTTTGATCATCCACAAGAGAAAGAAATTAGTGCCAAGTTCTATGTATTGATTTCCTATGTAACAAAGATTATGTTGCAAGTAGCTCAAAAAACCACAGTTAGTGCAGAATTTGTAGAAAATATATTTTATAAAGAAGGAGGGAAAACTGTTATGTTAAGAGTGATGGAAACAATTTCCAAATTAGCTAATGGAGGAAATGCAAATGATGTAGTTTTTTAATTTAAGCACGATACCACAGGGCAGCAAAAGGAACTAACAGCTGAGGATTACATCCTAAATGAAGTTTACAAATACATCAAGAAACGTTCTGATTACTACCAGGTTGCTGAAGTTGCTAGACCATCCAGAACCAGATCTGAAAGTAGTTTTACAAAAGACTCAGTGATAAATTGGCTGACAGAATATATAGAACAGCTGTGGAAAGGAATCACAGAGAGATTAAAGCATTTTGATAAAGATGGATCAACTGCCTGGAGTGAAGCACCAGCTGAAGGGACATTCTCCATTCTTGGTTACATTGTTGAACACAAAGGATCCATTAAGCCATCTCATTTGACTAAGCTGTGCAGAATTGTGAAGGAGGGTCCAGCTCCAGGCACTAGATCTGCTGTAATGATCACACAGAAAGCCATTGATCAGTGGCCAAGCATACATGGCGGTAAATTCACAACAAATGCCTACATGCAAGGTCTAACATCATCCACTGTTGCTGCTGCAATGAATAAATAAACTTAAGGTGAGTTATAAACTGTACATTATTGTATTATTATGTTTAGCTAAAACAATTTGTAATTGGTATGTCGTCAATTCAAGAGTTTACTATCATTAACCTATCTAGTGGTGTAAGGGGAAAAAAAGTAAATTCAGAGCTGTGCTCCAGTAAATTTTTTCAAATCTGGAGTCATGTCAGTGGCCTCCATGTGAAGGACTGCAACCAGGAAAGTACAATGTACTCAGGGAACCTCTTGTGAAGCCTGACATAGTTCTGTTACCACCTCTCCATATTAAGTTGGGTGTAATTAAGCAGTTTGTAACTGTGTTAGATTTTGGAGGGGAAGTTTTCCAACAGATTCGGGTCATGTTCCCTAAACTCTCTGAGGCCAAAGTCAAGGCTGGCATCTTTGTAGGACCACAAGTCAAGGCACTGTTGAATTCAAAGAACCTTGAAGCCAAGATGACTCTGATCAAAAAAGAGGCTTGGTGTGCTTTCTATGATGTGGTTCATGGGTTTTTAGGCAACCATAAAGTACCAAACTATAAGGAGTTAGTGTCAAACTTGATTAAGTGCTATGGCAAAATGGGGTGCTATATGTCTTTAAAATTACACTATCTGCATTCACATCTAGACTTTTTTCGTGATAACCTGGGTGATGTGAGTGAAGAACATGGCGAAAGATTCCATCAAGATATTCAAACGATGGAGAAAAGGTACCAGGGCCATTGGGATGCTTCCATGATGGGAGACTACGTATGGTCGCTGATCAGAAAGGATAAGAATGTTCATACGCGGAAGTCGCATTTTTAAGGAACGCACACTGCATAACGAGGCTTGTTATTCTCTTATCGGTTCTCATGATGATATATATTATATCCTTTGCACCATTTTGGGTTTGTCAAACAATTTTGGCTCAATAAATAAACATTAATTTCCAATAGTGTTTTTATTTTCAGAAAATATTTGTTAGCCTCCTTTATATACTTTGCCATATGAAAAGTGTGATAACCTATATTTTTGAAATGGTTGATGATAGAGCAAAACCAATATCATTTTTGGAATCAGCACCCTGAAATCATTAAGAAACGACAGAAAAATCGCAATAAAGAGAAAATTTTTCAAATTTTGTTACTGTGTGTTATTGAACTGAAAAATTTAATGGTCAGAAAAAACTGAAGGCATCCTTACCAAGTGATTAAACTTAGGTCAATGAAAGGAGCACACTCATTATTGAAAAGTATTTTGATATGGGATAAAAATTTTCCTCCCTAATTCTTTTTTTCTTTTTTTTTAAAACCACTGTCCCTAGTACTTTCAGCTGCGTTATTTTCCATATTGAATTAAATGATAAATGGATATTTTAAATCCATACAAATGTTGTCTCAAAAAAGAAAAATAATTCACATTATTTATATTTTTTGCATGCTCCTCAAAACTGAAACGCAAAACTGTTATTTTTATCATACTTCAGCTCCCAGATAGGCTAGTTAGCCTGTCAGTGGAGCCAGCCCCCTTCGCCATTCCGCCCTGTCCAGCAGCACTTGCGTTTCCCTGAGCTCTTGCATGCTGGGCAAGTTGTATCTTCGCAAGCTTTCTTCCACTTCATCCCTCCATCTCCTTCTCAGTCTCCCCCACGGTCTTCTGCCATTCCCTGGTCTCTACTCCTAGCACCTCCTCACAGTTCTCCCCTCCTCCATTCTCTCCAAGTGGCCCAACTATCTCAATTTGGCAGCGTTGATTTTTCTCAAAATCTTATTTTTAATCTATTCAAATTCAGATTTCAGTTTTTAATTGTTTTTCAATTTCAATTCAAATTTCTATTTTAGTTGTCAGAATTTTTTTCAGTTCAAGTTTTTTTCAATTTCAGTTCATAAAATAATATTGGTTTTATCAGTTTATCAATTCCAGTTCATAAAATAATATTGGTTTTATCAGTTTATCAATTCCGGTTTGATTCAGTTTTCCATCCCTGATGTCCATATCATATATAGATATTAGTATTTCATGGATTAAGTATAGGAAATTGCATTTTTAATTGTAGGGACTTTCATGTCCCACCAGTAGCATAGTTGCAAATTCCAATTTTTTTGTATGATACAGTAAAACCTCTCTATGATGAAATATATAAGCCTAATGTCTGTTGTTGTAGAGAGGTTGCTTGTTACAAAGAGGTTTTCCTTTGGCAATATTGTAGTGTATGTTTTAATGGCCTATTTAGACCCTCATTAGTTATTTATAGCCAGGGCTGGAAACCAGTACCAAATACCAGTAACTACCACTTAGATTTTGGTACTAGTACCAGTACCACTCATTTAAAGTTTTAAATACCAGTACCAGTAACTCTTAAAAGCAGCTGGTGTACCACATAAGCTGGTTGTAGTTTGTTGGTATTTTTATTTAAAACCAACCCTATCCTGATCCTTTTTCAAGTAACCTTCCTCAAGTTCCTTTATGTCTAGGCCCTATAAGAACTATTCTATCTTTATTTTTATTACTAAATTTCTAAAATCTGAAGTCAAACACCCAAATTATTTAGTTGAAGCTGTTCAAATAGTTTCTGCCCTTCCTCCAACTCAAGTCAGTCTGGAGAGGCTCTCTTCATTTATGCACTTCATTCTCAATGATTTAAGGTAACACCAGTCTGCATGAAAATCGATTTCTTTATTTTGAGTTGTGATTCTGAAGCAGTTCGCTGCACTGAATTCAAAAATGCTACCAGTTTTTTTCTATCACCCACAGTTTTAAAGTTAGCAAAACAATTTTGGGGCATTTTGTAATTTTTTACCTTTTTTATCTTTAATTAATTTCGTTTTTTCATATTTTTCAGATAGATAATTCTAACATTACGTCTTTAAAATTTTAATAATGGCTTCTAGAGGATGTACCCATAGTCCAGACATATTTTGTTATATTTGTGGTCGGTATGTTGTAAAACAAAGGACAAATGTAACGACCTTCATTAAGAGAGCTTATCATGCTTATTTTGGAATTAAATTAGGAGATCAAGACAAAAGTTGGGCTCCACACAAGGTTTGTCTTACGTGTGTTGCGGCACTAAGGAATTGGAGCAAAGGTAAAAAGAAAAGTTTGCCATTTGGGATCCCTGTGGTATGGCGCGAGCCTAGAAACCATACCAACGACTGCTACTTCTGTTCTTGCAATGTTAAAGGTTATAATGCAAAGAATAAAGAGAGCCTTCAATACCCAAGTCTTCCATCTGCAATAAGGCCGGTACCCCATAGTCCAAAAGTTCCTATTCCCCACCCACCCGAGAGTCTGGATCAATACAATTCAGATTCTGATTCAGCTCCAAATCCAGACAATGATGATGTTTATGAACAGCCAACAGCTGACCGAGATCCTTCTAAACCATTAACCCAAGCCGAACTAAATGACTTAGTCAGGGATTTGAATCTGCCTAAGGACTCTGCAGAACTTTTGGGGTCTAGATTGCAGGAGAACAATTTATTGGCATCCGACACATACTTCGCTTGGTACAGAAATCGTGAAAAAGACTTTGTGCCTTTTTTCGAAGAAGATGGTCCCTTGGTATTTTGCAAGGACATCACAGGATTAGTGTGCAAGCTAGGCATCGAATACCAAACCAGTGACTGGAGGTTGTTTATAGATTCCTCTAAAACCAGTCTAAAAGGAGTGTTACTGCACAATGGTAACAAATATGCATCAATCCCAGTGGCCCATTCTACTCATTTAAAAGAGACCTATGATAACATGAAACTGCTTCTGGAAAAAATTCAGTATCAAAATCACAGATGGATATTGTGTGGGGATCTCAAAGTCCTTTGCATGTTACTTGGGCAGCAATCAGGATACACTAAGATGCCATGTTTCATCTGCGAATGGGATAGTTGAGCACGTGACCAGCACTGGAAGAGGAAAACTTGGCCTCCTAGAGAGAATCTTACCCCAGGATCAAAGAACATTTTACATGAACATCTAGTTGAACCAAATAAAATCCTCCTACCACCCTTGCACATTAAGTTAGGCTTGATGAAGCAGTATGTCAAAGCATTGAACAAAGAAGGTGAGTGTTTCAAGTACATTTGTTCAAAATATCCAAAGATTAGCTACGAGAAAATAAAGGAAGGTGTTTTTATAGGTCCTCAGATTAGAAAGTTATTGACAGACGATCATTTCCTGAACACAATGACCAATAAAGAAAAAGAAGCATGGCTTGGTTTCAAAGATGTTGTTGAAAACTTCTTGGGAAACTACAAAAGCCAAAATTATGAAAGACTGGTGGAAAATATGCTTAAAAAGTTTTGCGCCTTAGGCTGCAACATGAGCCTGAAAGTTCACTTCTTATTTTCGCATCTTGACCGTTTTCCCAAAAATCTCGGAGATGTCAGTGAGGAGCAAGGGGAATGATTTCACCAGGACATCAAAACCATGGAAAGAAGATATCAAGGAAGATGGCATACAAATATGATGGCGGATTACTGCTGGTGTCTGCAACGAGATCAGCCTAACACACAGCATAAGAAAACATCAAAGAAGCACCGGTTTAGTCGTCATTAGTCAGATCTACCTTCGTAGTCTTAAGTCTTTGGAATAAGTCCTGAAATGTTTGCGAGTAAAGAAGGTAAATATATTTTGTTTCTTTCAGTTATTTTTTTATTCTTTCATAAACAAGCAATATGCTTGTCCAAGAGCTAGGAGCTATTTAATTCTGCTTTAATTAGGTTTTACTCTATCACCTAAAGATTTTGTGCTACAAGGGGTGTTGTAATACCTCATCTGTCCCCAAATGTTAACCACCCATTGATGGGAGTGGAGAGAGTATTTTGCTGGGAACGGGACTGGTTGTTATATATATTTACCCTACATTATTATGTAAGTGTTACTGTAGTCTATAACAACAAAATTTATGGTTTAGCATGTGCAATCCAATGTTGGTCGTAATAAGATGGTTCACATTTGGGGATAAATAGGAGATTTATGACACACCCTGTAGTAAGAAAACCATATGTGATAGGGAAAAACTAACTATATTTTTGAGATCAGCGCACTCATATTATATAGAATCACCAACTAGTTTGTAAAAATCAATCGACAAGTTTTCAAATGTGTACTGGTGTAATCTTTGTCAGAAACCTCCTTAAATAACATTTTGTTGTTGAAGTCTAATGGACTTAACTGAAGCAGACAAGGTTTTTTCTAATTTTAGTTAAATGATTTAAACTTCTTTTGGCAAATGATGAAGAGGGTTATAAATTTTATTTAGTTACCTTATGCATATATAAGAAATTTAATTTTGGCAGTATTAAGAAAGATTCTACAGTGATCAGAAGGTTAAAAAATTTCTTCAGTTATGCACATATAAAAAGTTTTTCATTTTTGTAATATTAAAAGTAGATTCTAGATGTATAAAGTGTTTGTAGCCACTCCCACAACCAATACCAGTACCATTTTGGAAAGTTGGTACTATCAGTACCACTTAGTCATAAATACCAGTACCAGTACCAATTGAGTTAAAAATTATCATACCAATACAGGTTGGTCTTGTTTTATGTGCAGGTTATGTTCCTGGAAAACAGCATGTAGTATGGTTCAACACAAAATGAATCCTTATTTCCCATAGGCCTCATGTTATAAATGTGCATTACATTCCTGAGTGGCGCATAGCCACCCAGGAAACATTATTATAAGTTAATTTAACCATAAAAACAAAGTCAAATAGTAATAAACATGCATCATAATACAGAATCAGTTTGACGTAATAAATAACTTGTAAAATAATATTTAATCCTAATTAATATTGTGCTGTACTCTACTTACCTAAGAAAGGACCTGAAGTCAGCTTACTGGGCACAGAGGTTGTGGGTGGAGCATGTAATATCAATGTATATAGCGTGTGAAATGAATTCATTCCCTAAATAATTTAGCATGTTATAGCAATTCTGCATAAAGTGGTACTGTGTATAACATTAACAAGACACCTGTACCAGTATCATTGCTGGTACCCAGCCTTGATTTATATAGCACTGTATATACAGTATATTAAATGCATTACTTAAAAGTATTTTAAATACAGTTAATTAAATGTATAACCATTCTAGCCAATTACGCATCAGCTTTTAGGCATGAGCCAATCAGCATGCTGCTTACTTTCTTGATTAGAGAAGTGGCAGTAGAGATGAACATGTGCAGCTCAAGCTGAGTTAGCAAAAATACCACCTTATAATGAAATGTGTTTTTGATAGAGAGGTTTTTCAAAATGGCCAAAATGTTCAGTAAAAAGAGGTTTTGTTATAGTGGAATGTCGTCATTAAGAGGTTTTACTGTATTTATATTTTTTTGCCTACTTTTTTGAGGATTTAAAAAAAATTTTATGTAAAGATATCCATCTCACATTTCTCACATTGTTTCCAAGTGTCTTCAAAAATGTTTTGGGAAAATTTGTGAACTTTCTCAGAAACATTTGGTGTAATGTCATAATTTTTCATTAAAACTACAAAGTGGTATGAAATTCAATACATCAACACCACATTATTACTTTAAAGCAGCATGCAGGTTTCATTTCATTTTATCAACCCAACTTAAGAAGTTTTAGGATGATGCAGAATTTGTGGCCATAGCTGTAGCCCCTATGTGCCATAATTAACTAGATTTTTTGATGCTTTCTTTTAAAATCTGTGCAAGAAATGAAAGAAGCTTTATACAGTAAAACCTTCATTATCCAGCAAGCTCAGGGATTAGGCCATTCCCATTGTCTAAATTTTCCAGTTATCTGAGGGTACCATTAACCTAGGAAAAACCAATGGACAATAATAGTAAAACTCAAATTTTGGCTATAGGTACTGTACACCAATGTAAACTATACTGTAATCAACATAAAAACTATGCTAAGTATATATGGGACAATTGAAACAAATAAAATTGTCTTATTTTATTAAAAATGTTAAGGATGTTCTAGATTTTTCCAGATGGCATTGGAAAGCTTCCCAGTTTGTAGATTGGTGAATTGTATTGGCCTAATATGAAATTTGCCAGTTTCTAAAGTTTTCCAGATAGTTGATTGCTGGATAGTGCAGGTTTTACTGTAGATAGAAATTTAATATCATTTAAATCTTTCCCACTGTGACATGAGTTAAGGCACATAAAAGATAGATTCTTAGGTGATATAAAACAATATGCATTTCACTTAAAAAGAAAAAAATTGGCTAAGGAAAAACTTTCAAAACCAAACTACACTTTATATATGTATATAAAATTTTTATTCCTACAGATGAATAAAAAATTTGTAGATAAGCTCAGTCAAGTAGCCTTTGATATTCCTTCCAGTTTCGAAAAAGAATCCAACAGAGAGGAGGAGGTAGAATATTGTGTTGAAGACCATCTAACAAGAGTCCTTCATGAAGATCAAGTACCAGTAGTAAGCTTACTTCTAGAAGAAAAGGACAAGAGATGTGTCATACTCATAAATGAGTCCCCCATTGCTTTAAACAGTAGGCCTGACTCATCGGAAGCTAATTCTATTGATCTAATTGGTTCTAATACTGAGAATATTACGAGGAAAAGGCTTAACTCTACTGACGTACAAGAATTTACTTTAGATAGAGGATCAGTTGCAGCAATGTTTTCAGAATGTAATACCCCAATGGATTATTTCCATAAATTTTTTTATGATGATTTACTAGAGCATATTTGTTTTCAGACTGATCTTTATTTTGCTCAAAATGGAAAAGGAATAAATACAGGTATGTCAAAGAAAGAGTCTTACGTCTTTTTAGGATTTAACATGTTTAAGGGGCATGTAAACCTTCCTTCATGGAAATATTACTGGTCTCAAGCGTTTGATTTCAAACTGAATTTCATGTCAGATATAATGACCAATTCAACATTCTTTCAAGTTTGTGTTTGAATGACAACTAAAGAATTACCGACTCAAATGATAAACTTTTCAAAATATAACTCCTGTTGCTTTAAAACTGAATAAGCTTTTTAAGAATTTGTATCATTCTGTCCATTGATAAATCAGTTTTGAGGAAGCAGCTTCCTCAAGTAGTACAATCCAATTAAATCCATTTGGTGCATTGGGGATTCTTCATGATATATTTCAAAGTTTGAAAAATATACTGTGAAAAGTAATAGTGCGAGCAGTAATAAGAAAGCTACTCGTATGTATGGGTTGGGAGGTAAAGTTATCCTAGACAATGCCAAAGATTATCTTGAAAAAGCAAATATTCTGTTCTTTAATAATTTCATTTCATCCATCCCTCATCTTCAGCACTTGAAAACAATACTACTTTACACGTGCCACGATTTGCGAGATGAGGAAACATTTTCTGGACCTGATTTAAGACCAGAAAATTAAAAAAGGAAGGTTCAACTATGGGGTCTTCGCCATTTGAAATAACAGTATATAAATGAATGGATTTGAAGCCAATTTTCTTCACATCCAATTTTCATGATATCATGGCAAAAGAAGGCAAAAGATGATGTACTCCATTCCATCACACACCTAAGTAATACCGGAACTCATTGGGCAAAATTTGTGAAAATGAGAAGTAGGCATGAGGTTTGCTCAAAAAATGAAAAGGAGTCTCAGCCATTTTCAGTTTGTTCAACACGTAAAGTTCACTTATACTTGAACTGTTCAAAAAATTGTTTTGCAGAAGTGTATCATAGAAATGAAGCCTAAATTTTAATGAATTTCTGTAGAAATATGTTACATTTGCTCAGTTTATAACAAAGTTTTTCATAATAAACTTCACTGTAGATGAAATGTACCTCAAAACCCTCAAAGTAATAAAATTCTATACTTTTTAAAAGGATAATATTCAAATTTAAGAAAGTTTCTATTTTGATACTCAAGACTCTCGAGTAAAGTCTCTCACAAAATTGAAGTTGTTATAAAATAAAATTTAAAAGTGATCCAGTCTTTCTCTACCATTCGTAAATGATGCAAAATACTACCAAAAAAATCTCAAAATAAGTTGTCTTTGACTGAAAAGGGTTTTGGTTTTATTAAAGATAAAATATATATTCTCTCTCATGATTACATCAGGATTAAATCAGTCTTATTCATAAATTATGAATAAGAAGTATTAATTAATTTAAATACAAAAATGAACTGATAGTTTGAAATATGGGTATGTATTGAAAATGAAATGAAAATGAAAAGGTTTATTGGCAGACTATAGTCCATATGACAAATATTATTAATACAAAAATATTACAGCTTATTATTATTAATACAAAAATATTACAGCTTAAAGCTTAAGTCATTATTATAGATATGATACCAATACAGTACAAAGAATTGATAGTTAGATAAGAGAAATGAGAGCAGTAATACACATTGAATCCTAAAATTTTGTCTATTTCATTATTAAGAAAGAGTTCAATTTATTTTTAAGCAAATTTACATTAGAAATATTTTTTATATCAGCACTTAAATCATTCTTTTCTCCGTTTTTAAATAGTAGAAAATAGACTAAGTTTTATTTTTACTTCAAAAAATGAAACCCATAATTTATACATCTCTGACACTAATTTAAGTTTTTGTTTTCTTGAAGGAAAACATCTCTCACCAAATATGTTGTAGCTTTGTTTCTAGAGCTATCTGAGAGAACTCCAGTATTACTAAATACTTGTTTAGCAAGCACCTGAAGCCAAGAAAAATTTTTGTAACTAAATGTTAACAAATGCAAGTTGTTGATGCGAATGAAATCCAAACAAATTTTCTACTGTCAAACTCTGACTAGACCCATATCCTACACATTACTGTATTAATGTGCACATTTGGCAATGATGCATTACCTTATGGGAGTTTGGTTCGAGAAATTCCTGAATTTGTCATACAGCAAAATTGCTTCCATCTAGCTACCCATCTTTTGTACCCAGCTCTATGGAGAACACTCAGAGAGCCTCATAAGAAGAAATGATGAGAGTTGTTTTTGTAGATGAAGTCCGAGTCTGATTAGTTTTGGCACATTTTTGTCATCTCAAATGAATCAACATTACAACAATTTTCTTTAGGAAGATGGATCTGGGTATGGAGGTATAAAGAACCTGTGATGATATGTTCATTCACAAATTGGTGCAACCCAGCATAAAATTTGATGGCTGGTCTGTTATGGTACTCTGCCATTCTGCAAAAACTGCCCTGTGTTCGTAGATGGATGTCTTAATTCACAAGATTATGTATCCATCTTAGATAAGAACCTCCTACCTCTGTTTTGGAATGGAAACTTCACCTGGAGAACATCTTGTTTCAAGAGGATGGTCTCACATTTCCATTCTGTTGCTTTAGGAAGATGTTTTTTGGCAGGATGCTGTGTATTCAAAATTCATCACTCACCAGAATTTGAACCTGAGACATCTATGAAAAAATGAAAGCTAACAACTTGGCAACATTTCATCACCTGAGGGAAGCACAACGTTTTCGCGTCCAGAGGTGTTTTTAAATTATAACTCCTGCACTTGAGTAAGTGGACAACAATTAATTCAAATCTACCAGGTCACCAAAATAAAGTCACTCTAATTTGAATTGCTTATATTTATTAAAGTATTTCAGTTACAATGCTGGTTCTGCTGTCACAACAACAATGAAGCATGGGAGATTTTATTCATGTGAAAACATTTTCAATATGTAATCTCTGTGCATCCAACACCATTTGCCAAACGTCTACTGAAATTTTCCATAACCCAAGCTTGTGCTTCATCAGTGATGCTCTCCAGAGAAGCTGTAATTTCTGCCTTTAATTGTTTAACAGTATGTGGATTATTCCTGTACATATTGTCTTTAACAAATCCCCATAAGAAATAATCACATGGATTCAAATCTGGTAAGTATGGTGGCCAGGACCATCCATATCCAAAGCTTACAGGATAGCGATTTGAGATGACCCTATCATGAAAATGTTCATTAAGGAAATTAAGAATGGCATTTGCTGTATATGGTCTTGCCCTATCTTGGAAAAATGTTTCTTTTTGCATGAATAAACTCTCCCATGCTCCATTGTTGTTGTGACAGCAGAACCAGTGTTGTAATTGAAATACTTTAATAAATATAAGCAATTCAAATTAGAGCATCTTTTTTTGATGACCAGGTATTTGGCAATCACGAGGGACTATTAGATGGAAATAAAAAAGCATAAATGCATTGGCAGCAGCAGCTATATCTTGACAGTGGGGAACTGCCCTTGCCTGCCTCCGAATTGGCTAGACCCTGCCTTACCCATGGGTATTTAATGCAGAGGGGTCCCCAGCCCTACTATGTTGACTGTATTGTTACCTTGACTGTGACACTTGCCAACACTTTTTTACTTATTTTCATTCTCTTCTTTCGTTCATTTATCATTCTTAATTTTATGTAAATTTTAACCCAAGTGATTGAACAGTGACAATTTAGCTTTGCTATAAGGGACAGTAACAAACTGTACTAACAGTGGAAAATAACTCCTGATTATAGGCATAAACAAAACTAGGTACCGTATATTGGGGCGCGTATAAGTCTATGGTCCAGATTAGTCTATCTCCTAACTTTCAATTTCAGATTTAGATTTTAGCCTATTCTGGGTGTTAAGTTGACCACCAACTTGCCAACATAAAAAGTAAAACTTTGTAAAAACCTTGTAAAAATTAGTTATCAAATCCTTCATAATCATCATCTGACATCATAAGTTCATTATATACCGGTATATCCTGAGATACATTTGCAAGTGCTTTGTCATATGGATCCAATTCAGGTGTTGACCAAAAGCGAGCTAATATAGGACTGAGGACCTATGACAGATAGACCTGTCTTTGAATACAAGCTAAAATGGAAACTGGAAGGTAATATTTTAGACTGGGCCTATAAGTCGACTCCCTACTTTAGAGGCATAATTTTAAGCTTAAAATACCGACTTATACGCCCCAATATATGGTATATAACCCTTCAGCGGCATGTTAGACAGATCTTAGAAAAGCGGAATGTAGAGAAGTTAGAATTGCTTTTGTTTGTAAAACCAACCTTAAAAATTTTCTTAGTTATGTAAACATCTTTCCTTGTAAAAACACACACACACACACACACACCACACACATTTTACTGGGTTCAAATCTCGGTTTAGACTTTAGATTTCAACAATTAGTATGTCTTCTCTGTGGGTTAATGGTTCAGATTCCACTTATAGCTATAGGTCCCCTCCCTCATATGTTCTCGGATGTTGAGGAGGAGGTTAAACAACCCCAAACATTATTATTATTATCATTAATGCCGAGGGTACGCATACTCACACCTAATTTAAGTCCTGCTCTGCATTTTAGAACTAATAATTCTTTTTATTTTTCAGGGCTTGACAGATGAACACATTCCCCAGAAATTGGACTGTGAGAGCTTGCCTTCAGAAAGCAGATTTTTAAGAGAGAGACTGTGCAATGAGTCGTCAGCAGAGAAAATGAGGTGTCCTCACTGTGATTTTGAAACAAACAGCAAAGACTTGTTAAGTAGACATCAGTTATCATCGCATCGAGAAGAGAAATTGTTTGAGTGCGAATTGTGCAGTTATTCGACGAACAGGAGAAAGAATTTGATACAACACCAAATTACGCATTCTGATATAAAGAATTTTGTCTGTTCCAAATGTAATTTTGCGACGAACACAAAAGGACATTTGAAACAACATGAGCTTAATCATGCCCAAGGAAAGATATTCAAATGCTTCTTTTGCGAGTACGAGTCAAACAGGAAAGGTAATTTGAAAATGCATTTATCCACCCACACTGACATCAAAATGTACAAGTGTGAAAAGTGTGAATACAGGACGAATGTGAAAAGTCACTTGAAACAACATGAATTCATTCATTCGGAGACGAAGAGATTCAAATGTTCTTCGTGCGACTATGAAGCAAATAGGAAATTCTCTCTCAAAATGCATGAATTGAATCACTCTGACAACAAAATGTTCAAATGTAATTCCTGTAATTTTGAGACGAACAACAAATCTAGTCTGAAGAAACATGAAGCGGGTCACGTCAATGTGAAGACCATAAAGTGTGCTAAGTGTAACTATGAAACAAATAGAAAAGATTATTTAAAAACTCACGAAGTTACACACTTAAAATTTAAAATGTATAAGTGTGAAAAGTGTGATTATTCAACCAATAGAAAAAATCACTTCAAGCAACACATTCTGTCACACACAGGACTCTTCAAGTGCTCCAAGTGCTCTTATGAAGCTAAGAGAAGCGACTCTCTCAAACTGCACCAAGAAAACCACCATTCAGAGACTAAAAAATTCCGCTGTTCCGTCTGCAGTTACGAAACTAATCTCAAACGCTCATTCAAGAGACACCTCTCCTCCCACAGAAGTGAGCAAGAAAAAGCAAGTATACTAGAGTGAAACTCCATTAGGCCTATTAGATCGTCTCATTACTCACAATCGTATGAGAGGCAACTCAGATCCATTGATTTTGAAAGATATTCAAATTCTATTCCACAATGACTTATTTCAGAACTTCTCTTGCTAGTCATCATACAAATACCTGTAAGAAATATTTGCTGCGACTTCTCTATTCTCTCTTTATGAGTGAAATAAGAATTGATCAAGGTTATCAAAATGTAAGCAAATAGAACCTGTGAAAATGCGATAACGAGACTATACAAAATGTAATGTTTTAAATTTTACAAATAATATAGGGTTGGTTAAACCAAAGAACTTGCTGCTCTGAAAGAGTTCATAGAAAATCAAATTTGTCCCAACCTTTTGTTAATAATAATCCAACAGGAATATTGTTTCGTGGATGCATTTGCGACTAATGTATAACGAACCCTCAGATGATTGGTAGTAAGAGTTGTGGGAAGTTTGAGAATAATTGCCAATTTTAGGACGTTACCATGCTCAAAAAATTAAAGGTTATTTGTATCATCATCAGATTCAGAAGAAGATTTCTTCATTCGAGTGATACTTCTTCCTTTTTCATTGTTAAAGGTGAATTCGCTTTGTTTATAAGAGCAGTATAGTTAGTAATTATTTACGATGTTATTTAATTTAAAAAAACGAGGTGAAAGTATACTGTATATAAAATTCTTTGTTATTTCTCACTCGGAAAACGAACAAATTTGAACCACTTGTTATCTGTTAACAAATTTTTATTAACATATTTTTTTCACTTTGTTTCATTATTCACGAACCATATAAGATTTTGTATTTGCTAAAAGCACATCCTATCAACCTTTTAGCCATCCTGTTTTCTCTCCTTATAACTTAAGCATATCAAAGATTTATTTGCCATTCACCAACGATTATTTTGACGCTTCGACTCCAGATTGGAGAAACTTCCAATACAACTGATGATTCACTCTATCAGAATGGAATATGGGGGCTTAATACCTTTACAGTGATTCATCAGGGGAGACCAAGTGTCCGTTCACTTCACAAACCATTCTTTCGCAGCCTAAAGGTTTTCGCTAAATTAACGAAAACTGATGCGTTACTGGATTATCGCTTTAATTACAACAGGGATGTTTCTGGTGGCCATCGCTTTGTTCTTGCCAAACCTCCGGTACCTGCGCTCCCACAAAAAAACAAAAACAATTTAAGGCGGTGTATTCCGACTGGAAAGTGTTTATTCGCAGAAGCACTATTATTAGAACAATTTTCTATTATGTAGCAAATTTTATTCATGCAACGCGTTCAATGTTTTTTGGCGGTTTTTCTCTCCATACATTATCTGAGAACCTGTTTCCCATGAGCCATGGGATGGTTACGACGTCTTGAATCGAGAATAAAGTACCACCCACTGATTACATCCTCCCATCTTTTACGAGGTTTATCGCAGGTACGCACTCACTATTTTATATCTTTTCCGCAGTTCTATCATTATTTTTTCCCTCCACATGACATGCCAACGTAGCATGCTATCTATTTTTCTCTCCATACTTTACCCCAACATCCTCGTTTTTCATACGGTCAGTTCGTTTTACAGCAATCATGTATCTGAGATTATTCATCTCAAATGCTCTCATTTCTGACAGCGAACTTTTATGCCAGACAAGTTTCTCGCATCCCTACATCAGTGCCGGAATCAATACCTCATTCATGCAAACCACTTTCTGGATCTACACTCGAGCACTTCCTTCTAACCAAGCCTTTTATTGCACTCATGATTTGCCCTGCTTCGTTCTACTTTTTCGTTAATATGTTACCCTAAGTATTTTCATTCTTTCACAACCTTCAAGTTTTCTCCATTCACCATGATATTATGCTGACTCGTCTCCCAATGATAAGAGCATTTATAGTTTCAGTAATGCCCTTTCACGAATGTTAAAACTTGTCACTGCTCTCCCAGGGGCGCCGGAAGCAATTTGATATTGGGGGGGGCCAATCTCAGTAAGGGGCATTTTTTTCGATATAAAGTTTTAAGTTTTATCATCCATATGCACCTATGTAGTAAAGAAAATGAAAGCAGATGAAATAAACCATCGACATACTTTTATTTACATGTAACATAAGAATAAGATTACTTCAAAATAGTAAATGCGTTGCGCCGTTTTGAGTAAAGGGGGGGGGGTCAATTTTTATTTTTGGGGGATTATTTATTTTTCTGGTTCTTAAAATATGCTATCACTTACGAATAGCTTAGAAATAGGAAAAAAATCATGTATTTTACTCGATCCCCCCCCCCCCCTGTACATGTAGTTTGAAAGTTTATTGAATATCATAATGTTTATTCTAAGAGTAAATTCCAGTTTATTTAACAAATCTTGTTAAAAAAACATGAAATATCATTGAAGAGGTTAGAAATAGACCTGTAATTGATTAATTCATTACAGAATATATTTGCTAGAAAATAATGGAAAATAATATATGTATATATTTTTACATCACCTAGACAAAACAAAAAATCATAAATTCAGACATAGCATAATATAAATGCCTCTAATTACCACACATTATTTAGCACATAAGTATATTTATAGCATTATCAAAGTCTTTCATAGTCATTGTCATATTTGATGCAACTCTGTCTAGATAGATTTTCAAGTTAATTGCATAAGTCTCTATGGAAGATTCTTGTAGTACTTTTTTAGTTTGAAGATATCTGACGACCTGGGAAGAGATGTCGATGTATCTCTTGCATATCTCACTTTGATATATATTCTGTCATTTTTCTCTTTGAGTGACAACCTTGTATCATTCCCAAAATCATCTACTTCACTAGCTTTGATGAAAGGTCCACCAAGTTTCTTCAGGGTGTTTAGATCTTTGTTCTTTCTCTTGTCAGCTGCTATGTTTGCTACCTCCTTGTCACTTAATCCTTGCCTCTTAAGTTCTTGTTGCTTTCTGCTCCATTCTACCAACACGTTAGGAAGGGGACCATCTTGCTGTACTAGTTTTACATATACTTTGGCCATAGACTTGCCTTCAATCAAGTCAGCGCTTCTTCCTTTTACATGTGCATGGCTGGCCATAGGTAGCTGTTTTGCACCATGTTGACTGAGCTTATGGAAAAACTATACACGCTTACAACATGGTATCGTATGTGATGCCTTTATTTCATAATTAAATATAAATTATTAATTAATTGAATTAAATATCTCTACAAAATTGCCTCGGGATTGGCAACATAGCCTAATGGGAATAAAATGATTGCCATACATATATAGAACCCGTATGTAGGCATCCAGCCTACATAACCACGAGAAACATTTATTATTTCACGTGAACAAAATTTTCCATTGCTAACTCATGTAAATTACAAGAGAGAAGGAGTCAACAACCTTTGCCAAATCAGCAGTTTATACTAAAATACGAAGGTATATTATAGCGGCTCTGGCTCGGAGCTCTTTATGTTACAGCGAATGCTTTAAACAGGGAAGATGTGCTTTTGTCTTCTCTAAAGTTCTGAGTGAATTCCTTATAATATAAAACCTAATAACTATAAAAAGGATAGGCTTATTCCTTCAGGGGTTTAATTAGTGATTGCCTATATTAGTAACAAAGTGTCAACTTGCAGTGTAGGCTCCATCGTAATGGCCCTACATCGAAGCAAACTAAGGCCCAGGGAAAATAAGGTGGCAAAAATTTATTTCGTTCACTTATAGGCATCTAAAATCCTGAGGCTAGAATTACCGAAAACAATTAAATAAACAAAGAGGTCCTTTGAAGATCTACATATGCATAACTCGAGAAAACGTAGGACTTTTGTCGGTAACTCTCCACTGAAGTCTGCTGGAAATTTCCAACGGATGAGGGTATCAGGCAGGCAATCAACCCATAGCCCTATATAGTTTTTTCACAGAGCTCATAGTTGATGCTGCCAACTGACCATTCTGGATGCAAGTTGTTGATTGGTGCTTTCTGTAGTTTCTCCTGATCCATCGATCCATTGATGAGGCAACTTGTCTCTATCCTCATTCAAGTGTACATACACAAATTTTCTTTTTTTTTTTTTGATGTTGATGGTATATTTTCTTCAAGGATATATTCATCTTCAGTGCATGTGTCCTCATCTGTTATGGAGCCATCAAATTCTTGGTAAAGCTGTGATACAAACTGATTTTTCTTTCTCTCTTCTTGTTCCTTTAGGAGCATCTTGTCCATTGCAGCTTGCATCCTCATTTGCCTCTCAGCTGTTCTTTGCCATGCCATGTCCACTGAATTATCACAAAACATTTTTCTTGGTCCTCCAGGAACTTCCACTCCATCTCAGTAACTTTAACACCATAGATCTTCTCTTGGCATCTTCGTGATTTCATATCTGTACAGGAGATATCAAACAAAGTGGCTGCAACACGGTTGTTGAATTCTGAAATTTCTGCTTGTTTTGTTTCAGTCATTCTCTGTGAGCGAACCTGACAGTGTTTTTTGAACTCTTCATACAATTTTGTTATCTGGTTGACAATGTTACTGATCGACTTTGTGTATAGGTTGCACCAGATCCAAAGGTTCTGCAAGTTGTAGGCAACTTTCCATGCAGTATCACTAACAGAAAGTTGATTCTTACCAGCTCTGGCTGGCCTCAGCATGAACATCATCACTTGAATAATATCATGCTGGAGTGGCAGTACACCTGCCTTAAACTGATATAGCTCAATATATTCCACATCTCCATACCGGCGTGTGGAAGCAGAACGTAACTCTCATTTTGATCCTGTTAATTACTGTAAGTCTATTTTAAGATTTCTTTGGCTCCTGTAAATGAGAAAAAATTATTAAACAAGCATAAAAAAGTTACAACTAAAATAATCATGTAATATTATATATATCCCTTTGCTTTCTTTGTCCGGAGCGATAGGGCGTGTCCCTCTGTGGCGAATGTGGGAATACACCTTTCTTCGGTGTAAGGGCTTTCTCTGCCCTCGTGGACCATTGGGCCCGTTTGGGGACCCGGCTGATCTCCTGCTGCTTTTTCTTTCTTTCTCCTTTAACCCATTTTTTCTGGCTGCTTCCCTGTTTTTTTGGCGTTGTTCTTTGGACCTTGATTTTGACCCTTTCCTTGGCCCTTGGGTGTGGGGGGTGGTTGCCCTGCACCCTTGTCGCTTTCCAACCAAACCCAAACCCTGTCCCTGCCACTTTTCACCGCGCGTTGGATGAGAGTGGCCGCCTTTCAGGCACAGGGACTGGGTGCGGGTGTATCTCCCCTGCGTGACATCTATCGGCGGTGGGACCAAGTGTGCCCACACTTCGCCTTTCCCTTGTTGGAGTCGGTGGTGGCTGGATGCGCGCGGGGGATGAAGTTCTTTTTTGTTTTGCTATGGACACTTCTCCCCCTCGGCTTACGACTACTGCTTCTCATTCCCGGACTACTACTCCTCTCAACACTCGGGTGGTGGGCAACCAGGCCCTCGAGTCCTTTACCACTGGAAGACCGCAACCTAATGGGGTTGACCCCCCTGTGGAAGCGGAACGCTTGCACTCTCCTTTTCCGTTGCCGACCCCAGTCCGTCCCTCGACTACGCCCTTGGACCTACACTCTCTTGAGCAGGGGTCTCGCCCCAGCCCACTTCAGCCACCTTCGGGCAAGTCAAGTTCCACCGAGGACTTGCCCCCACAACCCGGCTTCTTGCTCTCCCCATATGCCCCCCTCACCCGCCGTCAGCCCACCTCCCCACGGAGAGAGCCTCGCGGCGGATGGGGGAGCCGGCATTCACGGCCGTCCTATCGACCGTTGAATATCCCAGTCCATTTCGACTCTACAGCCTCCCTCTCCCTCCCAAGTATCCACAAATTCCTGGTGATTCGGCCTACATCTGGGTCCCTCCCGAACAACTCTGAACGGACGTTCCAGGCGATCTGAACCCACAGCAACTCCAGCCGCTATGACGTACACCCACAGAGGAATGGCTCCCTCCTCGTAAAATCACGCTCAGCCGCAGAGACGAAAGCCCTACTCTCCGTCACTGAGGTCCTTGGATGCTCGGTGTCCGTTTCCCCACACCCTCGCCTGAACCAGAGTCAGGGCACTATTTACGCCACCCGCCTATTGTCGGTCGCAGTGAATGAGCTCCTGGAGGACCTCGCACCCCAAGGAGTCACTAAGATCTATCGTTTCACATCCTGACAGGGAGGCACCCCCTCCCCCACCCCACGTCTGCTCCTTACTTTCAACACACTAATCCCCCCCGGCCGCATTGTATGGGGTATGGGAGACCGCGCCTCATGCGAGTTTTCTATCCGCCCATACGTCCCAGACCCGACCCGTTGCTTCAAATGCAATAAATTCGGACACGTTAGCTCCGCTTGTCGACAGCCGCATCAATTATGTGTTCACTGTGGACGACTCGCTCACCCTGACAGGTGCCCCAACACACCCAAATGCTCCAACTGTGAAGGCGCACACCCCTCTTCATCCCGAGAATGCCTTTTCTTCAGATTCGAGAAGGAGGTCCGAGGCCTACAGGTGACGGACTTCCTTAGCCCCCGTGAGGCACGCGACAGGGTGCGGAGTCGGGAGGTGAGGCCGGGGATGTCCTATGCCACTGCTCTCGGCTCTATCATCTCGGCACGCCGCCCTGGCCTGCCGCCGAAACCCCCTCAAGCCACTGCTCCCTGTTCTCCTCAAAGAAAACCCTCGCAGGACCCGACGGTTTCCTGTCCCCCCACCATTCCTCCTCTTCCCGCACCTCACCTGCCACGAATCCCCCAGGTGTCTGGGACCAGGACACCCAGGTCCCATCCACCTCAAACCCCGCCTTCCCAGTACCCCCTGCACACGCCCGACCCTGCTGCCCGGAACAAGCCGTCGAGGCGGAGACGCCGGAGCGTGTCACCGGACCCTCCGGCCTTCCAACGTCTCTCTCCCTCCCCTCGGACCAAGAAGACGGCTCGGATCCTCACTCCGCCCACCACGTCTACTATGTCCATCTCTCCCCATCGCAGAAGTCCCACCACTCTACCCCCACAGACTCTGACAATAGTGGCTGAGGTCCACGACCCGCCCCGGACGACGGGACCCAGTCCGAACAATATCCTCTCCCCCGAGGATCCGGTGGATGCGGCCCTGGCGCAGCTGCACGGTGTGACCGAGGGAAGCTCGGCCGCGCCCACGCCCACGAGTCTTATGGATCTGCCCTTGCCTCCTGGTGCCATTTTTTCCACCCCTCTACTCTGATTCACCTCCTTCCACCCCCATCGTACCTACTCCCCCAACATCCCCGGCCCCCTACTTGTCAACTACCCTGTGCACGCCCTCCCTCCCACCCGCCCGGTCCTTTTGGTACCCCTTATCACCACCTTGAGTCCGCCATGAGACCCCGGACAGGCGGGGTAGCGCCACTTTTGGGGCTACCATGCCCCCTCCTGGTCCGACCATAGAAGCCCGTCACAGTACATCCGACCCTCTCAGCCCACGATGTTCCTTTGCCTGCCGTGATCCACGCCTCCGGTCTCGCTCGGCCGACTCGATCCCGCCACCTCCGCGGGGTTCGACAGGCCGACCGATTCCTTCCCTGGTGAACGGTAGATAGCCAGCCATGCTCCCGACCAAGCCTTCAATTTCGCGAACTCCGGATCTCCCTTCATACTCCAACCTCCTAGCACCTACACCTTTACCCATCCCCCTTCATCAACTAATGGATCCCCCGAAAACCACAATAGTCCACTGGAACTGTCGAGGAATATTCGCAAATTATGAAGGCCTTACCTCCCTGCTTGCCACTTCCCGTCCGGTGTGTGTCTGTCTCCAGGAGCTAATCCTGGGGACCAGGCCCATGCCCTGCCTTACTGGTTATTTTTGCACCGCCACCCCGCCTCCTACCTGCACTCGAAGGGGAGCTGCCATCCTCGTACACCACGCAGTCCCCTTCTACAACCTCTCCATCCGGTCCCCACTACAGGTGACTGCCATCCGGCTCTCCCTGGATAGACAGTACACCGTCTGCTCCATCTACCTCCTCCCCCACGCTCAAGTCTCCCGCGACGACCTGGTGGAAGTCGTGGAACAACTCCCTAGGCCCTTCCTACTGCTGGGCGATTTCAGTAGTCGCCACCCCTTGTGGGGCGACACACGCACCACCTATATGGCCCCAACCCTGATATCCGTCATGACAGAACTCTCCGAGTGCCTCAACAATGGCTCTCCTACTTTTTACCATGCCACCACCTGCACTCCATCCTGTATAGACCTGTCCCTCGTTTCAACTGATGCCCTCCTAGACTTCACGTGGCAAGTCCTCCGAGAGGACCATGGAAGTGACCATCTCCCCATCATGACTCCAGATTTGAAAAAATGTACTGGAGCACAACTCTGAATTTACTTTTTTTCCCTTACACCACTAGATAGGTTAATGATAGTAAACTCTTGAATTGGCGACATACCAATTACAAATTGTTTTAGCTAAACATAATAATACAATAATGTACAGTTTATAACTCACCTTAAGTTTATTTATTCATTGCAGCAGCAACAGTGGACGATGTTAGACCTTGCATGTAGGCATTTGTTGTGAATTTACCACCATGTATGCTTGGCCACTGATCAATGGCTTTCCGTGTGATCATTACAGCAGATCTAGTGCCTGGAGCTGGACCCTCCTTCACAATTCTGCACAGCTTAGTCAAATGAGATGGCTTAATGGATCCTTTGTGTTCAACAATGTAACCAAGAATGGAGAATGTCCCTTCAGCTGGTGCTTCACTCCAGGCAGTTGATCCATCTTTATCAAAATGCTTTAATCTCTGTGATTCCTTTCCACAGCTGTTCTATATATTCTGTCAGCCAATTTATCACTGAGTCTTTTGTAAAACTACTTTCAGATCTGGTTCTGGATGGTCTAGCAACTTCAGCAACCTGGTAGTAATCAGAACGTTTCTTGATGTATTTGTAAACTTCATTTAGGATGTAATCCTCAGCTGTTAGTTCCTTTTGCTGCCCTGTGGTATCGTGCTTAAATTCAGAAACTACATCATTTGCATTTCCTCCATTAGCTAATTTGGAAATTGTTTCCATCACTCTTAACATAACAGTTTTCCCTCCTTTATAAAATATATTTTCTACAAATTCTGCACTAACTGTGGTTTTTTGAGCTACTTGCAACATAATCTTTGTTACATAGGAAATCAATACATAGAACTTGGCACTAATTTCTTTCTCTTGTGGATGATAAAAAAAAACACACTTTTCCACAAATCTGTCAAATTGATCAAATTCGTAATTAACCATGCGAGTATCAGATTTGAGTTTTGGTCTCTTAAAACCAATGATATTGTCAAGAACCATATTGGTATAGTCAAGGCCTGATCTCAGATTTGAAGAGTGATTCTGAATAAAGTCTAAAAGCTCACTTAGTTTACAAATTTTCTTCAATGCATCAACGTGGGCTCTGTTCACAAGATGCATTAAGTCCAATCGAAATTTGAAATTTTCTCCAAACAACTTTTTCATTTCGTTTTTAAATGGCTCGTTGTCCTTACAAAAAGCCCCCTCCAACCATTCCAGATACCTTGGATTTAATTGCTTCTTCAGATAGTTTCAAGTGATTAGGAGACTTCAACACATCAAAAATTTCATTGGCCAAATAAACTCCTGATTTGCTGCGTACTAAATTTATCCCAGCAAGTTTTACAGTCTTATCTTCTTCACTCATAACTAATACAACTAGCATGCTTAATCCCAAAATTGTTCCAATGTCAGCTGTTATTGTTACTGAAGTTTGTTCTAAGAACCACTTTACAGTTTGTTCTTTAAGTTGATTATCTAATAGCTCACAAATTGTCTCGCACGCATGTGTGCTATGATTCAAATTTCCAACTTCACAACCTGACCTATGTAATACAGCTAGAAGTACTGGATATAGAGCCCATGCAGTGTTGTTTTCATTATGTAGTATAAGATGTTGCCACATAAGTCTTCTATGCGTTTAGTAGTGTTCCGAGAAGATGTTTTCATCACTTCATAAACAGCAGCTCTTTGATGATGCTGAAGTTTAATTAAATGTCTCTTCAGGTGGGTTTTCAGATTTCTAAACCATCTCTCTTGATTTTCTCCTTGTTTGCATACATAGGTTAAATCTTTAACATTGAAGTAACCTTTTATGTTAGAATGTTTGTCTGAAGCACATGCTTTGGGGTCTGTGCAAGCTATGCAATATAATGTAAACATTTTATCATCAGAAGCATCATCAATATCTTCTTGATTATCATCTTCATCCTCAACAGCTATATCTACATCAGGCATATTAGTGTCACTATTTGCAATGTTTTCCATTATATCACTTGGTACTGAAAATGAATCATCAGCATGCCCTAGATCCTTCTTTTCCACCAATTTGAATGTAGATTTGATCAAATCATTGTTCAGGATTTCTTGTATTGATTTACACTTGCTTAAATGGGCTATGGAAATGTCAAATTTGTTGCTTTTTGCTTTATTAGATTTGGATGCAACACTTGAACTTGAAGGCATATTTTGAATCTTCTCTTTATTAACCACAACAGCTTGGTGAGTTTCTTTTGTTAGGCGCAAAATTGCATTCAATGTCTTCTGGATTTGGGAATTTTCAAATTCCTCTAAAACAGTTTTGTTAGTCTGATGCGCAGATTCCTCACTTACCTTTTGTTTCTTAGGTGGAGGAGAAGCACTTTCTTCAGTCTGTGAAACATCTAATGAAAAAGTTTCATTTTCTAGATTAGCAGTTGATGAAGTTGGTTCATTTTTCTGAGGTCTAGCCCTAGCACATTTTGTGAACAAACTAAATGACTGCTTTGCTGTATCTCTTTGCTGCACTTCATCCTGGTATTTCTTTACTGCAATATCTAAGCTGTGGGCCCAAACTCTGGGACCTCTTGTATTGTAACAAATATTTTTTTTGGAATTAAAATGGTCCTCCCAGTTTTGCTTTGAATATTTGTTCTTGCATTGACCACAAAAGTAACCCCTTTTAACACCCTCACTTTTCTCTCCAACTTCATCAATATTAGGATCCATTATTGATTATTGACTACCTGAAAAAATACAAAATAAGTAAAAGTTAGTAAATATAGTATGGTAAAAGTGAGTAAAAGTAAGTAAATATAGTACAATGAAAGTAAGTAAAAGTAAGTGCTTTAAACTTGGTAAAAGTAAGGAAGAGTAAGTAAAAGTAGGTAAGTTAAAGTAAGTAAAAGTAAGTTTAAACTTAACTAAACTTTTCAATTCTAGAGTCGGTGGATTACTTAAAACCGCACAAGTAATTATCTGGCCAATTTATCAAACCTGGCCGAGATCAATGGAACATAGTCCAATCCTGATAATTTTATATTAAAAAAATATACGTTTTAATAAAATTTTAATTATCAAAACATTGAAGCTTAACAAAAAATAAAAATAATTGTTAAATATGGAATTACCAACTGAACTTAAAATAACTAAATTTGTAATTTAAAAAAATTGGTTTGTACAAGAACGTATACGCAAAAAAATTGCATAACGTCTAGCGGATGAACAAAACCCAAACCCAAATTTACTTTTTCTCATGGTCAAATTTACTGGAGCAATGCTCCCAAGATCCCAGGAATCTGGAGTCATGCTCCCCATACAACTCACCCTTAATCGACCCGACCAGACTGTTCGGGTACCGGTAAGGTGGGTTACTACCAACGCGAATTGGGCCCGCTTCCGCGACAACACCTATACCATTACAACTGCCCACTTCCCATCCATCGACGAGTGCATCGCTTACTTCGAGTCCGTCGTTCTAGCGGCCGCAAGCACTAGCGTACCACAATCCTCCGCCTACCCCCGCGCCCGACGGGTGCCTTGGTGGACCCCGGAGTGCGCGGAGGCCGTGCGCGCCAAGAAGGCGGCAACTCGGCGCTTCTACCGGACGCGACTCCCCATCCATCGCACGGAGATGCAGCGGGTCAGGGCCATCGCCCGCTGCACAATGAAGACAGCGCGCCGAACCTTTGGCGTGCCTTTGTGTCCCGGCACTCACCGCCAACACACCTTCGGCTACCATGGAAGAAGGTGCGGGGTGTCGAGAGGCGACAGGTCCCCTACCGACCCCCGGTCCTCCGGACTAACGACGGACTCCTATGTGAACCCAAGTCGGTGGCAGACCACCTTGCTTCTACCTTCGCCGCCGTTTCTTCCTCTACAGCCAATTCCGTACCCGCCCCTGACGATAGCCCCTCTCCACCGTCCATAGACAGCACCTACAACCGATTGTTTACCATGCGTGAACTACAGGCGGCACTGGCCTCTCGACGGTCCCCTTGTCCCGGTCCGGACGGTATTCCGTACGGCATGCTCCAGCACATCCACTCTACCTTACAAATTTTCTGGTGGATCTATACAATCGCATATGGATAGAGGGCGCCTTCCCCTCTAGGTGGAAGGAGGCCCACGTCATCCCTATCCCCAAACCCGGCAAAGATTCCCTGGACCCCACAAACTACAGACCAATCGCCCTGACGTGTTGTGCCTGCAAGATCCTCGAGAAAATGGTTGCCACGCGATTATCGTTCGTCCTTGAACATAACAATTCTTTCCCGTCTACCCAGTCCGGCTTCAGACAATTCCGCTCCACTACTGATCCCCTCCTGCTTCTCAGCCGAGACATACAGGATGCCTTCGACAATGGACAGTTCGTACTGTCAATTTTTTTTTACATCCAGAAGGCCTATGACACCACCCGTCGAGCAATGATCCTCGGTCAGCTCCGACATCTGGGCCTCGTCGGAGTCATGCTGACCTTCATCAGAGGCTTCCTCTCTTCCCGGACTTTTAAAGTCCGGGTGGGCTCAGTCCTCTCTGACACCTTTGTGCAGGAGGACGGGGTCCCACAGGGAAGCATCCTCAGTGTTCTCTGCTTCTCCGTCGTGATGAACACGGTCTCACAATGCCTTCCACCCACCATCCGCTCTTCCATTTACGCGGATGACCTTGCAATCTACTTCGCAGGGCGAGAACCGTCTGTTGTTCAACGACAGATGCAGCTCGCCATCTACCGGGTGGAAAGGTGGGCGACGTCGGTGGGTTTCCGCCTCTCCATCCCTAAGTCCAAGTGTATGGTCTTCAGTAGAAGAAGACCCACAGCCCTTCCTCTACCCTCTGTCACATTATACGGCAGGCCTCTTGAGGTGGTACCCTCCACGCGTTTTCTGGGCATGACCCTAGACCGACGGCTCACTTGGGTTCCCCATCTCAAGTACCTAAAGCAATCCCTTCGACGCCCCCTCGCTCTCCTGGATCACCTCTCACACCACATGGGGGTGCAGATCGACGCTCTCTTCGCCTTTACACTTCCATAGTGCAGTCGAAGCTGGACTATGGTAGTGCAGTTTACGGTTCAGCCTCCACCGCCCGCCTCCGTATCCTGGACCCGGTACTTAATAGAGGCCTCCGCCTCGCCACCGGTGCCTTCCGCTCCTCCCCAGCCTCCAGCCTCCATGTGGAATGCGATCATCTCCCTCTCGCCCTCCGACGGGGTCTTCTCCTCATGAGGACATACCTCCGTGCACAGAGGCTACCTTCTTCGTTTCTGGGCACGGTGGTTTCAGAACTACCACCTCAGGGACGGAGCTGGCACTTCACTGAAGCGGTCCGCTCTTTCCTTGATCTTTTCAACATGCCCGCCCCCTCAGTTATCCCCATTTCATTCAGCATCTACCCCCCTTGGATCCTCACCCCTCTCAAGTTTTGCAAAGATCTGTATACCCTACCGAAGACTACCACGAGCGCCATGATATACAGGTCACTTCCGCGAACACGCAACCCAACACCCGGACGCAGTCGCCATTTACACGGATGGTTCCCGCTCGGAAGCCGGTGTGGCCTCCTCAGCGGTGATTCTGTCCCAGCCGCTTTCCCGGGGCGTCGGCCTGCCCCGCGAGGCCTCCGTTTTTTCGGCGGAACTTTTCGCCATTACGGAGGCCCTCGATATTGTGCGCACCCACTCTGCCAGCTCCTTCGTCATTTATTCGGATTCCCAAAGTGCACTCCTCTCCCTGGAAAGATTTAACTCCCCCCACCCGCTCGTCTGTACCATCCAGCAAACCTTCCACTGTCTAACGACCCTCCAACACAAGACAATCGCCTGCTGGGTCCCGGCTCATGTCGGCATCCAGGGTAACGAGGCGGCGGATCGCACAGCAAAGACGGCCTGCTTACTGCCGGCCTCCCGACCCCTCCCTTTCTCCGACTTCTTCCCGACTTTCCGTTCCCACTTCCGCTCCATATGGCAGCGGGAATGGGACCAGGCCACACAAAATAAACTCCACACGATCAAGCCACGAATAGGATACTGGGCCTCCTCATTCCACCGGTCCCGCCATAAGGAAGTAATCCTAGCCCGTCTCCGCCTAGGCCACATCCGCATCACCCACGGACACCTTATGGTGAAATCGCCAGCCCCGCTTTGCCCTACCTGCCATATCCCTATCACTGTCATACACCTGGTGGAATGTACAAAGTTGTCTGCTCTTCGTCGCAGGTGTTTCCCTCTCTCGGCCGAAGATCCCATACCCGACCGGCTACGATCCATACTCGCCGACGGCCCCCACTTTTCAACGGAAGCGATTCTCTTCTTCTTTACTCACTCCCAGCTGCTCCATCGCATTTAAAACCGTATCCCTCCGACCCACTATCCAGCGACTGACCCTTACTCACTCCCCTAGTCTACCACCCCCAACACAGTAACATCACCCACTCACCGCCTCGCCGAGATATGTACCGCTCCTTTTAGGTACGAATCGGCGGTAAATCAGAGAAAGAAAAAAATATATATATATATAAATAAAATATTATGATTATATGTAAATAATAATCAATGGCAAATAATCAGTTTTTGTGGCTAATATTGTTATTTAGCATCAGCAAACAATTCAGTTAACTAAATTTATGATGTGAATATTAATGTCATAGCAATTTAATAGTATTTTTTTAACAAAACCAGATAAAGTGGCTAATAATTTTCATTGTTAATATCAGCAAAAACTTCAGAGGGCGTGTACAGGGGGGTTAATGACCAGATATTTGTGAAACATGGTTCATTTTACTTCTTTTGTATGATAGCAACTTTTAAAGACCAGAAAACTGGGGGTCACCATTTCTGTTCCCCCCAATTTTGAGTCACCTCGGGTGACGCACTCATTGACGAGTTCCCGAAGGTTTAGATTGTCTAGTCGCTCTTGGTAAAGATTCAGCATAGTCACTGAGTTGAGCCGACGTTGGGTCATTGTGCTGCGAAGGTAGGTTTTCAAACGCCGTAGCCTACTAAAGGCACGCTCAGGGGTAGCCGTTGTCGCAGGGTGAACAAGATAAAGTCGACAGAGCTGAATCACCTGTGGAATCATGGGCTTCACTGACGATTCTCCAATACGTTCAATTATCTCCTTGCAGGTCATGCTTCCATCAGATGCAGAACGAAGATTTCTTAGGCCCTTCAGTTGTGCCGCAAGTCGATCTACATCGAGGTCATCTTGAAAGTGGTTCTTGAGGAGAGTTAGATTGACCTCGTTCAGGTTTTTCTCATTCCATGCGTCGTGTAAAAGAGATTCAGTTACTAGTAGAGAAGGCAGACCTTTGAAAGTAATGCGCTCTTTCAAAACTTGGATCACATTGTCCAGAGTGTCAGAAAATACTGCACGATACATGTCTTCAGGATTTTCAAACTTGTGTCTCTCGCTCTGCTGTAGTCTCCTTGGTGCTCGCGTTTGTCTGGGTAATGTTGGAAGTTCAGCATCATTGGCATCTGCTGCTACGCAAGTTTTCATCCACATTGTTCGAAACTGATTTTCTTGCCGCATGAGTTTCAACTCGGCAACTGTATGTTTTGTCAAAACGACACCTTCTCCAGCGGACAAATCTTTTGCTTGCAAAGCCCGACAAAGACGCTCAGTTACTTCAAAAATTGCTAAAGACATTGCCAAACATATGTAGTAGTCAAACTTGTACGCTGCCTCGCTAAATCCGTGTGCACGGGCCTGTGCGTCTCTAGAATGACCATCCTCTTCAATCATGGACAATGCCTCTCGAATAACATTGTTCTGAATGAAGAGTCCTTGCAGAGTCTTGAATCGGACAGTGAATCTAGTCGGACAAAGTGGACGTACATGTGTTTGAAGGCATTGAAGTGAAATGGCTGCTGCTTTGACAATTGCACAGCGTTTTAGGGAATCTCGAATGAACACAATAACATCTTGAGCCAAATTCAAGAAGTTTCGCAGTTGTGGTACTTGTTTTATCATGTCCTGTGATGCGAGATCAACACAATGCATGTAGCAATGACTTGTACAAATTCGAGGTTCCTCATGCTCCAGTTTCTTGGCCACTCCAGCCCGTTGACCTTAAAATGTTGAGGTACCATCGAAGCAAGAGCCACGGCAATTCTTCAAGCTAATGCCGTATCTAAGAAGAATATCAGTGATGACCTTGAAGATAGTTTCTGCATCGCATTTATCCAGTGCATGTAACCCAATAAGGTGTTCATCGATTTTCAAATTTTCATCAACGATAAGCACACACAAAGCCAGCTGTTCAGTTCTTGAGATAGACGTTTCATCGGCAAGTATGGAATATGCTTGATTGCTGACATTATTTGAGATGTTCCTCATTACTGCCAAGGCCATAAGTTCTATGATTTCTTCCTGAATTTGATGCGAAGTGAACGATTGCTTTCTTTGTAGCGACTTCTTCAGACTGTCATCATTTTCGGAGCGCAAAAGCAGAAGTTGGTGAAAGTTGCTGTTGTCATCCAGATGACCACGAGTTGCCAGTCCTTGCCGTACCAAATATCTCAATGTTGAAAAGATGGTCAACATGTTCTTCGTATTCTCCTCTCTTGTTTTTTGGAAATCAGTCTTCAGCTGTGCAGACACATTTTCGCCTTGCCATATTGATTCCATTCTGTAGAGCATGAATGAATGACAGCCACTACTTTCATGATTGTCAAATGCTGATATAGCCTTCTTGTAATTGCTGAATCCTTTGGTCACAAACGCTTCGTCTGATTTAGATGGAAAAGTCAGTCCATGCTCATGACCTTGTCGGCACAGATGACAGAACACGGCACCATTTCCATTATTTGCAAAGACGTCAAATTCCAGCCAGCTGTAAGATTTGTACCATTTAGGCAGAAACTTCCTTCCATTCTTGTCCGGCTTGAAGGTCACATTGAAAGGTTGAAGTGGATATCTACGAATTGTGGGTGGAGGAGTCACAGAAGAGGGCGCCACTGCCACAGATGGAGGAGTCACAGAAGAGGGCGCCAGCCAGAGACGGAGGAATCACAGAACTTGTGACAGAAGAGGGCGCCAGTGCCAGAGACGGAGGAGTCACAGAAGAGGGCGCCACTGCCACAGACGGAGGAGTCACAGAACTTGTGACAGAAGAGGACGCCAGAGACGAAGGAGTCACAGAAGAGGGTGTTACAGGTTGAGGAGACACCACTGGTTGCATGAAATCCAATATACTTCGACATTCTTTGGCACTTTTTTCAAGATCCTTCTTTCTCCAACTTCCGACATTCAGCACCAGATGCACGGCGTTTCATCTGAAAAACAACACAATTCATCTGTAAAAACAATACAATTCCCACATCTCATGGGGGGCGTATGTATGGTGTAGGGGTGTACACCTTACCCTTAACAACTTTTGGGGGGGCAAGCGCCCACCCTGACCCCCCACTTCCGGCGCCCTTGTGCTCTCCTTAAGTCGTTCTCTGAATGAACGTCGTGGCCAGTGTCGTAACGCCGCTTCCTGAGGATCAGCGAAGTTAAGCGACATTGGGTCTGATAAGGGGCCATTCAATTACGTAACACTCGAGGGGGGAGGGGGGTGTATAGTTAGTGTTATGTAACATAATCAACAGTTTTAATGGAAATAAAGCTCTCGTATGCTCATGCAATTTAATTAGAAACATGTCACATGTGTATGTATTACTATATTGAACAATCTGTACATAATATGCACACTTTACAATACACATGTAGTTCATACTTCCTCCCACATAGGGGAACGTGCTGTTACTGAAATTACAGGTGTCCCACCTTCAACAAATGTCTGTGATTGCTGAAAAGAGCACAATAAAAGACGAATTGGTACAACACACAAATTTTCGGCATTGATTAGGCCTAGGTTCCGAAAAGCATATTAAAGGACCCTGAACCCCCATCCTAATTAGAAGTCAAAGGTGGGGGTATGACCAGGTGTTACATATTAAAGTTAGGGGGGGCTTCACACTGACAAAGCGTTACAAGGTGGAGGAAGGTGTAAAAATTCAACCCCCAAAAAGTGTTACGTAATACTTGAATGGCCCCTAAGTATCTGGATTAGTCGTGAATAAATTTGTTTTACATAATTTTCTAAACCAAAAACGTCCATAATATGTGAAATCAATAAAAAATTATCTTGCTTATGTGAGGACTCCCAAAAATGACTCTTGCAAATAAAGATATGATTTCGCAGGCAAAAATGCCATCTATTGAGCAAAAAATAAACTAAAATCACGATCAATATGTTAGATTCGCCTGAGTATACCTTAAAATAAAAAAAAAAACAAGAAGGAATTTAGAAGATAAACTATATTTTATACTGTTGTATGTATGCTACACGATGTAGTTAAGGGTTTTACTACTAGTAGTTTGCAGTTTGAAGTAGAAATGTGTGTCGTAATTATGTCGCATATGTCGTTAGAAAGTCGTGCATATGTCAATGACGATGTTGTACTATCACGTTTATGGGGTCAACTTCTTCCCAGAGAATATGGGTGCAGTAACTGACGAACACGAAGAAAGATTTCATCAGAAAATTGCGAAAATGGAGCGAGGCTACCTAGGAATCCCAACAGGATGGGAGAATACTTGGATATTTCAGAGGGAAACCACTGACACTATATACCAATTTATTTTCTAGCAACCCATTTTCTATACCCTCTTACTTTCTCTATACTCAATTTCACTCCAAAGGTGGATGTTGCGTATATGAACGCGGACCTAACTTATTCTCGTATTCCCGAACTCGAATCCTCTGAATTCTATACCCTATGGCTACGACTTACGTGCCAATCTCAAACTAAATATATCTGCGCTGCCTTCTTTTCTCCTAATTCTTTGACTACCTCACTTCCAAAGGGGAATACATTCTATCCCACTCTCCTTTTGCTGAAATCTCTCTTTTAAGAGATTTCAGTGTTCACCACCACCTTTTGCTGAAATCTCTCTTTTTAAGAGATTTCAGTGTTCACCACCACCTTTGGCTTTCTTCTCATTTTACTAATATCCCTGGTGAACTAGCTTACAACTTTTCTATCCTGAATAACCTGGAGCAGATTGTGCAGCACCGTACCTGTATCCTCGATCGCCTTGGAGATAGGCCCAACATTCTGAATTTATTTCTCACTCCGTCAAACTTTTTCTCGATTAGGCTCCTCCAACCACAATCTTGTATCTGTTTCCTGTCCTATCGCTCCAGTTCGGCCTTTGAATCCTCCTCATGCCTGCTCCGTTGATTGGGAGTAGGCATGGGGCAACTACTTGGTCAATAAATGCAAAAAACTTCACTTTTCTACGTGAAGGTCAAAATATGATGATAAAAACCCACTCTAATAGACACAGTTTATTTCCACAACAGTTTCGATGCCCACTGGCATCCTCCGCATCGAAACTGGTGTGGAAATAAACTCTTGTCTATTAGAGTGGGTTTTTATTATCATACTTGGTCAATGTAATTAATTACAATTACCTGACATATTCTCAATTACAATTACTGTAGATGGTGAAATACTTAATTACAGTTATTTGCTAATTACATGAAAAAATGTAATTACAATCATTTACAGTTACCCCATGCCTGATTGGGAGGCCCTTACACACTACTGGAATGATTAATGCTTCCGTAGCCGGGGCCCTTTCGAGTGTGCTGAACGCATCACAGAGGTGATTCTCTCGGGCATGGAGGCGTACATTTCACATTCTTTTCCTACTATGAAAAAAAAACCTTGCCGTCTCTTCTGACGAAGCTGAACTCTTTGCTCAAATTTTCGCTTCCAACTCAACCATGGACGATTCCGGTGCTGTTCTTCCATCTTCTCCCTCTGACTTTATTATGTCTGAAATCAGAATGTCTTCAAAGATGTTTCTCCCCTATCTGGGTTCAACTCTAGGAAGGTGTACAGTCCTGATGGTGTTCCTCCTTTTCTAAAGAACTGTGCTTCTGCGCTGACACCTTGCCTAGGCAAATTCTTTCGTCTTTGTCTTTCATCTGGTACTTTTCCTTCATGTTGGAAGTTTGCTTTCATTCAGCCTGTCCCAAAGAAGGGTGACCGTTTTCAACCCTCCAACTATTGTTCAACTGCTTTAATTTCTTACCTTTCTAAAGTTTTTGAATCTATCCTTAATAGGAAGATTTTTAAGCACCTCTCTTCTCACAATCTTCTTTCAGATCGTCAGTATGGGTTCCGGAAAGGACGCTCTACTGTCGATCTTCTTGCATATCTCTGACTCTTAGTCATCCTCCTTTCGGGATTTCGGTAAAAATTTTGCTATTCCGCTAGACATATCAAAAGTTTTTGATAGAGTCTGTCACAGATCTTTAATTTCCAAAATGGCCTCCTTCGGTTTCTCTCCTATCTGTATCTTCCTTTCTAATTTCCTTTTTGGCCGATCTATAGCAGCGGTTGTAGGTGGTCACTGTTCTTCTCCTAAAGCTATTAATAGTGATGTCAAGGGCGGATCTAGGGGGGGGGGTCGGTGACGTCCGGACCACCCCTCAGTTTCTTGCAAATGCCCTTTTTTCAAGTGCCTTTTTGAAGATGTGTGTCTCTGAAAACAAATTTTGTTTTTGTATTAGATCACGGTTATTTTATTCAAATTCTATTTTGAGTCTTTATCTGTATACATTGTAGTTGCAGTGATTTTCATAGGTGCCCATAGCAGTGGCGTAGCTTGGGGGGGAGGGGCGGCTGAGGGTGCGACTGCCACCTGTGATCGGAAAAATATCTGGCCCAGTCGGAACTCTAGAACCGGTTGTAAAAATTTTGGCAATAAAGGAGACACAGAGAGGTAAATTTCCCTGTGGCCAATTTTAAATTCAGCTTCTCATAATAATACATTATATTGTAGCATGGCTAAGCCTGTGGCATAGTAGCTTGAAAAACATATATTAGTCACGGAAAAGGTGCCAAATTTGTCCAGTCGGGAATTTATAACACATTTGCTCCCCCTGAAAAATGACCACGCTACGCCACTGGCCCTTAGTACTGGTGCAGCCATATCACTATTTTTATCTTCACCTTATTCTGATAGCAGGCCCGTAGCCTGGGGGGGTTCGAACGACCCCCCCTTGACAGGAAAGGTCCACTAAGAAAAAAAAAAGACTAACACGAACGTAGATGTGCTCGTAACGTAAACTAACCCACTTTTTGTTATACTTTACCTCTTTTTTTTTCTTTTTTCTTTTTTCTTATCCTCTCCTTACTTGCATATCTGTAGTTTGCATGGTATGACAGTGAGTTAAGACTGTTTGCATGGTTTGTAAGCGTTCTTATTTTACTTCTTTTCATCTTTCACCCCTTTCCTATTCTCTTCGACTATTTTTCCGACTTGTCGGCAGTGGCCGGCGGATGATGACGGGGAGTCTTTCTTTCTCTTTTTCTGAATGAATTTTAACCCACAAATGATAGGTTTTGCTACTTACTTAACCCTTTATTCTCCTCTTTTAACCCCTCCTCTTTCCTTTCTCTCGGGCTAACCTTAGAGTGGATCTTAGTGTCTTTGTTAGCCTTAGCTTCTGTAGATGTATAGATTATAATATATAACATCATTTAATAAATAAACACTTGCATTTTTTTGGCATTTTCCTTTGAAACTTCACAAACTTCTCTAAACCCCCCTTCGCAGTGACTAGGTTGTTGCACCAAAAGGTCCGCCTTTCTACAATTTCAACCCCCACCCCTTGGGAAGTCCTGGATACGGGACTGGATTGATCTTTTATTTGGCAAGACATTTGTAATTGCTTGAAAAAATTTCTGTGATAATTGGTGTACCCAAATTAGATTTTTATTTTGTATCATATTTGAATGAAACTGATTTAATAAAACAATACAAGTGATTTTACACTCGCTCATTGGTGGTATGTTTTAAGAAAAAAATTTTAGGGATGCCCTTTTTTTTTTTAACCCCCCCTTACTGAAATGCCTAGATCCGCCCTTGATTCCACTCTTCACTTCTCCATCCGCTTCCCAAATGTCCCCATCAACAGTCACTCCATGATTCGCGTAGAACGGCTATTGTACACCTGACCTGATCTTTTCGCCATCTCTGACTGGGGCAGAGAAAACCTTGTGGTTTTCAATGCCTCAAAAACTCGGTTCCTCCATCTGTCTACTCGTCACAATCTTCCACACGACTATCTCCTTAGGGCAGTGGTGAGCTAGGAGCCGGTTCGCACCGGTTCGCGCGAACCGGTTGTTAAAATTTTGAAGCATTTTAGAACCGGTTGTTAAAAATTGTTACGAAAACAGTTATAAAATTATCTTAAAACCGAATAATCTTATAAAACGGTGTACAAAATAATAATCTTGAAGCTATTTTGTAATTACTACCTAATTAGTAATAACTAATATACTTAAATATTCTTCATATTTTCTTCTTTTCAAATTTATTCTAAATTTATTTTTATTGTTAAGTACGAGTACAACTCCCAATGACACAATGCATTGCCACTTCTTATGGAGAAAGGTACAAAAACTACATACTGTGGCACATCCTTTAAATCAACTTTTTATATAGGGAACCGGTTGTTAAGATTTTGGCAGCTCATCACTGCCTTAGGGCCCTTACCTTCAACAATACACAATGCAATCTTTCTTCTTCTGTTAACATTGTTGGCGTTTCCTTTTCTGGTGTTCTTTCCTGGAAAGATCACATATACTCTCTTTCCAAAACAGCTTCTAAGAGGTTACGTATGCTGTACTGGCTCCGCAGTTTCTTCACCCCAACTCATTTCCTGTCTCTGTACAGAGGTCTCGTCCGCTCCTGTATAGAGTACGCTTCTCATGTGTAAGTGGCTCAACCCACACAGCCGTACTTGACCGGATGGAATCAAAGGCTTTTCGTCTCATCAATTCCCGCTTCTTACTATCTTCAATCCCTCTCTCTTCTCCGCAATGTTGCCTCACTCTATCGCTAGTATAACGGATACTGTCATCTGAACTCTCGGACTGCATGCCTCCTCATTTAAGGAGAGCACGCAAGGTTTAATCGGTATTTTCAATCTTTCATCTACTCAACCGTTCAACTCTGGAACAATCTTCCTCAATTCATCTTTCCCCCTATCTATGACCTCCAATCTTTCAAACGCAGAGTGTCCAGGCATCTCGAAAACTCTGGACCTTGATTTTGGCTCTCTTTTTCTATTGGGGGGTGCGCTTTTGCGAGCATTGCCCTTGGCCGCTCCTTCCTGCATTAAAAAGTGGAAATCTATACAGAAACATTACCGAGTCTTCTCATTTCATGCATTTTGTAGGGTTTTGTGTGTACAGATTAACGCTTGTACAGTATATGTTACATATACTCGTAAACTAATTCTGCATAGCATGTTATAAGCCACGATATAAATCTGGTGTCAAATGTATTTTTGGATTGTCAAGAGGCGCGCAGGTCCGTGCACAGGACACTTCAGATGGGGGGGCTGAAAGTTAATAAATGTTAGAAAATCTAGAAGAGGAAGAGCCATTGTTGTCCCAAGGCGATATGATGACTAAGCTGATTGATGCAGCATTGCTTGTATATATTAGGTTAAGGTGTATATATCCATCTCATAATTGTAAGGTTAGTGAAAAAAATCACTTAATTTAGAGCTAGCATTTTTGGGCTCTTGTGGCATCATTGTTTGGGCACTCTTGTGGCATCATTTTTTGGGGGCGCTGCGCGTCCTTCCTACTCGTTTGTTGAATGCGACACTTACGGGGCGTGGTCTTATAAAGAGCTCTCTTGCAATTCAGTTTGGTTGTTTAGATACAAGATTGTTGCATCGTGCAATGGTGCAGGTTGTGTTGTTGTTGCAAGGTTTAGAAGGAAGACCATAAATAGTGCCCCTTTTGTTTATCTTAATTTTATGCAATTGAGGCCTAAGCTAGGCCCACATCGAGTAGCAACCCTGAGGTAGGACCTAATAGGAACTCCAAGTCCGTAAGTTTTTAGTCTAGCTTAACTTGGGCTGTAGGTTAAACTGGCCCTTCAGAGCTTGGCCGTTCACGGCTCAGCTGGGATTCTGAACCCAATAAAATAAAAAATAACAATAAAAGGGCACCATCTCCTCCCCCCTCAAAAAAATTAAGTCTCTTCACAGCGTTTATACGGATGTTATTTTTTTATTTATTTTTTTAAAAAGGGCACTTCTGAGGCATGAAGGGGCAAATGGGAGGGGTCAAGCCCCTGTAGCTCCCCTCCCTCCTCTGCATGTGCCTGAGAGGTGGTATTTATTTATGAAAAACTTGTCACTTTAATTCTTGCGAGATACACATCAACATTTACTTTAAATATATACATAATTTTCTTTGTTTGATATTACCTAAATAGGTTTGAAACATCTCAAAAAGTATGCGCGATAGACAAATTTTAATGGTATCACCTGCCATACGACATCTCGTCGACTTGACATTCTGTCGACAAGTTGTTACTGGGTAAGGTTAAGATAGGTTAGGTTAGGTTTAGTTAGTTAGAGTGTCGATGTTTTGGTTTTGTTGACGAAATGGGTATAGGTCTGGTACCATGAGAATCACCGCCCTAAAATGTACTAAAGGCACTTCGCAATATTTGTTGGCCAGTGTTATTTTCGGATATATAAAATAATAATTAATTGGATGTCCTGTACGATATACGATGTCATGTCTACGATAATACGATATTCCAGGCTTTTATACGATAGTTTTGTTACATCATACGATAATTTTGACAGCTTTGTCATTTTTATTATAAAATCTGAAAATATATTAATGAAGAAACGGAACGTAGAAAACTCGCCGATCCTGAATAATATTTCATGTTTAAGTATGTTGCAATGTGGTGGCAGGCACCACAATCAACAGCCAGCCAAAATTGTATCGGAACATTTAAAATTTTGCAAAACGTTTCTGGTCGTGCCAGTGGATTCCCGCTTCTGCTTCTTCACTTTCGTTATCAATAACACTGCCCAACACCAATTTTGCTGATTTAATTCTAACACCTGTTTTTAGGTAAATTTGGTGTGCTGATTTAAAAAATCACCTTAGTTTTTGCCTATCACGTCAGGTTTTCGAGCAATCAAATACAGATATTTTGGAGATATCGCATTTTGGCAGGGTTATGCCCAATTTTTTTTCTTTTCAAAAAATAAGTTTTTACATACTCAGAATCAGCATGGAAAAGTAAACAATTGTGCAGGGAGTGAACTTTAATATACAATGGTAATATTGACATAAAGTGATTAAAAGTGTTTAAATAAGCAAAAAATGAATCCATATTAAAGCAAGCACGGGACCAGTTTTCTTAACATTGTCTTTTTCTTGTTTTCTTACTTTTCAGTGCTGATAAATTTTCTCTTATAGGACTTCCTAGAATGAGAGATGTCAAGACAATCTCTTTGCAGGCTCCAGCAGTAGTCAGCCATCATATGGGTATCCCATCTTCCTTGGTATCGTTCTTCCATCAATTTGATATCTTGGTGGAACCTTTCACCTTGCTCTTCACTAACATCAACAAGATTTTCTGGAAATTTATCCAGATGACTGTTGAGATAGTGAACTTTAATGCTCATGTTGCAACCCAACTGCTGAAAGTTTACAAGTAACGTCACTAGCGGAACCGGCTGCTCTCACTCCGCCAATGGGAAATCTCTCAGATCATGACGTCACGCTCACACCTGGGGAAATCACAGATACCCAAGATTTTAATATGTCGTACATGACCTTTAGATTTAATGCACAGATTTGCGTATTCCATAGATAAAATTTTAACAGCAAAACAGCTGTTAACAGGTCTCAAAAATCATCAATTTTGATAAGCGCCCTTCATGGATCACCCAAAATAGGCATATTGCATTGCACGAAAACCTGATGTGATGGACAACATCTAAGGTGATTTTTTAAATCAGCACATCAATATTATCCAGAAACAGGTCTTAGAATTAAATCAGCAGCAAAAAATTTTTTTTTGTTGGGCAGTGTAATCAGTTACATGACGTACGGTTATTTGAAAGCTTATTAAAACGTTTATTAATATAAGTTTGTCGTGTGTATCTGCTATTGGCTATTGTTCTTTTCATTAAATGCTGGCAATACGTCACCGTATCTGAAACCGTTTTAAGCAAAATAACATTATATATAGGGTTGCCAGACGTCCCGTATATAAGGGATTGTCCCTATTTCATTGCCCTGTCCCGGCATATTGTTTCATATTGAGTGGCCCTAATACCTTGACATCAGTGGCAGCCATATTTGGTTGTGGGCCCCTGTGCGAGACAGATTTTGGGGTCCCCGTTCCCGACACAAATCAAACTTCAAATTAAGCGAAAGTGAGAATCTTAATTACATTGAAATAAAGCTTTTGAACTAATCACATACGCAACTAAATATTTTTTTCAGCAATATACAGGGTGTCCCATAAGTCCGGCATCATAGGAAAAAAAATTTAAAAAGGCAAAACAAAAGCTTTTATTTACAGAACGTGCTCAATATGTCCACCATTGTTTTCAATGCACAAATTCAGACGTGATACCCAGTCAGCAAGCACACGGTGAATGATGTCAGGAGTAATGGTGTTACACGCCCCAATAATGCGCTGCCGCAAATGTTCAACACTCCTAATTTTCTCTGCGTATACCAGCGCTTTCAAATGGCCCCAGAGATAAAAATCTAGTGGCGTGAGATCCGGGCTTCTAGCTGGCCATTCCACAGGCCCTCGACTTCCTATCCAATGACCAGGGAATTGTTGGTACAGGTATTCCCTTACTTGGGTGCTGTAATGTGCAGGAGCGCCGTCTTGCTGGTACCATGTTGGGAAATTTCCTTCTTCGTTCAAGGCACTGGGAAATGCTTCTTCCTTGAGCATACGTAGGTAGGTGCCTCCAGTGACATGTTCATCGAAAAAGAGGGGGCCTATGATGCGATCCTTCCAAATGCCACACCATACCATCACCCGAGATGCACCTTGTTCCTTTGAAGAGGTATACCAGTGAGGGTTGTTTTGAGATCAGTAGCGGGTGTTCTGTCGATTTACCTCACCATTTCCATAAAAAACAGCCTCGTCACCGAACAGAATGGTGGACGGGAAATTGGCATCCCGAGCATATTGTTCCGTAGCCCATTCACAAAATTCCATCCCCCGGTCGGGATCATCTTCGCTTAATTTCTGTAGGATCTGAAGTTTAGATGGATGCCATTTGTGAGCCTGAAGAATGCGATGGATGCTACTTTTCGACACTCCTGTCTCGGCGGACAATCGCCGAAGAGACATATTGGGACTTCTGTTAAAATTAGCCAGGATAGCAGTCGCTGTATCATCGTCAGTGGACCTCCTTGAGGGTCCACTGTGTGGTTTATCTTCTATGGATCCTGTTTCCTTAAACTTTGCAACAAGTCTACTAACACAGTTATTGGCTCGCGGTCTGGATGCAGTCTGTTAAATTCAGCAGCAGCCTCTCTGACTCCGATTTCCTATGAGTAGAATTATCTGGATTCGTTCTTCCTTGCTCACAGACATTATGGCCTGTAGAAAGAGAAAAATATGAATTATGGTTTGTAGAAATAGAAAAATATGAATTTCTCCTATGATGCCGCACTTATGGGACACCCTGTAGTTTATTTTATAAAAACAAAGTATATTGTTTTTTTATGATAACATTTAGTAAAAGGGGTTTGCGTCAGAAAAAGAAACAGGACTCTGGGAACCCCCCTCCATCCAGAAGAGAACCACGGCTAGCGTTAACAATGAATACAACAATTAAGGCAGTGAAAATATCTCGGTAGGCCCATATATTTGCCTCCCGTTTCCCACTTGACCAATCTGCTTCAGAACTAGAAGAATACCCGCGTGAAATGATCAGATACCTACAGCTCTTTCTACATTAAGGCAGAATGTGAGGACCCCTCTGTATTTATGAGGCCATAAGTCTGGCCTGAAGGAATCTACTATAGTTGGTATAACATGAACTTCAGGAAAAACTCAGTCCACAAAAATACGCGTAAGCAGACTCCACCATGCAATCCTAGGGAGACACCCAGTGAGAACAGTGATGGTGTGTATAAAAATAATGGTCCAGTTTCACAAACTCATTGTTAGTAGCTATAACTGTAGAGGCCTCAAAGTCAATGCTGACAGTGAGATCAATAAACTTTTATCTGCACATGACATTTCTTGCTTTCAGGAAACTTGGCTCTCTAAAGAAGAGTGCAAAGATTTGAACAATATTAACCCTTTCATGCCTGAATTATGAAGTTTTTATTTTCAAATTTTTTCCTGTTCAAGCCAAAACAACCCTTAATATTCAGATCGTAAGGCTCCAAATCGATTGTCAAGATGATGTTGCCATAAGACAACGGTCGGAGTTAAAGGGTTAATTAAGCCTGATTAGTGATTACAGGGGAATAGCTAACTCACCCAACGATGATAGTGAAGTTATTACTGTGGGCAGACAAAATAGAAGGAAGGTGTAGCTATAATGTGGCACTCACAGCTGGATAGGTTTATAGAGACCATTAGTTATGAATATGAGTGGGTTGTAGCCATAAAACTAACTATTGACAACAAAATACTGTATATTTTCAATGTTTATATGTCTTATGAGTGTGCTGAAAAGGAGGAGGTATTTTTAGATGGACTCTGTAAACTAAATATATTGCTAGAGGAGATGGACTCATCATGTGTTGTAGTGGTTGGTGATTTTAACAGCAGTATCACTAAACCTGGTTCGGATTTTGTTAAGCTTCTTATCAATTATTGTGAGGCATGCGACTACAAACTTGCCAGTAAATTGCTACTCCCTAATGACCCATTTACGTATGTTAGTGATGCCTGGGGGACTCACTCGTGGTTAGACCATTGTATAGCCTCCCACGATGGTTATAATATAATCAATAGCATGTCCATACTTTATGATGTATTTGAATCTGGTCATATCCCATTTGTAGTAGGGCTTGATTGTATGGTAGCACCTGACTTGACAATGACTGTGATAATGCTCTTTACTATAAGGTTAATTGGTCAAATCTTAGTCACTCTGAGGTAGATTACTATACAATGCAGACTGATGCACTACTAAGGATTGTGAGGATTCCTGCAGAAGCTTTGGCTTGTAGGAATCCCTCCTGTGATGATGTAAAACATATGGATCTCTTAAATAAGTATTACGGTGAGCTTGAACTAGTGATGTGAGTCGTTTTTTTTGTGTCGTTTTTTTTTTTTTTTGTCGTTTTTTTTTTTGTTTAAAACGAAGATAGTCTGTTTTTTTTGTTTTTTTTTGTTTTTTATTGTTTTAAACTTATTCCATATTTTTCTTCCTTTAATCTAATAAGTATATTAGTATTAGCTATAATTTACTATACTACCATGCTTATACGGTTATACCTAGTATATATAGTCATCATTTAGAAAAAGTGAATCACACAAAAAGTATATACGTAATAGAAATAAAAAGTGAGGGTTTGTTTTTCCTATGTATATATATTTTTTAACTAGAACATGAAACATTCTTCCTCGTTTCAAACAATATACATAATTGTGATTGGCAAGAGTACCAGTATATATATTCCAGATAGAAAAAAAAATATTCACCTTTTTGTTAACCTAATGTTGTTTAACCTTCATTTCCATGGAAGAATCATCACTAGATTGGGTAGAGCATATATGCTAGTTTCAATATCACAGGTACTGGTATAATATACATAATAAAAAATACATAATACTGGTATAAAACAATATATATAATTGTGATTGGCAAGAATACCAGTGTGTGTGTGTGTGTATATATATATATATATATATATATATATATATATATATATATATATATATATATAACCCCCTCGATTAGGTACTCCGGCTTGCCGGGCCGAGGGGGCTCGTACACCTCGTGGGTTGTTGGTTTCCTCAACTCCTCGCGGGGTGTGGGCGAAGAGTTACCTAGTTGCGTTTTTTTTTTTTTTTTTTTTTCCCTTCCTTTTCTTCCCCCCCCCCCTTTTCTTTTCTTTTGCTCCCCCTTTTTTCCGTTTCTCCCGGAATTTCTTTGGTCTTGACTCGGTCCTGTGCCTCTGTCAATCGTAGTATCCCCCCCCCCCTCTGTTTGTATTTGCAGTCTTGGGGTCATCAGGTGCACCCGCCGGGGGGCATCGCTCCGTGGCTGAGCCGTGCTCCAGGGACGGTTTGGGCGCCCGGACCGCTGCTGCGTCTGGATTGGGTCTTTGCTTGGCCCTGAACGGACAAATCTCCGTAGTGCCAATCGGCTGTTTTTAAAACGACAGTTAGGTTGGGGGGCGGGCTACCCGGGACGTTGGGGCCTGCGCTTTGAAGGATGCAGCGGCGGCTGGTGCATCGCCTTGGGTCCGAGGCTGCCGTTTTTTTTGTAAAAATACTGTTTATGGGTTCTCTTACTAAACTTCACTCCCCTCTTGTTGACGACTCTGGCCCGCCCTTGGATTTGGATCAGACTACTACTTCTGGTCGTTCAGCGGCCTCTGCCTCCGCTGGATTGACCCTCAAGCCGTATGGCCCCCTCTCGTCCTCTGCGGTGTCTGGCTCTCGTGGCCGGACTCGTGGTGGCCGTAGGGCGGGGTCTTCGCGGCCCTTGTTCTCTCGCCCACTCTCGGTTGCCGTTACACATGGACCTGTCTCTGCTGTCAATTTCTGTCCAGTGGACAGGTTCCTTGTTCTCCGCCCTTCCGCTGGCTCCCTTCCGGGCAACTCGGAACGGGTGTTTCAGCGCCTTAAGACGATAGGGGTTCCCTGTCGTTATGATATTCGCCCTCTGAGGATGGGTCTCTTCTTTTGAAGTCCCGTTCTTCGGGGTGACTGGGTCCCTTCTACAGTTGCAGGATGTCTTGGGTTGCAGAGTTTCTGTGACTCCCCATCCGCAATTGAATAGCTGTCAAGGCACCATTTTCGCTTCCCGTCTGCTGTCAATCCCGGTTGGCGAGTTGCAGGAGGATCTTGCCCCCCAGGGGGTAACGAAGGTCTTCCGCTTTTCGTCGCGCCGGGATGGTGCTCTTACCCCGTCCGCTCGTCTGCTCCTGACCTTTGACTCCCTTGTGCCTCCGGCCCAGGTGTTCTGGGGCATGGGTGATCGCCGGTCGTGTGAGTTTTCGGTGCGACCATATGTGCCTGACCCGGTTCGCTGCTTTGGCTGCAACCGATTCGGCCATGTTAGCTCTGCGTGCCGCCGTGAGGGTAAGCTATGTGTCCGCTGCGGTGGGCCTGCGCACCCTACCCCGTGCACGAAGCCCCCGCGTTGCTCAAACTGTTCGGGGGCCCACCCTTCCTCTTCCCGGGACTGTCCCGTTTTCAAGTTTGAATTTGAGGTGCGGTCCTTAAGGACTACCGAATTCCTTAGTGCGCGGGAGGCGCGCGATAAGATCCGTGACCGGGAGCCGCGGCGGGGGTTGTCCTACGCTGCGGCTCTTGGCCCTGGCGGGCCCTCGGGCCCCTCCCGTGCTACCCCGGCGTCTACTGGAGTGGTGCCCCCCCTGGAAGTCCCGGGGGTTGGTGGTCCTCCTGGCGCCGCGGGTCCTTCTTGTTCCTCTGTCTCACTTTCTGACATCCCATCTGCTTCCCTGCCTACAAGTGCCCCTTCTCCCCCTCCGGCCTTGGGGTCTGGATCCTTGCCTACTCGTCTCTCGGGTGGGGAGGGGGATGCCCCGAAGGAGAGGAGGAAGCGTCGCCGTGGTCGGAGTCCTTCCGACCCGACCCTGATTGCTGCTCGCCTTGCTTCCCCTTCTTCCCCGTCTTCACCGGAGGGGAAGCGGCGCGCTGTTCCTGATCCGCTCGGGCTTCCCCCCCCCCCTATACGGAGCGCTGGTGGGGCGTCACCTCCCGGTGCCCCGACCAGTGTCCGGGTGTCGGTCGAGGTGCATTGCCCCATGACACCCTCGATTACTGACTCTGTTCCCATGATAGACCCGGTCGAGAGGGGCCTGGCCCTCCTTCATGGAGTCTCTCTCTCTCCGGCTCCTGCTGAGAGTGGTCGGGTCTCTCCCCTGGATCTACCTCTCCCACTTGTGGTCGACCTTTCCTCTCCCCCCCGTCAGTGCTTGTCTGGTTTGACGAGCCCTCGAACAGCTGGTTCCCCCCGGTCCCCCTCTTGTGGGGAGTTGGGGGTTTCGGCTGGGCCCGACTCGTCGTCTCTCCCCGCCGGGAGAGCCCCCTCTGACCTCCCTGTTCTACTCTCCACTTCTCGTCCTACTACGGGTGCAGCAGATGCGGAGTCGGTGGCCCCTACCCCCCCAGTTCTGGGTGAGTCGGGGAAACCGATTCCGTCCCTGGTTACGGACCGTTGAGTTTGCTGCTCAGCTTGGTCCGTGGCTATTTCGCTGTTTTCTCTCTGCCTCTTATAATGCCGCTTCCCCTTACAGTTCCATCTTGCATTGGAACTGTAGGGGCTTTTAGCTAACTGGGAGAACCTTGCCTCCCTGCTGGAGAGCGAGCGGCCTTCCTGTGTTTGTCTCCAGGAGACTATCCTGGCTGCGCGGGGACTCCCTCGTCTCTCTGGATATGTTGGTTTCCCTTGCACCCGGATGAGCGCACACGCCGGCGGGGTGCGGCGATTTACGTGCATCATTCGTTACCATCGCGTGGTGTGCCTCTTCGCCTTCCTTGCAGGCTGTGGCTGTGCGGCTCTTTTAGATCGCCAGTACACTGCCTGCTCGGTTTATATTCCTCCTCATGACCCTCCTTCTCGCGACGCGGTTCGCGAATTGGTGCTGCAACTACCCCGACCGTTTCTCCTCCTCGGGGACTTTAACAGTCGCGACCCGGCTTGGGGTGATGTTCGGTCGACTAATGTTGCTGGGATTTTACTCTCCTTAATGGAGGAACTTTCCTTTGCGTGTCTCAATTCCGGTGAACCTACTTACTTCCACGAACCCACGGGTTCATTTACCTGTATTGATCTCTCCATGGTGTCCCTCGATGCCTTACTCGATTTTTCGTGGAAGGTGTTGGGGGACTCTTATGGCAGTGATCATTACCCAGTCTGTCTTGAGCCGGTCGGTCCGCAGCCGGGCGTTTCATCTCGACCGAGGTGGTGCCTTGCGCGGGCTGACTGGCCATCTTTCAGAGCTCGTTCCGTCATTGTCCGTTCGGTGTTGAGCTTTGGCTCGGTGGATGAGAGCTTGGAGTTCTTCGAGCGGGTGGTGATGGGCGTCGCGGAAGACTGTATTCCTCGTTCTTCCGGTAACCCGCGGACTCGTAGCGTCCCGTGGTGGACTCCAGCATGTCACCAGGCGGTGTGCGAGAGGAAGAGGGCAACGCGCCGCTTCCACCGCACCCGGCGCGCGGGCCACTTGATTGAGATGCGGCGGGCGAAGGCTTTCGCCCGCCGGACTCTCAAGTTGGCCCGTCGGGCCTCTTGGCGTGCTTTTGTGTCCGGCATCTCCTCATCTACCCTTCTGCTGCTGTGTGGCGGAAGGTACGTAGTATCGAGGGGAGGCCGGTCCCTGCTAGTCGCCCTGTCCTTCGGGACGGGGACGGCTTCCTTTCGGATCCTGCTGCTGTGGCTGATCGGCTGGCCGGTGCTTTTGCTGCGGTTTCCCGTTCGCCTTCGGCTGCGAATCGCCCTTTATCGGAGGTCACGTTCCGCCCCCTGGGAACGAGCCCTATAACCATCTCTTTCCGATGCGGGAACTTCGGGCTGCTTTGGCAACCCGTCGTTCTTCCGCTCCTGGCCCTGATGACATTCCGTATGACTTTCTTCGGAATCTGCACCCGATGGCCCTGCACTTCTTGCTGGATCTTTTCAACCGGATGTGGGTTGAGGGGTCGTTCCCTTCCCGTTGGAGGGAGGCGATTGTGGTCCCGATACCTAAGCCGGGGAAGGATCCGGCGGAGGTGGCGAGCTATCGGCCTATTGCTTTGACGAGCTGCTTATGCAAGCTCCTCGAAAAGATGGTGGCCGTCCGACTTTCCTTTACACTGGAGTCGCTTGGGTTATGCCCCCGACCCAGTATGGTTTTCGTCGATTTCGGGGTACTCTGGACCCCCTTCTCCTCCTTGGCCATGATGTACGGGAGGCATTTTCCCGCCGGAATCTTGTTCTGGCCGTCTTTTTTGACGTCCAAAAGGCCTATGACACGACCCGTCGGGGAGTGGTCATGGACCGTTTGAAGTCTCTTGGTTTTGTGGGCTTTTTGCCCACGTTTCTTCGCAACTTCCTCTGCCGTCGCACTTTCCGCGTCCGTAATGGGGCGGCCCTATCTGCCCTGTATGTTCAGGAGGAGGGGGTGCCCCAGGGGTGTGTGTTGAGCGTCTCATGCTTCAACCTAGTTATGTCTGCGCTACCGGGAGCTCTTCCGCCCTCGGTGCGCTGTTCCATCTATGCAGATGATCTGGCTGTCTATGCCGCGGGGACGAGTCCCCCCCTCGTGGAGAGGCAAGTCCAACTCGCGGTCAATCGGGTTGAACGCTGGGCGTCGTCGGTGGGCCTTACGTTGTCTTCTCCGAAGACTTCGTGTGTGGCCTTCCTTCCGTCGAGGAGACGGGGATCCGGCGCCATCCCGGCCTTTAACCTTACACTCGGGGGTCAGCCTCTGGCCCTCGTTTCATCAGTACTCTTTTGGGTATGGTTTTCGACAGCCGTTTGAGCTGGGTTCCCCACCTTCGCCGGCTGCGCGAGTCCGCGAGACGTACCCTGGATTTGCTGGGCATCTGTCGCATACTACATGGGGCGCGGATAGGCGGACGCTCCTCCGTTTGTACGTGTCCCTGGTACAGTCCAAATTAGACTATGGGAGTGTGGTGTATGGCTCCGCCTCCCGCACGGCCCTTCGGATACTGGATCCGGTCCTCTCTAGAGGACTGCGCATGTCATCTGGCGCCTTCCGCTCCTCTCCGGTTGATAGTCTGCAGGTGGAGTGCGACATCCCCCTTGGAGGATCGGAGGTCGTTCCTCGTTGCTAAACACTATCTCCGGATCCTCCGTCTTCCCACCTCTCCTCTGTTCCAGGTGGTTGAGAGGGCGTTCTGCCGGGATGGGGGTTGGTATTTCACCGACACGGTGACCTCCCTCCTCGATGGTATGGGCACTCCCCCTCCATCCGTTATACCGGTCTCTTTCAGTGGTGTTGCACCTTGGGAGAGCACCCCTGTTGCGTGCTGTAGGGCGTTGCGCCCCGTTCGCAAGACCGAGTCGGACTCTGCCTTGCTTCGGTCTCTTTTCCTGCAGCATGCGGCGTGTCACTCTGCATGTGTTGCGATCTTCACGGATGGTTCGAGGTCGTCGGGGGCGTTGGATCCGCGGCTGTTCCCCAGTCGTCTGTCCTTGCTCCCCGATGTACCCGTCTCCCTGATGAGGCTTCCGTTTTTACGGCGGAGCTCTATGCCATTCTGAGCGCTCTGGAGGTGGTGCGGGAGCATCCGGATGGGTCGTTCGTCATCCATTCGGATTCCCGCAGTGCCCTGGATGGCCTGGAGTGTTTTGACTCTGTCCACCCGCTGGTCCGACGAATCCAGCTACTGTACCATACTCTTGTCGCTTTCGGTGGCAAGGAGGTGGTATTTTGCGGGTCCCAGCACATGTTAACGTGGCTGGAAATGAGGCTGCCGATCGAGCTGCCCGTTCCGTGTGCCGACTGCAGGTTTCACCTGTGTCCCTCCCTTTTTCTGATTATATCCCTGGCTTCCGTAGGTTTTTGCGCTCCCGGTGGCAGAGTCGCTGGGATGGCGCTACGGACAACAAACTTTGCAAGATTAAACCCAAGTTGGGATGTTGGGCCTCTTCCTTCCATCGGTCGCGCCATAAGGAGGTGGCTCTGGCCCGCCTCCGTATTGGCCACACCCACCTGACCCATGGCTATTTGATGGCCGGGGATCGGGTGCCCCGATGTCCCAATTGTGACGTCCTCCTTACAGTTGCCCACCTTCTGGTGGAGTGTCCGCTTTACTCTGCGCTGCGCGCAGAGTATTTTCCCTTTTTGGAGAACGTTGGGCTTTGTGATAGGCTTGGCGCTCTTCTGTCTTAAGGTTCCTACTTTTCGATAACCGGGTGTTCTCCTTCCTCTTTCGCTCCCGACTTCTTTACCGGCTGTGACCCCACTATGATCTTTTTGCTTTTCCCCCACCTCCTCCTCCTCCCCCCCCGTCTATTGTTCATTTCCGTTAGTTGTTCCATACTCTTCGTTCTGTGTTCGCTCTGCTATCCACCTTTCTTTTGGTGGCCATGAGCGGTCATTCTTTGAAACAAAAAAAAAAAATATAATATAATATATATATATATATATATATATATATATATATATATATATATATTCCAAATAGAAAAATAAAAAAAATTAAAATATTCATCTCTTTCTTAACCTTTGTGTTAACCTAATGCTGTTTAACTTTCATTATCTGATTCTATTTCCATTGAAGAATCATTATCACTAGATTGATTAGAGCATATAGTTTCAATATCACAGGTACTGGTACTTATTGCAGATTTGGATGTTGACGAAGCCAATGTAGCACCATGTTTTACTTCACTTTCTTGGAATTTTGCATTTTGGGATATAAATACTAGCTTTGCTGCTCTGTCTGTGCTTAATCGGTTTCTTTTGGCTGTATGGATATTACTGTATGTGCTAAATGATCTCGGAGGTAATGAAAGGGCGAAATAGAGGTGTATGAGTTTGTGTAGGTATATATGTGAGTATGCTTGCGTATGTATCTGGAATTCTGGATGTATGCGTGTGTATGGGATATATAAAAGATATAAATATGTGTATATAAGTATTATGTATATATTGGTATATATGTATATGGGTGTATGTATGTATATATATGGATGGTCTCGGGGGGGAAATGTCATCGTGGGTCTAAAGGATAGTTAAGTGGAGATTCAAAATCCGAGGCATGGATGGGAGAGTCCTGGAAAGGTTGGACAATGGGCAGTCAGCTCCCAGCTAGTGTTCTCGCAAGTTTAACGGATCTCAAGATACGAGACTTTCATTGCAAGAAGGAGGCCAGTTTTTTTTCTGTAAATAGGCTGAAAAGGACATCTATACTGGTACCATATGGCCTATTTTATTATTTATTTATTTATTTTTATAATATATCATTGCAAAAGTATACCTTATAATTAAATTGGCAATATCTATATTAATTATTAAAAAAACAATAAAAACAAAAAAACAACATGGACATAAAAAAAAACGTTTTTTAACATCACTAGCTTGAACATGCCATTAAGGCTGCGAGTGGAAGTAGCTTTAAGAATAAAAAATGGGAAAAAGTAAATGTCAATCCAGGGTGGGCAGAATACTGTGCTGATTTGTATGATGTATCAAAAAATGTATTCGTGGAATGGGTTGCTATGGGGAAACCTAGGCAGGGGGAACTTTTCCAACTGAAAAATAGAACTCGTGCTCTCTAGCCAGAAGATTAGGCAATAGCAATACTTCCAGTATGGAATTCTGGAAGGAGGTTAATAAAATTAACAATAATCTTACCTTGCCAAATGTAACAGAGGGTGTACATTAGGGTGCCACACTCTATAGGGGCAGTTTTTAGAATTTGGAAATTTCGAATGGCCCTTAGTCATATTGTTTGGTTGGATGAGAAAACCCTAAATATGAAGTTTGAGCCCGATCGAAGTACATTTAGAGGTTCCGCATCGACCGTTTCTGTTGTACCGTGTGTTCGAAATAATGGATTTATCTGGGAAACCTGTAACCATGGCACTATTACATATATACAGGGTTGAAAAAACCATGTTTTTAAAAAAAAAACCAAAAAACCAATGGTTTAAAAAAAAAAAAAAAAACTCAGATAACTCAATTAGGTACTGGTACTCAGAAATTAGAATTGCTGACTGTCTCATTTTTTAATTGGAAGATGTTAGATGTAAGAAGTGCTAACTTCACAAAAATGAAAATAAACCTAATAACAACATTTATATTTGTAGCTACATGCGTTTATAATGTAATTGATACAGGTAATTCAATCCTTTTATGTGCAATGCCACTATTAAATAGGCCTGCTAGTGCAAGGTAGCTATAATTATATACTACCGTACATACTAGGCTACCCTGAACTGATGGTTTTTAGGTCTTATCAATATAAATAGAAGTATTAGTTTTAGAGCTATTAGTTTATGAATTAAATAATTTGTGTTGTAAAAATTGAAATTATAAAAAACAAAAAAAAACAAAAACATGGTTTTTTTTAAATGGTTTAAACCATGGTTTAAACCATTTGGGTTAAACCAGCCAACCCTGCATATATATGCTATAATTTATGCATTTCATAAATTTAAATATTTATAATTAATATTTGCTTCTCATTGTATATATTTTCACTACTTTTCAGCATTGAGATCTGGCAACAGCGCAACGCCGGGTTAGTGTGGTGAGTCACACTGTCACAGTCTTCAGTCAATCAGTCTCCTTCACGCATTCAACGCGTGATCATCTCGTGATGGCTACCGCAAGCTCACTGAGATCCAAGACCGAGATATGGCTAATCGGACACGCCAACCCACCCCTAACGGGAAACAGGTTACCTTCAAATGGTGAAGTGCTTCGCCGGTTTATACAGTTTCATAAGATGCAAAAACAACTTCTAGCCGAGGCGGCGCGTAATGTGATCGTCGAGGTGTATACTTTCTGGGCTATGGCCAGAATCCCGACCATGACCTCCAAAAGCGCCGCGCGAAAACTGCTTAGACTTTACGACAATTGGCAGGCACTGCAGCGCAGCCGGAAGCGGTCCGGCGCCACAGGTGAGGCAGCCAGGGCGGCCTTCACCGAGGGACTCGATGACATTTTTGACGTGGCTCTCGACAACGCCCTCTCCGTCATCACCATCCAGGAGGATCGCGACTTCCTTCTTGCTCAACGCGAAAAGGGTCGCCGTGGTGTCATGTCCGGGGTGGACAAAATCCTCACTGGAATTGAGCAACGTGCATCCGCGCGTGAAGCTGCCAAAGAAAGGCAACGCCAAAAGCAATCAGAGCAATCACTGGCAACAGCAACCCTTACATCATCAAACTCGTCGTCGTCGTCGCCTAATTGCTCGACAGAAGAGGAAACCAATCCACCTACAAAGCGCCGTCGCAAAAAGAACATTATGACTCAAGACCTAGCGTCGGCACTGGACCGGACCAAAACAAGCAACCGTGGAGCCGTTCAACTCATGAAAGCAGCTGCTTCCAGTCTGGATATTCAAGACACAGATGAACTGGCTCTCAGTCACGAGACGATTCGGCGTTGGCGATTGCGTCATCGAGGGGAAATCGCCAAAGAAGTGAAGATGACGTTCGATCCCAGTGTCCCGCTCATCGTTCACTGGGACGGGAAGATGGTCTCCGACTTCAGCGGCAAGAAGGTCGATCGCCTCGCCATAGTCGTGTCCGGCGACGGCGTCGACAAACTTCTCTCCGTGCCGAAGCTGCCTGCTGGAACTGGTCGCGCCCAAGCAGATGCTGTGCTGAACTCGTTGGATGACTGGGGAATCGCTGATCGTGTCGTCGGGCTCTCCTTTGACACGACAGCTGCCAACACGGGCGTCGTTTCGGGCGCTTGCGTCTTCATCGAGCAGGGCCTTCACCGCCAGCTGCTGAACCTGGCCTGTCGGCACCACATGCTAGAATTGGTGGCAGAGAAAGCCTTCATCGAGTGCATGGGCCCCTCCTCTGGTCCTGACATTAAACTGTTCTCGCGACTGAAGGAGCGCTGGCAATCCGTCTGCACCGACCAATTCAGCGCCATCTCCAAGGAAGACCTTACTAAGCCGCTGCTCAAGGCGCGAGACGATCTGATCGCGCGTTTCAAGGGTCACATCACCAAGGGCCAGCCGCGGGACGACTACCGAGAGCTCCTGGAGCTGGCGATCATAGCGCTTGGAGGCGTCCCCCAGCGAGGTGTGCGCTTCATGCGACCGGGCGCACTCCACCGCGCCCGGTGGATGGCCAAAGTGATATACGCCATCAAGCTCCACCTCTTCCGGCAGCAGCTCCCCATTAAGGCTCGCGAGGCCCGGGGCATCCTGCGCTTCGTAAACTTTGCGCTGCTGGTTTACATTCCGGCCTGGTTTACGGCGCCCCTTCCCGCCGCTGCCCCTCGAACTGACCTGGCGATGCTCAAGGCGCTGGTTGACTACGACAAGGTGGACAAGGACGTGTCCAAGGCTACCTCCCCTGTGTTTCGACGACATCTCTGGTACCTGAGTGAACACCTGGCCGCCCTCGCTCTCTTCGATGACGACACTCCGCTGGAGGAGAAGAGTCGAATTGCGACGGCCATCAAGGATGTCGAGGGCACCGAGGAGCCACCCAAGCGCATTGCCCTGGACGTCTGCCCGGAGGAGCTCGAGCGAAAGACAGTCGCAGACTTTTGCACGACATCCAGCACGCTTCTTTTCGAGCGGCTCGCGATCAATACTTCTTTCCTAGAGTTGGAGCCGGCTACCTGGTCGAACAATGCGTCCTACCTGGCGGGGAAACGCCGTGTCTCTACGTTGAGCGTTGTCAATGTCCGGGCGGAGCGAGGGGTCGCGCTGATGCAGAACTACAATCTCGCACTCACCAAGGACGAGGAGCAACGGCAGTACTTGATGCAAGTCGTTGAGAAGCACCGCAAAGAGCACCCGAGCGCCCGCAGCGGAAATCCTTAACGGGTTTGGGAGTACTTTATGGTATATTTGAATTTGCTTCATTTTTATAGGGTGTTACTCCTATTAATCCTGTATAACAATGTATAATCGTATATACTTTATTTCTTAGTTATTATTTTGATTTATATGGCCAGTAGGCTCAGTATATTACTATGATTAATACGGAATAAAATGTTTTTTATTTTAATAATATTAAGTTGTTTTGTTGCAATAAAATTGAAATTGATTTAATGATTTTGTATTATTAATAACATTACACACAGAGAATAGTATCCTGCTACCCAGGCATGGTGGGACAAGTTTATTCCAATTAATTATGAAATAATGTTGAACAATATTGTTAAGGTGTTTGCACTGTTTGCTAGTTGCGTATTGTGTTGTTATAAGCTGGTTGCCGGTTGGTGTGGTTTGGATTACAAAGCATAAACGTATTAAGGTGAAACTTTGAAAAAAAACTTTTGAACCGCGACAAAAATATTAATATAAAAAAAAATATTGGAGATGGAATAAACTTAATGCTATGGAAATATAGCTGTGACTGTCCTCTACGCCATGGTATATGATAGCATTTATATTGACATTGTACATGTTACTTTACCCCTTGGAGCTGGAGCAATTTCTTGGAGAAACTCATTACTTCTGACACGTGGTACGCCAGAGATGGTCGATGCGGAACCCCTAAATATCCTTCAATTTGGCTAAAATTTCATATTCAGGGCTTTTTCACCCAACCTAACAATCCCACAAAGGGCCGTCCTAAAAATCAAAAAATGATTTTTATGTGGTACCCTAGTGTACATGGTGCGAAAAAACATTGCAGAACTGTGCAAAAATCATTATGAAACCCTATTTGTCTTGGGGGGATACTAAATATATGCTAAATGCAGAATGCTCTGAAGCTACTAATTAATGACTTGAAATCTGGCAGGCTATTCATAAGTTAGATGATGATAAAGTTGTGGCCTAGATGAATACAAGCAGAACATTTAAAATGTTGTAGCCTCGTATAATACCTATGCTTGCAATGTGTTTCACAAGCTGTATGATACATGAATACTTGCCACAGTCCATTTTGACAGTTAAAAATAAGGGTGCTAGTATCTGTGATAAGAACAGTGGCGGTTCCTCATATGGGCAATATGGGCAGCCGCACAGGGCGGCATTTGTGGAGGGGCGGCATGAGCGCCTGCAAAAAAAATAAAAATAAAAATAAGAATAAATAAATAAAGAAATAAATAAAAATAAAAAATAAAATAAAATAAATAATAAAAGATCAATAAATATATTTTTATTAATAAAAAACCATCTATTGCATTTTCCATAAACCTTCCCATAAAACACCTAAACAATGCAAAATGCTTCCAGATTAATATTATTGGGAATAAAGGCCCATACTTTAACATATGTAATGTTATTTTTCTGGGTTTGGTTAAATAGTGAAATGTATATTATTTATTACAGAACGAATCTTCACACTAAGCCACTAAGGTCTGTCAAATAACCGCAAATGGATAAGAAGAGGTCAAAGCTATCAGGTGCTCAGTTTAGAAAAAAGAGGAAAGAAGAAGAGGAGAAACGAGCAAAAGATAAAGGTATAGAGCTATGTCATCTACTCTTCACTGCTATATTGCACTGCTATTTTGTGATATAGCTTTCTGAGTCATTTGAAGTGTACTATTATGTATATAATTAGCCATTAACCAAGGAGGTTGTATTATTCATTTGTTTCCTATTCTAAAAGTTTAATAAATTGTGCTTAATAACATGTTAAATTAATTGTACTAGCCTATTCATGCATTGGTCTGTTATGTTCTATTTTACTATTTGCAGGGGCACTTTTGAAATATTTTGGAACACCCTCTGCCACTAGCCAGGATGAGAAGCCGTCTACTTCTGCCATTATTGAGGCTGAGGAGCCATCTACCTCCTCAGCCTCACATATGTCTCCACAAATGCAGTCTGATCCTGAGGATGAAGACCCATTTGCTTCTACTTCTCCCGGCAGGACTCTTCAGGTGAGTTTGTGTGCACATATGTCTGTGAGTGTGTGCGTGTGTGTGTATGTGTATGTGTGTGCATCCCTGCAAAGCATTTTGCAAACAGTTATAAATTATAATGTTATTATCACTGGGTCTGGGTTACTGGGTATGTGTGGTGTTTCACCACCATAATTCCATAACACCACCACCATAACAAAGTGCTGTGAATAATGTGTTATCTAACTTAGGTGTGTATACTAATGAGTAATGCTCTTGTTCTTTCTATTAGAAATGCCTGGAGCAGAATCGCCTCCTGAGGATGAGTCTTTGTCCACCGACCCTGCTAACTGGCCTTCAGTTCTGACTGAGAGAATTCGGACACAACTGGTTTCCAGGGGACCAAGTCAAGTACCATCTGACTTTGTATTCCCTAGAAACGACAGTGACGGAAGAAGTTTCCACCATCAATACTTCAGGAAGTCATTGGTTAGTGGGGAAAATATAACCAGAAGTTGGTTGGTCTATTCCTTAAAAAACAACAGCCTTTTCTGTTTCTGTTGTACATTATTTTCCAAGAGGAAAATAAATTTAACAAGTTTGGGACTCTCGGACTGGAAGCATGCAAGCTCATTGCTCACATCACATGACAACAGTTCAGAACACCTAAATTCTATGAAAATCTGGAAAGAACTGGCAGTGAGGATGAGAAAGGGGGAGACCATTGACAAGCAGGAGATGGCACTTCTGGAGGCTGAGAAGTTGAGATGGAGAGCGGTGCTGACACGTCTCACTGCTATTGTGCATTCTCTGGCAGTTAGGAATTTGGCACTAAGGGGACATACAGAAAAATTGTTCTCACCATCAAATGGCAATTTTCTGAAAGAAGTTGAACTGATGGCACAATTTGATCCTATAATGCAAGAGCACATTAACCGTGTCCAAAAAGGGACCTCCAGCCAGTCACACCAGCTACCTCGGCCACCACATACAAAACGAACTCATTGATTTGTCGAGCAGCAAGACCATTTCAGCAATGGTGAGCGACATCAAACAATCAAAGTTTTTTCAATAATTCTAGATTGCACTCCAGATATCAGCCACACTGAACAGTTGTCAGTTGTGATTCGGGTTGTGTCACTGGAGGGGAAGCCCCATATAAAGGAACATTTCATGGGGTTTTTGGAGGCAGAGGAGTCCACTGGTCAACATTTGGCATCTCTGATTCTGAAGAGACTGGAGGAGCTAAAAGTTCCTTTCATGGACTGTAGAGGACAATCATACGACAACGGGGCCAACATGAGGGGAAAAAACAAGGGTGTTCAATCCAGGCTCCTAGAAATTAATCCCAGAGCTCTGTTTGTTCCATGTGGGGCTCATTCTCTGAATTTGCTTGTGGCCGATGCTGCTAAGGGATCTATTGATGCCACAAGTTACTTTGGCATCTTGCAGAAGCTTTACAACTTGTTTCAGCCTCCACACAACGATGGGCCATTTTGAAAAAACATGTGAACATCACATTGAAGATGTGGTCTGATACAAGGTGGGAAAGCAAGATCAAGAGTGTGGAGCCCCTGAGATATCAGGCAGCTGCAGTGAGAGATGCACTGATCGAGGTGAGGGACCACACCAAAGACTCTGTAATAAAGGTCGAGGCTCAATCTCTGTCAGAGGAGGTTGGGTCATACCGCTTCGCCATTTGTTCAGTGGTGTGGCATGACCTGTTGTGCCAAATTCAGCATGTGAGCAAGCAGATGCAGTCTCCTAGCATGCACGTTGATGTTGCAGTAAATCTCCTAAAAAAAACAGAGAGAGGTCTCCGCAATTACAGGGCAACAGGTTTTGTGGCTGCACAAATGGCAGCCACAGATATCTGTGAACAAATGAATGTGGAGGCTGTGTTAAAACAAAAACGGCTGAGGTCCACAAAGCGGCACTTCTCCTATGAAGCATCTGATGAGCCCTTGATTGATGCTTTGAAGAAGCTGGAGGTAACATTTTTCAATGCAGTGGTTGATGCTGCAACATCAGCCATTCAGGAAAGATTTTCCACGTTGGAAATTGTGGGAGAGAAGTTTGGAGTGCTGACACATTTCCAAAATCTCACATTGAGGAGCTGACAGAACAATGTGTGAACCTTAGTACTACACTACACTTTAAGGGACAATCTGACTTGGATGGCAGAGAGCTTGCACAGGAGCTGAAGAACTTGCCTGACTTGCCATCAAAGACCATATCCTTGCTTGAACTGCTGACATTTATCCATGAAAGGGAGCTCTCTGAAATATATCCAAATTTGTGGACTGCTCTCAGAATTGGTCTTACTCTTCCAGTCACTGTTGCTGAAGCAGAGAGGAGCTTTTCAAAGCTGAAGCTCATCAAATCCTACCTGAGGTCAACTATGTCACAGGAACGCCTTACCGGTCTGGCCATCATCAGTATAAATCATACAATTGCTGAGCAGATTTCATATGATGATTTAATTCATGACTTTGCATCAAGGAAGGTAAGAAGAGTCAGGCTTTAGATGGCAGTTGTGCTGTGGTGCAATTTATTTTGTTTCTTGTTCAAAGTGTAGCATAATAATTACCCTCTCTTAAGTGTCTTATTCTTATTCTATTTATGATAGAGCATTTGTACAATTTAGAAATTTGATTCTCTAGTTTATTTATGGCAGTTGTGCAATTTAATTTGTATTTTTCCTGTTCATAGTATCATAATTACATTCTCTTAAGTGAGTTATTCTATTTACGTGATGAAGGATTTGTAAAATTCAGAAATTTGAGTCTTTGTTTTGGTTCTGAAGTTCCAACAATTAGTCCAATAAAAAGTTATTTTGTGAAAGAGTTATGTCTGTCCTTTATTTTGGGGGGATTCGAATGTGTGTGTGTTGGCGAACAGGGCGGGGGGGCGCTGAAGGTGAGGTTCGCCCAGGGCGTCATGTAAGCTAGGACCGCCACTGGATAAGAATAATTATAGGCCAATAGCACTTGCCAGTATACTTTCTAAGGTGTTAGAATATGTCATTTATAATAGGATAAGTACTTACTTGCAGACTTATGACAATCAGTTTGGCTTTAGAGTGAAACATGGTACTGACATGTGTATTTATATGCTAAAGGAAGCTGTTCTAAAGTACAAGATGTCAAGTAGCACTGTATATTCCTGTTTTTTGGATGCATCAAAAACATTTGCTAAAGTTAACCATCACAAACTTTTCAAGAAACTCTTGTGTCGAGGGGTACCTAAATATGTATAGTTCGGATACTTGCATTCTGGTATACAGAGAAGATCATGTTTGTAAGATGGAAAAGCACTGGTATCACCAGGTTTTAAGGTAACTAATGGTGTGTAATAGCGTGGGGTTAGTGACCCCACCAAGTTATTAGGTTTCTAAACAACAACAAGAACAACAACAACAAAGGCATTTACCGGTGCTTTGATTCAGATCTTCTTTAGGGCCTAGCATAGATTTCCAGCGTCCTACAAACCGCATACCAAACTCTCACGCTTTATTAATTTAGAAGCTATAGACATTACCCCTACCCTTATATACTATTTGACAACTTCCTGCTCACATTCTAACACTTTAGCAACATCACCAAATTAAACTTAGCACCAACGATTTAGTCAGATATCAATAACCATGTTGCTAGTCCAGCCAAAACAAACGAACAGACCGCGTTCCTCTGTTTATCCTTTTGTGTTGCCATTCAGCTTTCTTTTAGTGACTTCCCTTTAGTGACTTTAGACTACACACACACACACACACACACACACACACACACACACACACACACACACACACGTCACCTCATGGTGTTAGGCAAGGAGATATATTATCACCCTATCTTTTCTGTATAATGTGGGGCCGCGCAGTTAATTTTCCGCATTTATATTATTTTTATATTAGTTACCGACAAACCAATTTTGCGCGTACCAAATTGTATATATTTTATCATTGTGTAATTTTAAGAATCATATATAATCTTTATAAATAAGTATTGTACATAAATTTTATATATATATTTAATTAATTCAGCTGTATATAAATAACAAAATCTTCTGTAAAATAACCTCAGCCAACCAAGAACTCAATAAACTCTGAAAACGACCGGCTTTTCCTTCAAGACGCCAACCCCCAAACGACAGGGAGAGAAGAGGACACGAGAGGCCCCTAAAAGAGATACCCAACAAAGCGATAGCTTGCCTCTCGTATCCTTCATTCTTCCCGGCAACTACAAGTAGCACCAAGAAGGAACCAGCTACAATTGGTGACCCCGGAGTGACCCGAAGCAGCCAGCGGAAGCAGCATCCTTCAGTCGCCGGGCGGAACAAACCGAAGCCACGCCTCTTCGCCGCCCACCCGTAGTAGCCGGTCGGAACCAAAGCAGCAGCAGACCCGAATTACATTCCCGCAAGATGGAATCTGTTGAATCAGGAGTGCACCATGTCACCATCAAGCCACCCACGTTCTCTGAAGCGTCGGCCGCAGGATGGTTCTCCATCATGGAGGCACAATTCCACATTTCCAGAATAACATCCGAAGAGACCAAATTTTTCCATGTTCTAGCCTCGTTACCCCCCGAAGTCGTCTCACGAATTTCAGCAGCAACTCTCTCCAACAAGTCGTACACCGATTTAAAAGAAGAAATCGTGAGTCATTACGAAAAGACGAAGCCAGAACTCTTCGAACGACTCATCTCCAACACTCCTCTCACTGGAAAGCCCTCCCAATTCCTTCAAGATATCCACCAAACGGCACTGAAGGTGGGCGTCAGCGATGATTTGGTGAAGCATAAATTCATCCAGGCGCTCCCATCCTCAATAGCGCCCGTCGTAGCAGCACAAAAGGAGCTGACGCTAACTCAACTCGGCAAACTAGCCGATGAGTTAATACCGTTCGCTCAACAAAGCTGCTACGCGGCGCCAACGTCAACTCGAGCCAATACAAGCCCAAGAACGAATATCCCCATCGGCCTAAAACCCTTCAGCGAGAATCAGCGGCCGGTGGTGTGCCGCGCGCACCTTTATTATGGCCCCCAAGCAAGGACCTGCAGGCCATGGTGCAAGTGGCCAAATAAAGATGACGCCAAGCTGCTCCCCTCGTCACGCCCAAATTCAAGATCTTCCTCACCATCAAGAGAAACGTCGGAAAACTAGATAAGCAGGCTGTGATTAACGCGACGTCCGGCCTGCCGCTGATCTCAGTCGCAGCTCGCATCGCCAGTCTGAAGGTCAATTTTATCATTGACACAGGAGCGAGCATCTCAATTTTACCACCAACTTGTGTCAATGATTGTCAACTCCACCCAACCGCAGTAAAGATTTCCACCGCAAACGGTCAGCCGCTCGAAATATTCGGAGAAGTAACACTGGACATATCAATTCCTAAATTACGAAGAATATTCAGGTGGCCATTCGTCGTCGCCCAAGTCTCCAGTCCACTTCTCGGCGCCGATTTTCTATCCCATTATGACATCCTTGTGGACTGCAAGCATGGCATTTTGAAGGATAGAGCAACAACTCTTCAAGCCACTACTAAACCTGTGCAATCCAAAGACCTTCACCTCATCAATATTAACCCTACCGACAAATTACCTCAAGAAATCAGGAACCTGCTTGACAAGTACTCCTCACTACTGAAACCAGCTCAACCGCAGAAAGTTTCCACCAACACTGTCAAGCATACCATCGACACTGGCAGCGCACCACCAGTGTTTGCAAGCCCTCGACGTCTTCCACCCGATAAATTATCCTCAGCTAAGGCTACTTTCAACAACTTACTTCAAGATGGAATTATAGAACCCTCAAAATCACCATGGGCCTCACCGTTACACCTCGTTCCGAAGAAGATACCAGGCGAATGGCGGGCGTGTGGTGATTATAGAAGCCTAAACGCTGTCACGAAACCGGACAGATATCCACTTCCTCATATAAGAAGTCTGTCAACATCTCTGCACGGAAAATCATGCTTTAGCAAAATCGATCTAGTCAGAGCATATCACCAAATTCCAGTCCACCCAGAAGATATCGAGAAAACGGCTATAACAACTCCATTTGGTTTATTTCAGTATTTATACATGCCATTTGGTTTAAGAAACGCCCCTGCAACATTTCAACGCTTCATGGATACAATTTTCAGAGGAGTTGACTGCGTATTTGTGTATCTCGACGATATTTTAGTCCATTCAAATAACGCAGTTGACCATTTGAAAGACTTAGAACGCGTATTCAAGATCCTTCAAGAACACAATTTAAGAATTTCCTTAGAAAAATGCATATTTCAGCAATCCAAAATTGAATTTCTGGGTCATGAAGTTTCCCCAGCAGGCATTCGTCCTCCTGTAAACAAAGTCTCCGAAATTCAAGATATTCCCCAACCGCAAGATTACCAAAGCCTCAGAAGATTCCTAGGAATGACGGGATTCTATCGCCATATGATACCCCGTTACGCCGATTTAGTCTCACCTTTAAGTGAAATCGTCAGAACTCAAGTCAAAAGCAAAAGTCTACAGTGGAACGACGAAGCAATTCAAGCCTTTCAAGATGTCAAGGATGCACTACGGAACGCCGTTACGCTTTGTCATCCTCTTCCATCAAGCTCAATCCTTCATTTAGTTACGGACTGCTCACAAATAGCAGCTGGAGCAGTTCTTCATCAAATAATCGACAGCACACCAGTTCCCATCGCCTTCTTTTCCAAGAAATTAACTACAACTCAGCAAGCGTACGCCGCATACGATAGAGAATTACTCGCAGCATACCTAGCCGTCCTGCATTTCCGTCAATTTTTAGAAGGTCGTCAAGTAATACTCTTCACGGATCACAAACCGATGGTTTCTGCCTACAAGAGTCCCTTACGAGCCAAGACAGACCGACAACAACGTCATTGGTCTGCCATCACGGAATACGTATGCGATGTAATACATATCTGTGGATCCGAAAACGTCGTAGCGGACTGCCTTTCACGCAACGTAAACGCAGTACATATCGACGCTTTCGATTTATCAGCAATCGCGGAATCTCAACAAAAAGATCAAGAAACGCAAGAATTTCTCCCACGTCTCAAGCCGTTCCCGTTTCCAGAAAATACAACTTTATATTGCGATACATCCACGCCATATCCCCGTCCTTTTGTTCCCAAGCAGCATCGATCTTCCATCTTCAATCAATTTCATAATATTTCTCATCCAGGCATCAAGCAATCACTTCGTATCATTAAATCAAGATACTTTTGGCCCTCAATGAATAAGGATATTCGAACTTGGTCCCGAAATTGTGAATCATGTCAATCCTCAAAAATTTCTCGCCATACAAAATCAGAAATAACCCCCTTCGATTTACCAAGTTCAAGATTTGAAACGGTACATATCGACATCGTCGGTCCCTTACCGCCAACCACTTTGCCCGGTCAAACATATCCTTCCCCATATAGATATCTCCTAACCTGCATCGATCGTGCCACAAGATGGATAGAAGCATATCCTCTGATTGATACTACAGCCACATCAATAGCACACGCATTTCTCGATGTATGGATTTCAAGATTTGGTGTACCACTGCAAGTCATAACGGACCGCGGATCCCAATTCGAATCCGAACTCTTTAGGGAACTCTCAGCTCTCATCGGATTTCACCGACTAAGAACTTTGTCGTATCGCCCTCAGACCAACGGAATAATTGAAAGATCTCATCGCACCATCAAGACAGCAATCATCGCTCGAAAACAAGATTGGCTCCCCGCTTTACCCATAGTTCTCCTTGGTTTACGCAGTCTCCCCAACGAATCGGGTTATTCACCGTTCACCACCGTCACCGGAACCACCCTATTATGCCCGAGGCCAATGATCGCCAATTCGTCGTCAAAATCCAATTCAAAATTCATCTCCGAATTAGCCAAGAAAATGACGCAAATCGATTTCGCCCAACTCTCTCAAGGAAACATTCACTCAGCCCCCAAATCATTCATTCCATCGGAACTCCACAAATCAAGCCACGTATGGGTACGCATCGACCGCGTTCGAAAACCATTCGAGGCACCATATCAAGGACCTTTCCGTGTTCTCGAACGCCACGATAAGTACTTCGTAATAGAAAAAACAACGGATCATCAGAAGCCATTTCAATTAATCGTTTAAAACCGGCGTATATAGTTTCAGGTCCCACACAGGTACCGGGCGCACAATCGGACGACATCGGATCGGAGAAAAAGCACGCAAGGAAAAAGGACGATGGAGGACGCACCTCGGAGGTAGCAAATACAGACCTCAGGACGGGCGCGCAGGACAACGCAACAACCGGAAACGAGGCCGACCGAGGATCAACGCGAGCTGGACGAAGGATCCGATTCAAATCAAGACCCGAATATTTCTACTTTTGATATACGTGCTCCGCTTCTCGGGGTGGGCAGTAGTGTGGGGCCGCGCAGTTAATTTTCCGCATTTATATTATTTTTATATTAGTTACCGACAAACCAATTTTGCGCGTACCAAATTGTATATATTTTATCATTGTGTAATTTTAAGAATCATATATAATCTTTATAAATAAGTATTGTACATAAATTTATATATATATATATATATATATATATATATATATATATATATATATATATATATATAATTAATTCAGCTGTATATACAATAACAAAATCTGTAAAATTACCCCAGCCAACCAAGAACTCAATAAACTCTGAAAGCGACCGGCTTTTTCTTCAAGACGCCAACCTCCCAAACGGCAGGAGAGAAGAGGACACGAGAGGCCCCTGGAAGAGATACCCAACAAAGAGATAGCCTGCCTCTCGTATCCTTCATTTTTCCCGGCAAATACAAGTAGTAGCAAGAAGAAACCAGCTACAATAAACATGGATGACCTTACCAGTGAACTAAAAACTACAAGTACTGGCTGTGTCATTGGAAAAGAAAAATGAATCATTTAATGTATGCTGATGACCTTGTTCTTCTGTCACCCTCTCCCCATGGGCTGAGAGTACTATTAGAGATATGTGAACAATATGGTATAGAAAATGACATCACCTATAGTGGGGCAAAGAGTTATTTTGATTTTTAGGTATAATCTACTGAAACGTATCATGTGGGTCTTTGGAAATAAATGGTCAGACAATACCTGTCAAACACATATGTAAATACTTAGGTCATGTAATTACTCACGAGCTGCGAGATGAACTTGATATTGAGAGGCAACGTAAAAAGCTGTATGTTCAGGGTAACATGCTAGTAAGGAAATTTGGTACGTGTTTAGAATCAGTTAAAATTTATCTTTTTAAAACTTACTGTAATGTATACATTCCATCTGTGGTAGAACTATACAAAAACTGCTATGAATAAACTCTGTGTTGCTTATAATAATATTTTTCGTATGCTATGTAGGAAACGAAAATGGTGCAGTGCCAGTTTTATGTTTACTACCCGTAACCTACCTACCAGCCGAATGTTAATACGGAAGAATATATATAATTTCATTACTAGGGTCCAAAACAGCTCTGTGTTATTGCCGTCTTCAGATACTGTGTACCTCTCACCTACAGTATATGGCAGTCTTGGTTCAGACAACTGCTGGTTTACAATACCTTATTTTTGTAATGTAGCAAAAATTATATATGCATATTAAGTTGTGTTATAATAAGATTGTATTTGTATGTTGGGTTAAATGGCTATGCTGGCCTTATTTTTGTACTTGTATGTTAGGTTAAGTGACTATGTTGGCCTTATTTTTGTGTATAATACGTAAGATTGTACTTGTATGTTAGGTTAAGTGGCTACGGATTGTGAATGATCCGCAATAAATATGTCTTGTTTGTTTGTTATGACGAAGGCTTGGTGGGCCCCTGTGCACCGTACACCCTGCATGGCCGCCGCTGCTTGACGCAAAAAATATTAAATAAATCGCTACACAATCAAAAAGATAGTCAAAACCCAGAACTCGAAGCATTGAGAAGCTGCCACCTGCAAATTATAGTTGTCAGACAGTGTCACTGCAAATTATCATTCATCAGTGCAATTCTGAGTGTTAAAATACAGTTATGTTGTCAATAATATGTATATTGCTTTATTGGGGTGGGGGTGGGGGGTGGGGGCAGCTCCGTTCACTCTTTTAATTATTAACCTCTTTTGGACCACTGGGTCGAATATGTATCGTTTCCCATACACGCACTCATAACTTAACCCTACAAGAACTTCGGTCGTTAAGAGGTTAATTATGCCGAAACACAGTTGTACATTTAGCGACGACTATCCTAAACAGTGTAATTTTATTAAGAAAGGGAAACATTGTGATGAATTTTGTAAGTATGCACTACAAAACAAACAGTTGCAAAGGGATGCAAAGGCTTCAGACAAGTATAACTAAGTGCAGCAATAAATATATGTTTAATGTACAGTATATTCCGTTTATTTCCTGTCATTAACTCTTAGTCCTATAAGCTAAATAAGCACAATTTCTGAAGTCACCCAATTACAAAATTTTCGAAGTCAACCCGGGCACAAAGAGGCGGTGTCCCATTCTCCAAACTAAAATCTAGCAACCCTAATTACAGGTATACCCCGCTATGCGCGAATTCGAGGTTAAGCGGTTGATTAATTAAGGACTTACCCTATAATAAAGCGGAAACATTCTCGAGGTTACGCGGTTCGAGAATTCTCATGTCCATCCTCGAGAACATTCGCGAGCATTCGAAGACGTTAATTCCACTTACATCAACTGCCCCGGCCTTCAAATTCAGATCCAGATAACCCTCCAACAACCCTTCAAGTCTGAATTCTATTTTCAAGTTTCCCTTCATTCGGCCTTAGTGCTTTTGTAACCTTCCCCCTTAGTTTATATATGTACATACATACGTATTTGTTTATTATTAATGTATGATATTATCAGTGCTGGGATTAGCGGCGCTAACTTTTTATTAGCGATACTGTTAGTGCCGCTAATTTTCAAAATTGTTAGCGAAACAGGTAGCGGCGCTAAGTTGTTAGAGAAAGTCAAGCGCTAATTTTTCAAAACCACTCGTAAATTGAATAGAATTTATTCTTCCATTGATTTGTTTTCCCTATTAATATATACGAAGGGAACTCGACTCCTACATAAAAATGTTTTCATTTTCGTAGACTATAACGTCACATTTATGTACCTTAGCAACAGGGCCGTAACTACCTATGAGGTCACCGAGGTCCGGACCTCGGTAATTATTTCCTAGAAAAAAAAAAAGAGAGTGAACCGTTCTCCGTGCAGCTTTAATAAAAGTATTTTTGCTAACAGGTCCCTTTGTACAGTATTTAATTATAGACAAGGTTTTGTGTTTAGTGTATAGCTTGGGTTGTGTTTGTAGATGTCATTTTGGTCTGAATTTTGCTCGTCCCGCCGCGCTCGAAAAAATCTGGACCTCACTCATTTCTAAACCCTAGTTACGGCCCTGCTTAGCAACCAATTATATCAAGGTGTGTGCTAGTATATATAAGTAAATTACGGAAGACAGAACATATATAAATTGGGGTAGATTCAGAAAAAATTAGCGACAAAATTAGCGTTAGCGGCGCTAAATTTTAGAGACCATTCAAAAATTATGTAATGCTTTTTTCCACCAAAATTTATACCCACACCCCCACCATAACACACTGTCACACCTATCCAACCACCCCCTAAAAAAATTATGTAACACCAGCACTCCCCCCCCCCCCCCCACCTCACATTGCCCTATAAAATGTTATTTTCAATAAATTGTTACTTCTCTTTCGCCAAAAACTTGTCGCTCATCACTTGCTCAAAACACCTTTTTATGCATGATAATAATTTGTTACTCTCACCTATATTATATACTATACTAGCGGAGCGACCCGGCGTTGCCGGGGTGGATGTTGAACGATATATATATATATATATATATATATATATGCCCGGTTAGGTTAATTGTATTCCCTTGGCGGCGATTGTTTAGGTTAAGTCGTGATATTTTCGTTAAAACTAACGAAAATATCACGACTTAACCTAACCAATCGTCAAGGGCGTACAGATGACCTAACCTGACATTCAATAAACCTAACCGCGTATTCAATAATTTTACCATAGGTTTCGATGTGTGTGTGTGTTGTGTGTGTCCAAAATTATACAGTAAATTTTAAAAGTATCTGAATCTTAAGTCTTACCCTCGGAAATTGTTACCTATATTAAAAAAACGTTACTGACCAAAATTTATCAAAATTAATAAATATTTAATGGTGCCACACTCGACTTTAAATTTCTTAATTTTATTGTTTCAAAATTCTTTGGATTCATATTAAAAAAATTCTTTAGTTTATTGCAGTGCCTCTCCATATTCAACTATAATGGAGTATTAACCACTCAGAGGTGGGGGTCTCATGGGTGCCCATCTCCCACTCATTGTTGCTGCGTTCGCAGTTCCTGCTTCAAGTTTGATTTTTGTACATTAGTAAACTGCAGGCGATGTTGCTCCACTACTTGCAGGAGAAACTGCTTTTGACTTTCATTCTTAGTTAGATGTGCATTGAAATTTTTTATTAATGCTATTCCTCTTTCGGAGTTATCATCTGTTACCATCATTGACTTGACATACTCAAGGCCCATTTGATAATCTTCTCTGTTCTTCCAGTTTGTTGGATCATCCTCAAGAAAGGCTATTGGGAGTCCGAGCTTAGTGAAAAATAGTCGAGACGAGCTAGTAACAAAGCTGGCTACTGTCTTGTTTTGAATATCGTTGGCAGAAAGATTCAAATTTATTCTTTTGGGCGGATGTTTAGATCCCCTTATGTCGAGTGCCTTTACCATGTCTCTTTTAACATCAATGGAAATGTCTTCATCAAAGAATGAAAGTGAAATAAGAAATTCACTTAGGTACTAAAGATGGCGAGAAAGTGCTTGAGATGCTGCAGAAGCAATGATTTTGTCTTCGTATACTAGCAGCAGTTTTAGTAGCGAAAGATCATTGGGAGAGGCAGAAGCAGCGATAGGTGCAGAAAACCATGCAGGAGCATAGTGTCTAATGGCAAATTTGCAAAACGTTTTATTCCACTTTGTTCCTTTAGAGTCATTTTAAACTGTGAGCAGAAAAGATTAATTTTTATTGCAGAGATTATGCGAGACATTCACCTGGCACGATGCAAAGCACCTGGCTTTAGAAATTTGACTCCACGTGGTGGTACATCTAGTCCTAGATAGATGATTGTAAGTTCCAGGACCTCTCTGTAATCATCTCGGATTTGTTTGGAGGTTAGATGTTTCTTACAAATAACAAGCAGTTCATCACGTCCTGGAGTATCAGGAAAGGTTTCAAAATTTTCTTTGTTGATGGAGTTCCAGGCAGATTTAAAGCGTTTGAATATCGGAATATCAGGTCCGCTACTGGCGGAACAAAGACACACCTCAAAAACATCGGATGCAATAAATCCAATTATATGGTGCCGGCATGCAATATTTAGTAAGTCTTCTCCAAGCTTTTGTTCTATTTGTGCAGTAGCTCCCTTTTTAGGACCCGTGTTCGTGGCAGTTGTGTCAAAGCACATACCTTTAATGCGATCAATTAAATTCCAGTCCTTTAAACATTCGACAACAGCTGTTGCAATGTCTACTCCTGTGCCAGACTCGAGTTTGGGTACTGCAAGCAACTTTGATTTGCCTCATCCTGACACCAACACTGCTAATCTTTCAACTTTTTCATTTCCAATTAAATCGATTAGAATTTTTTCATCCCAATGCACCATTAAAGAACATTCAAGATTAAAGGATTCTTTTAAATCTTTTGCGATTTTCTCACGTACATCCATTCTCTTTCGACGAACTGTACTTCTGCTTATGGACAAGTCATCGAGATCATGATCTAATGCAGAGGCAGCAGCTGATAGCACATATACGGCCTGTCTATCAGAAATATTCGATCTATCCAGTGCAACTGCAACGTCTCGTGTTACAAGTTCCTTCTTACTTGGTTTGCTAGGAACCTTCTTGCCTGCATTATTTTTTGATGCCGTGTTAGTTTTACACAACATTGTTTCATCTTCACTACTCATGCTCATTGTTTCAGTCAATTTGGCAGACTTTGTTTCTTCCTCCTTTCTCTTACTTTCCCTACACGCTAACCGTTCTTTAGCTGACTCTCTCTTCCTTTTACGATCTTCTTTCTCTGATAATACTTTGTCAACGTTAGCCATATATCCTTTACTTCCCTTCTGTTTTTGAGCTTGGAGGAATTCTCTCTCTTCTTTAATCTTGATTATCTCGTGCGCTTTTTGGTGAGCAATATCAAAGAGATCGTTTAAACTGTCCTGAAACAATCTCTGTTTCGCACGCTGAGTTTCGGAGCACCGGAATTTTAATTTTTGGAGCGTTCTATATTCCGTATATACTTTTTCAATCATTGGTATAACATTAATAATCAGCTCTTGTTGGAATTCTAGCTTGTTCCCAAAATTCAACTACCTCTATTGTAAACTGCTTTAGAAGCTTCTCTTAGAGTTTTCTTTTCCTTAAGTAAATAAAAAAGACGACGGAGCACATCACCTTTGGAAGGAAGTTTTCTCCCGCATATCATTTCAATTGGTTGTCCAATGAGCCATATTTCGGCATTTCTGCGATTTTTCATTGAGGAACTTGCTATTTCTAATATGATTATTCACTATTGCAACACTGCAAACGAACTGCAATACACTGCAAACGACAGGTTGGCAAAAGACTGAGGCTTGTGAATAAAAAATACGATTGTTATAGGAACGCCCTTTCAACACGTTTACGCAAGATGAGCACTTAATGGGAAAAGTGACGAAATCTATTTCATGGAAAACCGTGAATACAAGTACAACAGAACAGATGCGATTCTTGCCTCAACGTGTTCAGTACCGCTCATACAAGATGTGCTTCGGAATATTTAACCACAATAAGCATACAGAAATCTATATTATGCAAAAAAATGATATATATCGAAATATTTTTCGTAAAGACAATAAATCTATATTATGGGGAAGAAGTAAAAAAGGTTTTTAAAAACATCTAAATTCAAATGCGATGTGGCACCACTTAGAATTTTTTTATCTTATTAAAATTTTATATTTAGAGTTTTTTAAACAAAGATAACAATTTTAGGAGGTAAGACCTACGAATTTTCAACATTTATTTTTTGGACCACCCTAAATATACGTAATGACGTAATGATCTTGATGACGTCATTTAATTTTTTAAATTTAATTATTTAATTTATTAACACCCAGGTGCACAACCTCGAGACCTAACCTAACTTAACCTAACCAATTGTCAAGGGCGTACAGTTGACCTAACCGGGCACTCAATGAACCTAACCGGGTATTCAATAATTTTACCATAGGTTTCGAGGTGCTGGTCTAATGTGCGGTCTACCGGCGTTTTGAACGGTCTAATGTGCGGTCTACCGGCGTTCGAACAGTCTAAGGTGCGGTCTACCTCAAAAATGAAAACTATCATATCATAAAATTTATTTATTTAAAAACAATCACATCATAACATTTGTTTATTTATTAGATATTATTTATTAGATATTTATTAAAATGTATTTATTTAAAAACAATCATATCATAATATTTGTTTATTTATTAGATTTATTAAAAGATTTTAAAAATTTTATTGAAAGGTAAACCAAAAAATTAAAAAAAGGAGCAAACAAAATATGCCTAACAATATGCGAGTCTTACATCATTTAAAAAGGCTATAAACTGATCAGGTTCTTCTTTCCGTAAAATTTTCCATGAAAGATGGTCCAAATGGGATTGGAAGGTAGTGCGGCCAACTCCTCTCATCTTTTTCATCATGTGAATCTTTGCATCTAGCCATGAACGTTCGATACGTTGAGTATTAGCTCCTGAATCGGAATCGACATAATTATGCTGATGATTTACCGTAGCGTGCTTGAAGCCAGTAGTATAGCCGCAAAAGGGGAGAGTGCAAGAATGTTGCAGGTTATTATGTAATGTTGCAAAGGGGGGTGGGGGGAAAACTTGGAGGCGGCGTTATCCCCCAAGAGAAAGGAGGAGGAGGAGAGAAAGGAGGAGAGGTGTTCACCTGGCAGGAGCCAAGTGCACATTAAGACTTCAGCCGAGTTGGCGTTGTTTTATAGGCTCCTAATCAGCCAGTTGGCGTAATTGGCTTGAGTTGCCAGATACCGCGATACCATTGTATACATTATTATAGACTCCTAATCAGCCAGTTGGCGTAATTGGCTTGAGTTGCCAGATACCGCGATACCATTGTATACATTATTATAGACTCCTAATCAGCCAGTTGGCTGTAAATGGTTGTCAGATACCTCTTTTTAGCAGTATTATTGCATACATTATATTATATACGCCTAATCAGCCAGTTGGCTGTAAATGAGTTGCCAGATAGCGCCATGTATTCCGAAGACAGAGTTGCCAGATACCATTGTATACACTATAGACTCCTAATCAGCCAGTTGGCTTAGAAGGCTTAAATATTGCCAGATACCTGTTGTATACATTATTAGAATACCGGTAGTAGAAGGCATAACAATAAACAACATTGCATCATTCTTTTTATTATAAATATATAGAAAATAAATACATTTGAGGAATATGCGTATAACAGAAATATATACACACAATTATTATATATATATATAAATAAAATATACATTTCATATACACTTCAATAGAAATATGTACATAACAGTACAGGAGAAATATCAAGCAAATATATATATATATATATATATATATATATATATAAACAAATCAATAGAAATATGCGTATAATCGGGGAAATGTCAAGCAAAATATATATACAACACTTTTTTTTCAAATACTAAACTCGGTCTTAATCGAGTTTACAATTACATCATTATTGCTCTGCATCACGCAGTATATGCGGCTTAATAATATTTCACCGCTTAAAGTATAGGGAAACCTGTATTCGATATGAAGGGCTTTCATATCGTTCAGTACTATTTTTGTTCCCACTTTACAACCGGTTGGTAAGTCATCTTTAAACACGTCTAGAATACAATCAAAAGCACGCACAAAGAGTTCATCGTTAGCTACATTATTAAACACAAGTTTATAAGAACGCTTTTCCAATCGAGGGTTTATTTCTACCGACTCGAGCTTTTCAATCGTGAACTCACTCAACATAGCGGCAATTGAAATAATCTTCTAAATCGTTACGACAACCGCGTTATATAAAGAAATAGTTCTTCAGGTGAACGGTGTAGGTGAGCTCAGCCTTGTACCGATCAATTGCTTTGTACCAAAGTTCATGGTATTTCAAAGAGTCTAAACTTTTTAAATAAACATCCAGCACTAGACCATTCTCACCAGCCCTACACTCGGTAAACCCATCGAGCAGAGCAGTGTATGCGTATTCAAGTACTGTATCAAAATAAAACATATCCGTAACACGCGCGTCTAATATAGGTTTCAGTTTACGGAATCCGACGATTTCAAACATTCTGTCGAGGATGAAACGGTTTCGCGTAGGAATAAGAGCGTTATTATCAGAAGCATTCTTCCACATCAGCCTTATATCAATGCACGGCCGATCGTTATTTATACACAACGTACATACAACGGCGTATGAGGGTGCGTCACTAATCTGCTCTCTTGTACCTACGTTAGCAGGTATTTTATAACGATCTTCACTCCACTTATCAACTATCACAAAGATTCTATTCATCTCCTCGATACTTAAATAAACCCGTTTGTTTGTCGGTCTACATTCCGTTTCCAGTACATAGCTAATGGTACCGGAATTACGCCTGAACACGCGCAACGATTTCGTCACGGACACATCGTACGAGGCGTTGAGAATGCTGCTCAAAGGAAGTTCCATCGTATTCGAAGAGCGCACGTCCACTCGGCTCAAGCTCTGAGATAACTATGAGCCGTTTGAGGCACAGGCAGGAATGGTTCGACGGGCGGCTGACTCGATGATACGTGAATGGGCTTGTTCCGCGAGTCGAATTGTTGTACCGGTACAAGAATATCACTACCAGCCTACGCACCAGACAGTTTGGATAAGAACTAGGAACATTTTACTAAACATCTCCACACTCAGGCGCACTATTTGAGAGGAACGTATGTTCATATTTTTCCTTTCTGCCCATCAAACGATACTCGTCTCTAAACTCTGTTAAAAATTCACGCAGGGCACTAGCCACAACCTCACTACGAACCTCATCATGATATACGTTAATATAGTGGTAAAAATACTTAAGATTGTCCATGATCACGAGATTCACATTTCCAGTCGTAGGGTATGAGTAATCGACATGGTGTAGCATGACGTAATACCGCTTGTCACACCACCCATCAGCAAGACTCATTATCCATACCTGCTGCTTCTCCTGCACGCGTTGTTTCTTTTACTTCACGGTGTATGTGAGACTTTATAAAGTTTAGCTCTGCAGTATACTTCAGCACATCGTCTGTGCAACGAAAGCCTTCAACGGTCTCACCAGAACATCCGTAGAGTATTTGTACATCTTGGAACTTCGCACAATCCAATGTGTTTTTAAAAGAGGCATAGGAGGGATGAATAGGAAGTTTTTCGGTATCCACCACATCCTGGCACTTTACTGAATACCATTTCGTAAACGTTGTACAAGCAGTATTAAAGGTAGCTATTTGAATACCGTCTGATCTGAATACACGTCTGATCTCTCGGGCTTACTGCGGTCGACTGACCACGCAGGGACTCCCAGATAGTAGCATGACTCACGGTCTTACAGTGGGCGGAGCTTAGAACTTTCACCTACACACACACACACACACACACACACACACACACACAAAGGAGAAAGTGAAACGCTATTTGATTTATTTAATAACGAGATATTCAAGTTATATATATTTACAAATACGATTTAATAAACGAGATATTCAAGTTATATATATATATATTATATATATATATATATATATATATATATATATATATTTACAAATAGATACGATTATATACAAGACGTGTGAGTTAGAAGCATCATTGGTATCCAAAGGGTACGGTATCATAGGTACCAGGTAACTGGTAACGTTTCCTATAGGTGTTACGGCACACCATCGTACCCCTAAGTTCCTTCACGCCTCCCAGCTTCTGCGCCCGAAAATTGTGGGTGCCTACAATTAGTTGGTGAGGTTGCAAACATACTAGATCCTTCAACGACTCAAAGTTAAGAACCTCCCGATTCGCATGGTTGAGCGTAATACCCTTTGCCTTCACGATATATTTCATTTCCTCCCCTACCCTGACCCGTACCCCATAAGTCTTAGGTCCTGTTGAGATAAAAGAGTCGGCGTATGCGTCGTCCCCATACTCATCCTTGATTTCATCAGTGAGCTCGCCGAGGAACTCTCCAATAGCGGGCATGTAATCACCCTCCCTCTCTGTGAATATCACGCTATCTGTATCGGCATACAATACTCTCCGCCCAAGAGAATGCAATAGACCCCAAAGTTTTATACGGGCGTAGGCTGTTGTGAAGCTCGCCACAGGTATGTTTGTAACCCTTGAGGTATCTGTGGCAAATTCAGTGTTGTTGTACTTTATCACGTAAGTATTACCTACATTCACGATCTCCATGACCTCTTTATCGGGGGCATTGGCATAATCCCAGACATCGCTATAACTTTGTGCCAAATGAATGTTCCCTCTGCCGGTATTCTGCGCAAATTTTCCCCATAGACTGTTTAGACAATTTTGCACTAAAGCGCTTGCCAGGATTCTTTACAATTTGGACACGATCAAGTTGTATACCTTCGCGGTCGCGGTAACGTTGAATATAGGCAGACTTTTCATCTTCGGTATCAACTCCTTGCGGATACCCTGATGCTTCAACCTTATCCTTCAAAAAGGCGTTTATATATGGTGTGAAAAGGTTGGGGAGCTTCTGAAACCTCCACACCTCGTGTATCTTCAGTATTCTATAACCATGGCGTACGGCTAGGGCCAGCTCAGGACTTGTATATACGCCTCTGATCTTACGCTGGTGGGGTATATGGTTACATTCGCCGTTATCCTCTTCCGCGCACTTCACGCACAGGGGAAACATGAGCTTGTCATCGATAACGACAGGTAAGATAGGCATCCATAAACTGCTTGGGGGTACGTCTACGAAAGAGAGCCCAAAGTAAGATCATTCAAATTTTTTGAAAATTCATTGATGGAGGGTATGCTAGGTCCCACCAGTTTCTCAGGAGCGCCCACGGGGTACGGATGGCTCTTCATCACGTATGGGTATAAAGAACAGAAATCGTAGTAATGGAGCTTCACGCCCACCGTAGGTGGAAAGTATAGTCTGAATGGATTTGTACGTCCTCCAAACAAGCTATCACCACATTTGAGAGGGTCCAGCACCATTGAACGCTTGATCGTTTTTATTTCCTCACGGTATACATCGTCTGTCTCCATCCGTGCATCATATTCATGCTCCCACAAGACTTTGTGAGTGAACTGTGATCCTATAAGTTGATCGCGGGTGCGGGTCCCTGCAAGACAGTCGGCAGGAGATCTACCGTGGATATCTCCGACGATACCGCACTCAGGGCGGGGGCATCCATGCCACCAGCATCCATTAAAGGAATACACAGTCTTCACACCAGTGACACGGTTTTCACTTAACCCATCAACCCAAAAACACGTCCATTAATCTTAATGGTACTTCACCCGTGTTGCGGGCGTGCTTTATGTATACACCTGTTTGTTGCTGCAGGTGTATGAGCCAGTAAATAGCCTTGTGTCCGTAACTGCGGGGGTTGTTTCGGTGAATAATGGCTAAGGTGTCTTTAGGCATGAAGTTATTCTTGAACACCGTAAAACATAATGATGCGATGGTGGTTGCGACTTGCAGTGGATCGCATTTGAAACGGGCTATGTACATACTTCTAAAGGCCTGGAAACATACTCTAAGCACGCGCACATCATTCACGTAATAACGCTCACATTCATCAGCTATATTATAAGGGTTACTTTCATTAAAACTGTCGTAGTATCGATCAAAGTCTTCACGTTCATCCATGCAGTCAAAATAATGTTTGGGGGGTGGTGGGCCTACGTAGTTTAAAGTCTCGCTGGTGAGGAAAGTGTATGGGAGTATCCTTTGGAAACTTCAGCTGCTACTCCCATCACCTTGGGTAGCTTTGCTAATTTACAAGGTGTGAATAATAAAGTATCTTTAAATTGTACATTGCCTCTTATCTGCATCTGTATTAATTTGTTGCCTCTTTTCAATGGATCACCTGTAAATATCTCAGAGGATTCGTGTTCAAGCAACTCCTTATAAAGGAACTGCGTGTCAAACTTTGCCCCGTTATGGGCGAGAATATACACAGTCATTTTTTTGAACTTGTCGGCTAACTTGACAATATAGGACACAAATAGTTTCACAGGACTATCGCGAACATTCGTTTTAAAAACGTTTGTCCGTTTACCGCATTTGGGGCACTCGTCACATTCGATACCCATACACTCATCACAGATGGTCTGGCTCACAAGTAAATGTGGAATTACCTCTTTGGTTTCAGCGTTCGTATATGTTTCTATATCGTAGTACACAGTTATACAAGGTTATTTTTAGGCTTAGCATCTTTCATATAACACACATGCTTTACTCCATCCGCCTTATATTCCTCCTGGCATGTAGGACAGTGAATTACGTCGCACTTGTGCTTAAATTTTCCCCAATTATCCATTGTGTGAAACATACCACATTCACAGATTCTCATTTTCCTGCACGTACCAATTGATTTATGGAGATCAAAGCAGCTATTATTGAAAAATGTGCGTCTACACACATCACAGTCTCGCTTCTCAACTACACGGCTTTCACATTTGGTGCTTTTACACTGCTCACATACCATGTGACATTCTTTACAATGTCTCACTATATCATCCGCAAACTCGAGGCACCCCTTACACAAATCATGATGTCTCCCATATTTTCGACTTTGTCATAACTCGCGTAAAGCCCCCTTATTTACGGATGGGGAGATACGTTGTCCCTGACAATCCTAAAATAAGTAGGGTCTTGTACGATCTCTCACACAGCTTTTAAAAACATACACAGTCCGGCGGCGATCATCCAAACCAAATACAACTATGCGCACATTCATTTCCTGTTCTACCTTTCTCAGCTCTTCAGGACCCATATTACAGTCAAATTCAAGTTCACAGTTTACAGCTAGTTTACGGGCACGCTCAACGATCGTAGGCAGCCAATTTTTTGAGTCCGTGTATTTTGTACAGTAAACATACGTGCTAAGAGTACTGCTATAAAGCCGCAACCACGATCGACGTTTATATGCCTTCGGTAAATAGTTGGAGAATTGAAGTTAAGAGTGTACGGTATGGCACTATGACCCGCAACACGGAATACACGGTCAATATTTACCGTGAAGTTGTCCATATTGAAGGCTATACTACTTTGGACGGCTTGCATTATACGCCCTAATATATATTCTACATCTTCAGCAGCCAAACGTCTAAACGGTACTATCACCCAATAATCGTCTACATCACCGTCATCTGACCCGAACCCAAAGGACAGACTCGTCCTGACCTCACGCTCGTCGCGATTCTGAAGAGCAAACTCTATAATATGCTGTACAACCTTGCGTATCCCGCGCTCAATTCCATTGCTATACAGGGCTCTATGGTCGACCCTGACTCTATACCGATTTCTAGTCAAGGCGGGGGTGGGGGCTGCGGATCGCACCAACTCGAACGTAATAACATCCTCAACAGAACGGGGGGCGGAATTAGGGGGTATATTAGCGGAAGGTGCTGCTGCTGGGGGCCCTGTTGCGTAGGAGGGTTGGGGATCTATTATTGTAGACTTAACAGAACGGGGGGCGGAATAAGGGGGTATATTAGCGGGAGGTGCTGCTGCTGGGGAGGTTGTTGCGTAAGAGGTTGAGGGTTGGGGGTCTGCTGCAACAGGTACGTATTTCGGCCGCTTTATACCTGATGTGGGGTTCTCATACCTCCGCTTTGGACGTGCAACCTGTATCGCTGGTGAGGGTTCAGGGGAGAGATCACAACTACACTGTCATCGTCATCCGTAATGATAGGGTGCTCTACCTCATCGTCGGTTCTGTGGGAGAAGAAATATAAGGATCAGCACTCAAAATTTGTAATATTTTGTAAATGACCCACTTAGGAGTGTGACGTGTTAGAAATGGACTCTGTAGAAAAATTCAGATTCACGAGCCCATCCACATGTATTATATCTGGACCTACAGGATGTGGTAAAACTGTGTTTATGCTTAAAATCATTAAAGAAAAGGGCGAGATGTTCTCGAAATTTGTGCATAAAGTTATATGGTGCTATTCGACGTATCAATCAGTGTTCAACGAGTACCAAGATGATATTTTGTTCCACAAAGGTGTATATGACGTTAATTCGCTAAAGGGAACTGAACATACAATCATTGTAATTGACGATCTCATGTTGGAGATGGATAAAACGTTTGCCGAGACATTTACAGTATACTCCCACCATCTTAACATAAGCGTGTTCTTCATCAATCAGAATCTATTTTTAAAAAATAGATACATGCGCGATGTGTCGTTAAATACGCAATATCTAGTCTTATTCGCGCAACGTAGAGATGTATCACAAATTGGGGTATTAGCCAATCAAATGTTCCCGAATCAGCGTAAGGAGTTTTTGGAAGTTTATAAAGAAGCTACAAGCATGCGTTACGGATATTTGCTTTGCGACCTTCATCCGCGAAACACGTTTAGAGTGCTTCTGCGAACGAATATATTTCCAAACGAGCCTGAAACGGTGTATATTCCAGAATGACAAAGAGACTAAAGAAATACCATGAATTAATAAAATCTATCATCGACTGCCCGGCAATGCAGCAGATGTTTATTAAAAATATCGACGCCGACTTTTAAAATGCATCTGTGAAATCTGTCTTAACGTTATAAATTGCAATGTATCAATGAAAACCCATCAGAAGGCTCGCCTACGCCGCTACAAGAACATAATACGTACACTCGCTCGTAAAAGTCAAACTGTAGCGAAGAAAAAACGAGTTATTGTGCAAACAGGAGGGTCATTTCTCCCCATCTTATTTTCAGTTTTGGGCCCTTTACTGACTAGATTAATATAATGAAGAAAGTGGTAGTGATTCCCCACGAGGTGTACGCTTCACTGCAAAGAGACACGGATCTAGATCCCCGTAAAAGCAGACTTAAAAGAATGGAAAGCGAATTGTTAGCCCTATTAAACAGTGAATAAACACCTGATGAGAAAAGAATCTTATACCAAGAAGCTCTGCAGAAATTTCTTCACGAGTACGAAAATTATAAGATCCCTACGGAGATTCCTGTGGTTATTAGGCACAGCACGGGGGCCGATGGCGACATAGGATCTGTGTCCGACGATACAGCTGATCAACCAAAAAGATTAGCCACACAACATATCGAACATGTATTAAAAAGTACCCTCCCACTTACATTGAGGAGTAAAGGCTTAAGTCTTTATAATCTATTGAATGAGGATCCAGCCATACAATGGACCGATACAGGCGAGATCATTGTGGAAGGATCAAAGGTACAGGGATCGAATATCGTAGACATTGTCCATGATCTGGTGAGAAAGTGGGATAGGCCATCACCATCAGGCTGGAAGCATATTAAAGCAAGACTACAACAAATAAATGTCCCTAAAACGTTGATAGGAAATCTGAACAGGTTAAAAGACTTGGAACACGCAACGTCTGTGACACAATTAAAGGCGTCGTCACCCCCTGCGGTAACACCTTTGAAGAGGAGCAAGAAGAGGTTAAACCAACCCTACCCACGTGCCTCTAAAATATGCAAATGGCTAACGTATTAACTAAACGTTATTATGACATTTCTACCCCATCCTCTTACGGCGGCGTAGATAGACTGTACAGAAGTGTTTACGGAGTAGGAAAAAAAGATGTTGAAAGATTTTTGAGGGAGCAGGACGCTTATACGCTTCATAAGCCTGTGAGAAAAAGGTTTAAAACAGCCAAGACAACGGCTTCCTCGATTGATTCTATTTGGCAAGCAGATTTAACAGACATGCAAAGATATTCTGTGTATAACGATGGTTACCGCTACATTCTATTCATAATAGACGTATTCTCTAGATATCTGTGGCTAGTTCCTCTGAAAAATAAATCACCTGAAACAGTTGCTAAAGCCACCAAAACGCTAATGTTAAAAGAAAACAGGGTTCCTGGCTATTTTTGTACGGATATGGGGGAAGGAGTTTATAGGCCGTGCTTTTCAGAATATGTTGACAGAGTTTAATATCAGCTATTACACAACCAATTCTATACATAAGGCTTCTTTAGCTGAAAGAGTTGAGCGCACCATAAAGGAACGCATGCACCGTTATTTTACACATAAAAACACACAGATTTCTAGACATTCTGGAATCATTGGCATCATCCTACAACCGCTCACACCATCGCACGATTGGGGCAACACCTAACGAAGTTTTAGAAAGAGGTACGCTCCCGAGAAGAGATGGACCACCACCACCACCACCACACTCTGTGCGCTTCAAAATCAATGATTATGTAAGGCTGTCGCGTTCGGGGAATAAATTCGCAAAGGGTTTTGAGCAAGGATGGACACGCGAGATTTTTAAAGTTAGGGCTGTGAGACCTAAAGGTGTGATAATGATGTATTACATTGAAGATTTGAATGGGGAAGAAATCTCAGGAGGCTTTTACCGCGAGGAATTGCAGAAAGTTGCGTTTAATTTAGAAAAAAATGTGTTTAAAATTGAGAAAATTTTAGGAACCAAAGGTTCAGGAAGGAGAAAAATGTACCTGGTGAAATGGCTAGGGTACCCAGAAAGCTTCAACACCTATATAAAAGCTGATGCAATAATGAAGCTTAAATAGTATGCAACATGGCTCCAAACCATTTCTACGTCACACTCCCGTCCTCCTCGTCCCTGTCTGTACACCCTAACAACACGCTAGCCAACTTTGTAACAGAACTCCATGGGCACATTGAATTGGGTCGTGATTCGTATGAGGTGGGGATATGCGAAATTCAGCTGGACACCGTCTTTTTAAATATTGAACATAAAGAAACCGTTTTTACGATTCTTAGAGACATTGACGAGTGTGAAAAAGCTGGGGTAGCTATGGATGAAACTATGCGCATCGCTCGGACTAAGATTGCACGGTATTACAGTACAGAAGTAAGACTAGGGCCGGGTCAATATGGTTCGGCCGAGGATGTTGTGAGAGGCTTAAACGTAATTTTAAGAAACTCAAACCTTACGAATGATTTAGTATATGAAATCGTAAACAACCCTGCACATACACTAATCCTAAAATCAAAGACTAACAGATGTCTTAAAGAACATAGAAAGTTCAAAATTCTAACCAACGGCCAATATAGCGCAGCCTTCCAAAGAGACACATTTCACGAGACACAGTATAACTTGTCCAGATTAATGTATCAATTGAAGATGGAGAAATTGGCTGAAAGGTCCCCAGACATGTGCTATATTTACAGTAATATAGTGGAGCACCAGTTTGTTCGGGATACCCAGGCACGCCTGCTGCGCATTGCTCACATCCCCAACCATAGAGGAAGGAGTTTGAGTATTACATATGACAGACCCCATTATGTGAATGTCGCAACTAATTTAATAACCAATATCACAATATATATAAGAACGATTGAGGGCGAAAACTTCCCATTCGGTAACGGGAGCTTAACAGTGAAGCTACACTTTCGACGCACAGAGTTATAATGGATAGAAAGCCTTTCACCGTCTATCGAGGGATGCGATACCAGCGCGGTAGTGGACTTGGATCCATTTTTTCATCCATACTACGTACGGCTGTTCCTTTGCTGAAGAGGGGTGCCAGATACCTTGGAAGGAAAGCGCTACGATCAGGCCTTAACACTGCAGAAGACATATTGGCCGGGGCTAAACCTAAAGAAGCTCTAAAAAAACATTTAAAGCGTACACGGAACGAAATCATCAAAGATGCAAAGAGAAAAATGCGTGGTGGCGGGAAGAAGAAGAGGGCTCCCCGGAAGAAGAAGAAGGGGTCACGTGGTATTAAACGTAAAAGGCTATCAAAAAAGAAATGCTGTAAGCGAATGAAACCTATGGTTGACCACTTTTTTGACTGATATAAGCTAAGGATATTGATCTCATGAATCATAGTTTGTTTACCACTTGTCGAGAGAGGAGTCACTATTTCGCCATGGCACGCTTCATCCACCCATGTAGTTCACAATGCTGTAAATCGGAGCTGTCCTTTTTGAGCTCCCGCCAACCCAAGTTTCTATTGAGCACAGTGACTTTATTACAATTAACCCTTTAAACACAATTAGTTCCCCGAGTGCACCTATAGAATTCGTGATACCCAGCTCAGGTCCTTACTTTTTTGATCCAAGCTGTGTGCACATGTACGCTAAGCTACGTATAGCCCATTCTGATGGAACGGCCTGCGATGACAAATATGCTGTATACCCTGAAACAAACTTTCTGCACGCCATATTCAACCAGTGTGACGTATATTTAAATCAGACCAACATATCGGCAGGCACGGGGTACTATCATCTACGAGCCTATTTGGAAAATGTCCTCAACTTTTCCAAAGAAGCGAAGGCTACCTTTTTAAGTGCGGAGGGATATTATCAAACTAAAGATGAAAATAGTATAAAGGACAAATTTAAAAATTCTAAAAAGAAAATATACGAGTGTTTTGGACGGTTGCACACAGATTTCACTTTCCAGGAGAAGTTGCTTGTGAACGGGGTGGATATGAAAATAAAGCTCACCCGCACGAGTCCTGAGATCTGCTTAAATCTGGATGCGAATCAAGAAGAGGGTGCAAAGTCCGTTGTGGTTCACATTATGGACACATACCTCCGCGTACGGCGAGTGAAATTAAGTTCACCAAAACAACTAGAAATTGAGAAAAATTTACTAAACGCTACAGTGAAATATCCTATTAACAGAGTGCAGATCAAACTATATACGGTTCCTGCAGGGTTGGCATCGAAGCAGATAGAAAACATTGCCCTGGGAAATCTTCCTAAAAGGATATTAATCGGCATGCAGGACCACGCTTCGGTGAATGGAAAATATAAAAAGAGTGCCTTTAAATTCGAGAATTTCGGACTTAAAAATATAACTCTATACGTTAATGGCACTGCTTTGGGTGGAACAATGGGTACGGACTATTCATCAGACGCTGTGTTACCTCTTTGTGCCAGAGCTTATAGTAATCTGACCCATATTGCAGGTGATTGTGATGAGCTTGGTAATGGGGTAACGCAGGAAGAATTCATTGATCAATTTAACCTTTATCCGTTTGACATTACACCTGACTTATCTGCTAGCGTAAATACCCATTTAACACCACAGCAGAGCGGTAACATCTCAGTGCGGCTGGAATTCGCCAAGCCTATAGACGCTCCTATTAGTGTACTAGTATATCTCGAATCGCAAGCCCTAATAGAAGTAGATAGATTTAGAAGCGTTATCACTGACTTTTAAAATGGATGCTAATACACTTCAGAAAGTAATGGAGCGAGTCACACGTTCCAAATTTATCGGCGTGTTTGCGAAGAATGAAACATTGAGTTTGCCAAGTACGCGAGAATGCGGTAGTCTTATTGTGAACACAGACATCATCGGTAATGAAGGGATTCACTGGATCGCTGTCTATTTTAAAAATAGACAGCGTCTGTACTATTTTGATTCACTCGGTACTCAACCCTGGAGTGACCCTATTATTGTAAAATTTCTCGCTCAGTTACATATTCCCGAAGTTGTATGGAACCCATTTCCTATGCAGGGATATTTTACTAATGTTTGCGGAATGTACTGTGTCTCATTTCTCATGCATATGTCAAATGATAAAGAATTTATAAATTTTTTAAATTTATTTGACCCGTGTCACACTCACCGAAACGATGAAATGGTATGCAGACAGATAAAAAACCGTTTTTCAATTGTACGTACTCGTTGTATATTATAATGTTTTTGTTCGTATATTTGTAACGGTATATTCGTTTATTGTACTGATTTCTTTCATTTAATAAATTTATGAAAATATATTGTCTTCTTATCCCAAAAAGATCGAAAAACACTTACATTATTTCGGTGTGACATTGTTAACTGATCAGTATACCCTCCCTATTCCGAGATTCTTCAAAAGATTGTATAACTCGTGTCAAATCCTCATCGGACCTTAAAGGAATAATGAAAACATATACAGAGTATACAGACATACAGATCCCCATTATGTGAAGATATCTTTGGTTCGAGGAGTGAACGCCATAAAAATTTCGATTTTAGCATAATGGGGAAATAACACTGATTGACATTTTTGGCGAGTATCTATTTGACGAGATACTACAACTCTCCATATATATATATATATATAAAATTCTAATTATAGACACTTACATTTCTATGGTAGTCCCTTGCGTCGGGTTGTAAGGAGCGTCACTGCAAATATCTTCTACGGTTTGCGTTGAAAATAGTTCGCCACAATCAGTCGCATTGAAAAGACTAATTGTGGTTAATGCTGCAGTATCACGTTCTTCATACAAGTCTGGGGAGACGTACAGGTCCATGGTGGAGGATGTGTGACACTGCTGACTGATCAGTATATCATCCATATTCCGAGGTTCTTCAGAAGATTGTATAACACGTGTCAAATCCTCATCGGACCTTAAAGGAATAATGAAAACATATACAGAGTATACAGACAGACAGATCCCCATTATGTGAAGATATCTTTGGTTCGATTACCAATTTCGATTTTAGCATGATGGGGAAATAACATTGATTGACATTTTTGACTAGTATCTATTTGACGAAATACTACAACTCTCCGTATATATATAAAATCGAATTATGGACACTTACATTTCTATGGTAGTCCCTTGCGTCGGATTGTAAGGAGCGTCACTGCAAATATCTTCTACGGTTTGCGTCGAAAATAGTTCGCCACAATCAGTCGCATTGAAAAGACTAATTGTGGTTAATGCTGCAGTATCACGTTCTTCATACAAGTCTGGGGAGACGTACAGGTCCATGGTTGAGGAATGATTATTCACTGATGCGAAAATAGCTACTGTTACTCCCAACTGAAAATATCCCCTTTTATATGCACATTCGCCAAGCTCCGCCCAAAAGACCAGATGTTCGTAGTGATTGGCTGCCGATGTAGCTGGGTGGAGCTATGACGTGTACCAATCCGCTATAACGAGACCGGACGAGTAACATATATATAAAATCGAATTATAGGCACTTACATTTCTATGGTAGTCCCTTATATTATATTTTTTACTTACAAATTATTAGTATTGTTTGTTAACATAATTGTTAACTTATTTTATAATAAAGAAATTATATCCTAATTATATTTTAAAAAGAACATTCGGTTTCAACGTTAAGCTGTGGTCTAAGGCGGCGTGGCATGAATAAATACTAAAATAAAATTAAATGTTAAAAATCTTTATTCATACGTTATTAAAAGTTAAAAATCTTTATTAATAAAACAGGATAGAAGCATATGAAAGTCAAGGTAAACTATAGTTGCAAATTATAGTTAGGTTATACGATGTTTTTCGGGCATACTACTGCCTCGGGTTAAATGATCCTGTTATTTTAAATCACGTATTTGAAAGAGTTAATCATTATTGCTACATAGAAAAAATCGTGCATTACGATGTTTTTCGGGTATACTACTGCCTCGGGTCAAATGGTCCTGTTATTTTAAATCACGTATTTGAAAGAGTTAATTATTATTGCTACATAGAAAAAATCGTGCATTACGATGTTTTTCGGGTATACTACTGCCTCGGGTCAAATGGTCCTGTTATTTTAAATCACGTATTTGAAAGAGTTAATTATTATTGCTACATAGAAAAAATCGTGCATTACGATGTTTTTCGGGTATACTACTGCCTCGGGTCAAATGGTCCTGTTATTTTAAATCACGTATTTAACGACACATCGCGCTCATTTCCATTGCTATATATGGCTCTAGGATCGGCCCCGACGAGATGTATTTCGTAGGTTAGGTTAGGTCTCTTACATATAAAAGTCCATGTGGTAGAGCAGGGGTGCTCAGACTTCGGAGACCTTAGGGCAAAATTTGCTAACTATTATCTTTGGCGGGCACAAACACCAAAATTTTCCCCTAATTTATGAACTAAAAATAATGATTATGATTAGCTTTAAAATGCCTTTCAACATTATATTTTTTGGCAACAGCTAGAGTAGATTGGCATATTAAGCATATACATTTAGAATTTATGTTTGAGAAAAAGTAAATATCTTCCCATTCACTTTGAAAATTATACGTCCTTATAGTCTTATCACTGGTTCGTGTCGCCATTATGAAGCCCTGTCAATAAAAATAAAATTAAATAATGTAATTTTTAAAAAAAATATTTTGCGATCTAGCCACTAATATCAGAGGCTGAACTTTTACCACTTGAAACTTCAAAATCGGACATGCTGCCGGTCGAAAATGCTAAACTTTTAATACTAAATGTGAAAAACGTCAAATTACGTAAAAAACGACTTAAAAATAGACAAATTTCAAATTCGCATCCACACACAAGATGACACGAACGGGTGAACGGTCGACATGATGCTAAACTTTTAATACTAAATGTGAAAACGTCAAATTACGTAATAAACGACTAAAAAATAGACACATTTCATGTTCGCATCCACACACAAGGTCACGCGGACAGGTCAAACGCGGAACTAAATATCGATCCGCCCACTCATCTTTATAAAATCAATAAAAATTCGAAAAGACACAGAAAGCCTAGCGAGTCGTTTCTAAAATGCCTTCTGATTGGTTGTATTTTCACGAAACACCCAATCAGCCAACTCGATTCATTATATCCGTTGAAATAGAATCGTCGCTTTAAGCGACACAGAAATTGGCGGAGCAAAGCAATGGTTTCAGACATGTTTTAAACATGTATGTGAGCGCTCTGCTCGCATGTAAAAATTCATTTCTGTAATTTTATATTGCCAGTTAAGATTTCATTTAGGCCGGCTATTCCAAAATAAACCAGCGGGCACATTCAAATCCATGGCGGGCACACGTGTGCCCGCGGGCACGGGTGTGAGCACCCCTGTGCAAGGTAGAGTAAGCAACGAATCCCATCGACGAGATGTATTTCTGAACCCATGTTAAACTGGAGGTCTAATTTACGAGCGAGTGCACGTTCTTGTACCGCCGTAGGCGAGAAAGAGTTAATTAGTATTGCTACATAGAAAATCGTGCATTATGATGTTTTTTTCGATTATTATTTATTGAACAAAACTCTCGCTCTCTTTCTATATATATATATATATATATATATAGAAAGAGTGGTCTGGAAGGAAGTTTACCAATGATTAAATTCTCTTTGCGAGTGACCCGTTGCCCGCGTCGGGCTAACCTTTGGTTAGCTTCCGCCCGAATTGTTCATTCTGACGAAGGTCAAGCTTTTCACTCCACCTTAGACCTACAGTTTAACGTGGATTCCGAACCACGACCCATCAGCAGCCCAGCGTCTTGACCACTAGGCCTCCTAGGGTACCCATTTATCTACCAACCACTTTCTTTTATTATGTGGAAGGATGAACAGCTGGGCTTTGCTGCGCGCCGGCTGCCGTCGGGTATCGAACCCGGGTCCGATGGATTCGTAATCAGCGACGCTAACCACTACACCACCGAGGCGCCATATATATATATATATATATGTAACGAATTATTTATTGGGTAACTTTTGGAAATTGCCAAAACGTAGTGTAAAATGAGGGAGGCTGAGGGTCGAGGATATAAAGAAATATAACCGAATTATATTTTAAAAAAGCATCTCATCATTATATTTCTATATGACACCATACAAAATACGCGTAAATATTTGTAGAAGTAATAACAATGATAAAATTAATATCCTGAGTCTGTGGTGGTTTCTGCTCGAACAGCTTAAACCATCGACCCGAAAAAGGTCTCTAGGGACACGATTCGAACGAAAAAGGTCTCTTGGGACACGATTCGAACTGATTTAGTTTCTGCCTTTCATCGTGTGTGTGTGTGTGCATGAGTTGTTTATTATATATATATATATATATATATATATATATATACAGTACTGGCCAAATTATTAGGAATTTTTTAAAAATTTCATTTTTTGGTATAAAATGTTAAATTAAACCAATTTTAAACGTTGAAAAGTTATTTATTTCTACACAAGATACATGGTCATTATTTAGCAATAGTTTAGTACTTAGTTTGACCCCCCTTAGCTGCCTTAAGGGCTGCGACACGCTTCGGCATGCCATGAATCAATTTTTTGCATAATTCCTTAATACGTGTAGAGTGAAACCAGTCTTGAATAAGTCGCTCTATGAGTTGGTGTTTTGTTGTTATCGGCGTTTCATGGATTACGTCCTTTAAAATACACCATAAACTTTCGATTGGGTTCATGTCTGGAGAATTTCCAGCCCATGGGAGCAACCGAACACTATTTTCATGACACCATTTTTTAACCGACTTTGCCGTGTGGCATGGAGCTGAGTCTTGTTGAAAAATCCAACGTCTATTACCATACCATTCCCTTATTTGAGGCAGTAGACGTCTTCTTAGTACTTCTATATACTTGACTTGGTTCATATTCCCCTCAACAATGCTCAAACGACTAGTTCCATGCACAGAAATTGCTCCCCAAACCATGATCTTTTGTGGAAATTTCACCGTTTTCATCAGACACTCAGGCAAAAATTCTTCTCCAGGCCTCCTTCTTACACTTTGAACACGATCGTCAAGCACGGCAATCGTTGACTCATCGGAGAACACCACCTGCAATCAAAGAAAGCCCTGTGAAAGAGTCAGTGCATAGCGTATGAAGTACAGCTAAAACGAAGTACAGTATGACTTGCTGCTTTACAGATATTTTTACTGCAGTTTTATCACGTACTGTAAATACACTTCTATGCATACTGTATTTACTGTATTAACATTCTATTTAATGTTAAATATTATTCTTACCTGTTCCCAATCCTCACTAGTCCAGTTAATGTGTTCCTTTGCCCATGCAAAACGTGCCTTCTTCATAGCCTCAGTGAGCCTGGGCTTCTTCCTTGGGCGGTAGGCTTTGAAGCCGGCAGTTAGAAGCCTCCTGTTGACTGTTCTACGACTAATATTGATGCCATCAGCCGCTAGACTACTGGAAATGTTTTTTGCAAGTAGCTCTTCTATTTCTAAGAGACAAAATTGCAATCTGTCTATCAGTTCTTGGAGTCGTTACCCTTTTTCTGCCGCATCTTCCAACCCTTTTGGGGTCTACATTTTCTCCAAATACCATTTTTTTCTTAATACGAAGTACTGACTGTGGTTAAACATGGAGTTTGGCAGCGATTTCCTTTTGTTTAAATGTAGAAGAAGTTAATAAAACCTGTATTTGCCCAATTTTCCGTGGACTCGTCATTCTTTCGCCCCATTTTCAAATTCACTTAAAAACTGTAACAAATAATTGCCGAAATTGGGTAAATACACTATTTAAATTAAACGGTAGTTACAATGACACGTAAAAGAAAGAGAAACACACCCGCATCGCACGACAACCAAACGACAATTGACGAACAAACACGCTTCGTTCGACTAAAGAATTATGCAAAAAATTGATTCATGGCATGCCGAAGCGTGTCGCAGCCATTATGGCAGCTAAGGTGGGTCAAACTAAGTACTAAACTATTGCTAAATAATGACCATGTATTCTTGTGTAGAAATAAATAACTTTTCAACGTTTAAAATTGGTTTAATTTAACATTTTATACCAAAAAATGAAATTTTAAAAAAATTCCTAATAATTTGGCCAGTACTGTGTATATATATCAAGAGTGGTCTGGAAGGAGATGCTTCATAATTTTCTTTTCCGGACGTTTTTCCCACTGTTATTCGTGACTTAAATATTTATAATAAAAATCAAGTGTCTAAAAAGTTATTTAATAAGCAGAAATAAGATGTTTAAAAGAACAGATATTCTCCGACCCCGCTATAGTGGCTTGGGCAATTCCAAATGAATAATTTCTTTATTTTTCGTCATTTTTTCATTTTTTCGTCGCAGGAATGAGGCTATATGTTTCATAAGTTTTCATCTCGTTTGGTGGAATTGTATCGTAAATTATTTAAATGAAGTTTCATAATTATTTAATAAATTAATTGGTTTTACTGTTATTTAGGAAAATTTATATTGGGAGCAAACGTTACAATAATAAGCTTATGTCGATATAGTTACCCATAAAAGTTTTAATTCGGTGATGCTCTCATAATTCGTTGGGTAACCCTTATAAAAATTCGTTTTCTGTCTAACGAAATAGGGTAACTTTGTTAAGATGTTTAAAAGAACAGATATTCTCCGACCCCGCTATAGTGGCTTGGGCAATTCCAAATGAATAATTTCTTTATTTTTCGTCATTTTTTCATTTTTTCGTCGCAGGAATGAGGCTATATGTTTCATAAGTTTTCATCTCGTTTGGTGGAATTGTATCGTAAATTATTTAAATGAAGTTTCATAATTATTTAATAAATTAATTGGTTTTACTGTTATTTAGGAAAATTTATATTGGGAGCAAACGTTACAATAATAAGCTTATGTCGATATAGTTACCCATAAAAGTTTTAATTCGGTGATGCTCTCATAATTCGTTGGGTAACCCTTATAAAAATTCGTTTTCTGTCTAACGAAATAGGGTAACTTTGTTAAGATGTTTAAAAGAACAGATATTCTCCGACCCCGCTATAGTGGCTTGGGCAATTCCAAATGAATAATTTCTTTATTTTTCGTCATTTTTTCATTTTTTCGTCGCAGGAATGAGGCTATATGTTTCATAAGTTTTCATCTCGTTTGGTGGAATTGTATCGTAAATTATTTAAATGAAGTTTCATAATTATTTAATAAATTAATTGGTTTTACTGTTATTTAGGAAAATTTATATTGGGAGCAAACGTTACAATAATAAGCTTATGTCGATATAGTTACCCATAAAAGTTTTAATTCGGTGATGCTCTCATAATTCGTTGGGTAACCCTTATAAAAATTCGTTTTCTGTCTAACGAAATAGGGTAACTTTGTTAATTCTATTAAAGCGTAATGAAAGAGGCGCTTGTGTTATTTTATACGGTTGAATCTTCAGACTGAATAACCATATAAATATATATTGTGGTATTTTATATGGTTCATTAGTTTATTATATATACAAGTACATTTGGAATAACAGCCGTCATATATGTGTTACACGATTAATGGGACACATGGCGCTATCTGGCAACTCAGCCAGAATAGAGGATTATAAAAGATCGCGAAGCTGGTGAAGAACCATTCCCCCTCGGCTCCAGCCGAGTAAGGAGCTCTGCTCCTTCTATTTCTGGCCCTTTGGTAAACCCCTTAGTGGCCTCTTAGGTTAGGGAAACGAAAATAAATTGGGGGAGAACTCCACTCTGTCCTTCAGGTGTCTCTCTCCCTCCTTCAGGTGTCTCTCTCTCTCTCTCTCTCTCTCTCTCTCTCTCCTGCATGTATCTTCCTCCTTCAGGTGTCTCTCTCTCTCTCTCCTGCATGTTTGCCTCCAGCATGTGTACTCCTGCATGTGTGCGTATGTGTGTACCTCCAGCATGTGTACCTACTGCATGTGTACTCCTGCATGTGTGCGTATGTGTGTGTACCTCCAGCATGTGTACCTCCTGCATGTGTACCTATCCTCTCTCCTTCAGGCGTCTCTCCCTCCTACAGGCATCTCTCTTCTTCAGCTCTCTCTCCTTCAGCTGTCTCTCTCTCTCTCTCTCCTTCAGGCGTCTCTCTCACCTTGGCTCAGCCAACTGGCTGATTCTGGCTGATTAGGAGCCTATAAAACAACGCCAACTCGGCTGAAGTCTTAATGTGCACTTGGCTCCTGCCAGGTGAACACCTCTCCTCCTTTCTCTCCTCCTCCTCCTTTCTCTTGGGGGATAACGCCGCCTCCAAGTTTTCCCCCCACCCCCTTTGCAACATCCCCCTTTGCAACATTACATAATAACCTGCAACATTCTTGCACTCTCCCCTTTTGCGGCTATACTACTGAAGCCAAGTGCATTCAAATTACCGTAAGCTGGCCATTCGTCTGAATGTATAACTGATCCTTTTGCGCATTCTCATACAATAATAGGAACTAGTGTTTCCCTATCGCGCCTCTCCACATAAAAGTAGCGACATTCCTTTTCTTGCCTGAGCCCAAAAACCCACGGTCCATCTATTCGTTTTCCGTGGTTCCTATTGTTGTCTACATCCACGTCACTATCTTCACTTAGGGGAGCATGATCGCCAGTGAGTAGTCTGCCACGATTATACTTCCTACGACCTGCAAATCTTGCTTCGTCTATTTGGATTGGATTGTTTTCGGTACCAGTCATTTGACCTCTAAAACGGAGCGAAACTACTATACCACACACCTCCCTACATAAATTGTACCAGTCCGTAATAGTTTGACCGCTCTTTCCAGTTAAAGTCATTGCAGTACGCTTGGGTATTTCGAGTAAAAAAAGGAACATCAATTCTAGAATGTCACACACAGTCAGATTGCTATGAACTCTATTATTTAGATCTGTAAAGTAAAAAAATTAATTTCCTTTCCTTATTGAGCGGGAAGTTTGGCAACCTTTTTTGGGGCAACGAAGAATAGGGCGAAACTCTCCACCTCTATCTCGCTTACGTTTCTCCTGCATTTCACTGCCACAACGATGACATGGTTCAGCGTCTGCAACTTCACGAATAAGGCCACGCTCGCGCAAAAAAAGTAACGGCACTCTGTTCGGATGCACTAACAGTTGTATAAAATTCACGTAAACGCATTTTGAAAAAGGGCTAAAAACAAACATTAAAAAAATGGCACAGGTGTGTGTTTTCTTTGAAATCTCAGATGTGACTGTCTGGAATTAAATTTTTTTCCGCCTTTTTGATTTCTTCTTCTTTTTCTGGCTTCCGGGTCTGTGAACTAATTATCTTAGGTAGACCGCACAAAAATTAGAGGTAGATTCACTTTGCTAGGTAGACCGCACATTAACCAGCACCGGTTTCGATATATATATATATATACACAGGGTGTTTCAAAAAGAGTTATATGATTTCAACGTTCTGTCATTTCATTGTTTATAACGCTGTACCCTTCTCTTTTTCAGGTTATGGTGGTGGTGTTGTGACATGTATAATATATCATCAGTAGGACTCCCAGTCAATCATGGTGTTCAGTAAGGACCAGAAAGTAAAAATCGTAAGTTTATGGTTTGAGACTAAATCATATGTGGAAGTGCGCCGGCGGTTCTGTCATGATAACAATCTCCACACGCGCAATGGACCCTCAAATTGTGACATTAAGCGATTTGTGGAGCAGTTTAAAACAAAGGGAAGTTTGGAAAACCATAGTAAAGGCAATAGTGGTCGCCCACCAAGTGTCACAAAGAACCAAGTCAACATTGATCTTGTCAGAGATTCAGTTGTCAACAGCCCCAAGAAATCTCATCGGCGCCGCTCCCAAGAACTGGCTATCTCACCCTCATCTGTGTCGCATTCTGAAAAAAAGAACTCAAGCTCTACCCTTATATCATATCTACAAGGCATAAACTTACTGTGAATGACATGACAAGTCGAATAACAATATGCAACTTGCTCAGTGATAGGATGGAAAGGTACCCGAACTGGATCAACAGTGTGTGGTTCAGTGATGAAGCTCACTTCCACTTGAATGGGGCCATAAACAACCATAACAATATCTTCTGGGGCCAAGAAGCACCTAAGGAAGTGTCTGAGAGGTCGCTCAAGGGCCCCAAGGTGACATGTTTCTGCGCATTGAATGCTAGATGCGGGATGCTTGGACCTTGTTGGTTCGAAGACGCAAATGGCAAAACTCAGACTGTGAATGGGGAGCGTTACCGTGCTGTCTTACAGAGATTTCATGCTGACCTCGCTCAACTTTTGACACCGTATCAACTCAGAATGGCATGGTTCATGCAGGATGGTGCCCCTCCGCATACAGCTGGAGAAACTATCGATCTGCTTCACCAGTTGTTCGGAAACCGGCTGATCAGTCTGGGCACAGCACACGAATGGGCGCCGCATAACCCCGATCTCAATCCCCTTGACTTTTATTTTTGGGGAGCTGCCAAGGGCACAGTCTACGCTAATAAACCCCCAACACTTGCTCTTGTAAAGCAGGAGGTGGCAGATTTTTGCCAGGTAGTCACCCCAACCACGTGCAGAACAGTTATGTAACACGAGGTGACACCCCCACCCCCATGTAACACTGTAACACCTGACCTAACACCCCCACCCCATGTAACACACTGTAACACCTGGCCTAACACCCCCACCCCATGTAACTGTAACTCCTGGCTTAACACCCCCACCCTCTACTTTCTTCTGCATTACATAATTTTCGAATGGCCCCTTATGGTTGTTGTTGTTGTTGTTGTTGGTTAGCCGACCAGCCCATCCTGATCGAGCAAGCCGGCGGCACGCAGGTAACCGATCGCCCTCTCCGGAGTGGACCAGAGGTTCAGCGCATTAGTGATGTTGTGTTGTGTTCGATGTTGTGCTAGAGCAGTACAGTCTGTCATAATGTGTTCAGTTGTTTGTGGTGTGTCCTGGCACGGTGGCGGGTCTTTTCGTCCAACTTCTTTTCGTCCAACTTCTTTTCGTCCAACGTCTTTTCGTCCAACTGTTATTTCGTCCAACCTCTTTTCGTCCAACCTCTTTTCGTCCGATAAATGGAAATAAAATGAAAACCATTAAAATAAGGCAATTTATTTTTATTCGTTCAGAAGAACATACAACTAAATTGTAAAATGTTTAAATCCATAAAACAAGAGAATTTAGAGAATTTTAAAAATTACAACACATACAATTACACATATACATATATCACATTTAATCATTAAAAGGAATGAAGATTAAAGGCCACACCTCGCAAAAATTCGGGTTTCTTAGTAGAATCATATCCTTCAACCAAAGTTCGCAAACGCTGATTAATTCTCTTGTATTTTGTTTGTTTAGTCGAAGAATGTGTGTAATTTTTGTTTGAATGTAGCATTCTTCATGTTCCAAAGTTCTTATAAGCCGCCAAATATTAGGGTGAGTTGCGCCCACAGAAAACCTTAACGAGGAATGGTATCCTTCTAAAGCGTTATTTGTTCTCGGCAAATCATTAAGTATTCTTTCATTGACATTCCATAATTCCATTGGAAAAGTTGGGACTTCTCTTCTTCGCCTAGCACCGCGACCTTTCACAACACCCATATAATTTAAATCAAAGTAAGTTATAAACTCTTTTGGAATTTCTTCATCATCTGTGAGTTCTTCATAAGCTTCTTCCACATCACTCACAGGAAGGAAGGCCAATGCTGAAAAGCATCTTATTTTTAAGCAGAATTCAGAATCAGTATTGTATTTTTCCCTTAAACCCAAGTCAGTAGTTTTCCGATATATTGATTGTCCTAAATGAAATAAACAACCTACAATTGAACAACTTGGAAAAATAGAACTGAATGCTTTATGAATGGCAATTTCAAAGTCGACCATCAGTTCACTTGGATTCACTAAAGGCTGTATAACTTTCAGTTGTGAGAATAGTCGTTGATAAGTTTGTTTTGATTTATCTGGTAACAGTGCGAATATACGTGGAAAACTGCATTCTCCGATTTGCACATGGATGCAAAATAGCTGAGTCCACTGATCAGGTGCAGCTTTGAAAGTTCCATCACATGACCACGTAGAATGCGAGGCAAGGTCATTTAGTGCACTGTCTGTTGCAAATATTAAAATACGTTGGGTATCCTGTGAACCAGAGTCAAATCTTAACCCCTTCCGCACGACTTTGCCTCAGCAACGTATGGTGCAGTATACGACTTTCATGACGAACGCACGCTCGTCATCGTAGGAAGGGGTTAAAAACAGTTCACCACTACTAAATTTTCTAAACTCATCTGGAATTTCAAAGCTGTGTCTGCTGTTTGGAAGAGTAGGAATTCCTTCAACTTTTTTTCTGCATTTTTGTATGGTTCTTGAAATCACTGGGATGGAAGGAAGTTGGGCATGGGTGTTTTGATCAAGACTTGTGACTTTCAGAAATAATGTTACGAGTGCTTTTTGTAATAGACTGAACTGCCTCATCCTTCATTTCAGCAACCGCAATTCTAGCATTTAAAGAAGCAATTTCAGCTGGATGCTGGTGAACGCCAGATACATACACAACTTCCGGTATATCATTATCCGTTACTCTATGAATACGCACAGAACACGAATTTCTTTTCTCACACCGCCAATAATCCTTTTCCAGTTTTGAATTTCGGGAGTGAAAGTCATACACATAATTGTTTTCGTCTGCTAACTTAGCCTTGCCTTTCGAAGACTTTATGAATTTCGCCATTTCTCTTGTCTAAGGGATATTACTCACTTGAAAATAATAGAAAAATGGCCAAACAATTCACTGACGACCATGTAACTGTATATCTTTTAAGGAAAATGATTGTAGATTATGCAGCTCGCATATTGTAAACTCTCATTTCTCATTGGAGGTCATGCATGACGTCAGACGTCTGCCAAGGTCATGTAGCTACCATATTGTAAACCATCCTAATCTAAAGCTATATATGTTTTAGGTTTAATAAAATCAATTTTCCAATTTTATTTATTACTATTTTACTATTTCATTGGACGAAAAGACGTTGGATGAAAAAACAGTTGGACGAAAAGACGTTGGACGATAAGACGTGGTCGAAGTGACGTTGGACGAAAAGACGCCGGACAAAAAGACGGTGCTAAGTTAACTTGATCCGATCTGCTCAGGCTGGTCTCTGATCTGTTAATGGGTGGCGGCTTCGCACCGAGGACTGCATTCGGACAGAGTCGTGTCAGTGCTTTGTGGGTTAGGTGTGTGTATGTGTTTTCTGTACTGTGTGATGTCTGTGGGGCGTGGTATGGAATGGAGTATTTGGTTATAATGTCTCTGGTATTACCTTAATGATGCGAGGTGTCGGTGCATGATTGTACATGTTGTGGGTTAGTTGTCGCTGCTGCCATGAATTGTGTTCCCGTCATGTCTAAATGTTCCCTAACTTTCAGTATTTTTGTTTCTGTGTGCAGGTGTTCTGTTGGTGTTGTTTGAATGCATCTTGTAATGATACGAAGTGCGTTGTTTTGTATTGTCTGTAAGGTGTTTATATGTGTGTTTGAGATAATGGGTGCCCAGCATGGGCTAGCATAGTCCATAACTGAGCGAATATATTGTTTGTATATGAGTGTTGTTGTTTCCTGCTAGTGTCCAAAGTTTGTGCCTGTTAGTACCCTAAGCGTGTTAAGTCTTGAGTACATTTGTTTTTAATGTCCTGAATGTGGTTTGCAAAAGATAATGATGTGTTGTATGTGAACCCAAGTATTTTGGTCCTGTGAGTGTGTGGAATGTTAATGTTGTTTAGTGTAAGCTGTGGAGTTATCTGGTGTTCTTTTGTGTTGCTTGAAAGCAAGGTGATGGTTGATTTTGTGGGTGCTACTTTGAGTCTATTGTGTGTGAGCCAGTCTTGTATACTGTTTGTGTATGTTTGTAGGTTATTTGTAGCGGTGTCGATGTTGTTGTGGGTGAATGTTAGAGTGATATCATCTGCATATGTTGATAAGGTAAGCTTGTATTGTGTTGGAAAGTCATGCATGTATAAGTTGAACAGTGTTGGTGAGAGAACAGAACCTTGAGGGACCCCGTTTAGAAAAAGCTTGTTTTTGGATGACTGTGCATGTTTGTGTTGAGTATTTTGTTTATGAGAGGGAAGCGTGGGATAGTATCAAATGCTTTACTAATGTCTATTGTTGCTAATAGTGTACGTTCATCTGGTCGTCTGGAGTTGGTCATCCATGATGAGCTGAGTGAGGTTAGTGAGTAATGTCGTGGTTGAGTGGTTAGGTCTGAATCCATGTTGAGTAGGCGATAGTGGTATGTGTAGGTTGGTGATTTGTAAGATTAGTCTTTCTGTTACTTTGGAAGGTGTGCATAGTAAAGTAATGATGTCTATAGGAAGCTGGTTCTGTTGGGTTTGTTTGGTTTGAGTAGTGTAGTAATTTTACCTTGTTTCCATATGTCAGGAATAATGCAGTGTTGGTATGAATATGTGCTGATGTTTGTGAGAGCTAGTATTCCCTGTGGGCCCAAGTGTTTAAGGTGTATGTTAGATATGTTGTCTGGTCCAGTAGCCTTCGAATTCTTAAATGTTTTTGATGATCTTGGTGGTCTGGTCTGTAATGAAGGGTGTAATGGTCGTGTCGAGTCTGTAGGTTTTCTTGTATCTGGCTGTTTGTCTGTCTGCGTGTTTCTGATTGTTGTCTCTGTTTAAGTGACTTATCTTTGCGTAGTGATTAACTAGAATGTTAGCTTGTTGTGTATATGTTGGGATATTATTTTGGCTGCGACAGATAGCCGCGTGTGAGGTGTGAATGCCGCTGTTAGAGTGGGTAATGCTGTTTATAGCCTGGATGTATCTATAGAGTGGTTTAGTGTTGTTATGAATTCCCTAAATGTTTCTGTTTCTTTTTTTTTAGTTTGTTGTTTATTTCTGTGTTGAGCTGTTGTATCTGCTGTTTTATGACTTCTGTGTGTGGTGTTTGTGTGTTATGTTTGAGGTTGTTACGTTGCCTTATGAGATGGGCTATTTCTCTAGTGTAATTTGGGTTGTATTTCCTAATGTTGCCCTTGGGTATGTATTTGTTTGCATTATTGATGATCTGATTAAATGTCTTGAGTGTTGTATTGATGTTTATGATGGGTGTGCTGTTTAATGTGGTGAATTGTTCCTCAGTCTGTATTTTGAACTGTTCCCAATCAGCTTTCTTGTAATTTCTGTAAGTGTGCCTAAGGCTGTTGGGACAGAGTGTAGAACGTGTTGTAATGATGATGGGCAGGTGGTCTGATGACAGTTGTTTTCTATTCTCCAGTGTGTATGTGTTGCTAGTGAGGGAAACAGAACGTTATGTCTTGGGAGGAGTTTGAGTATCCTGCTTGGTGTGGTATGTGTGTATGGTCTTTTGTATTAAGAATGAAGAGGCTGTTTAGTTGTGTGGCTATGTTGGCGCCTCTAGTGTTGCTTTGGTTGTGCAGGTACCAACTAGTGTCTTTAGCGTTGAAGTCTCCTCCTAAGAAGATGACATTAGTGAGAGAGGCCAGATTGTGTAACTGTGGATTGTAATTGGCTGGCACCTGAGGTGAACTATCTGGTGGGATGTAAATGTTGATTAGTGTGGTGTGTTTTGCGCGTGTTTTAATGTTAACTACTTGTATTTCTATCGTGTTATCTGTTTGGATTGTGTTTGTAATATTTTGGGTGGCATCAGTGAAGGTAATGCTGGCAGTCGATAGCCTGTTGCGTGGCACGGTCAGAGTGCCGATCGGCTCCCAGGGCCGGACCTATTCTCAGCGTGCTATTTTTTCATTTACGGGGAGCAATTGCGTGCTCCCCGGACTACTCTTACTCTCCGGCGATATTAAGACTAATCAGGCCCCACTACAACTTACACATGTCACCATACACAAAGACAGACAGAATAGCACCATGAGACACATACAGAAGTATAATATTAACATATTACAGTACAACGTAGATGGCTTCACAAACAAAATCATGCAGCTTAGCAGGCGCGGATCCAGGGGGGGGTCGAGGGGGTCCGGACCCCCCCCTGCTCACGGTGACCAACGATTTTTCGATTATGAGGTGCTCATGAACATGTACTATGACACTCCGATTGAGACTGACAAAGTGGTCCGAATGTTCATACAGAAACATCCGCGGCGTTTGTTTGCTCCTATATATGAAAAATAAGACCTGAAGACTTAAAATGGCTTAAGGTACATGTATCCCGGTTGCCAAAAATTAATTTCCTTAAAAAGAATAAAGAAAAAAAGTTTATGTCCGATCCTGAGACATTTCAGACCTGGCCTGGGTGTGTGAACAAGCAGGATTTTGATAACGGGAATATACTTCAAATCCATCTAAAGCTATCTTCAAATATGAAAATTTCCTACCGAGGGGGGGACACCCCCCCTCGGGCACCCCCCCTAGCGCTCTTCGCTCGCGCGTCCTCGGCCTTCGGCCGAGGACATATCAGTAACGAGCCCCACCAAAACTAGACCCCCCTCTGTTTAAATTCCTGGATCCGCCCCTGCTTAGGGAATTCGTACACAAACAAAACATTCACATAGCACTTATACAAGAAACAAAACTAAAACACACACACAAAACCCCCACCATCCCCTGACTTCACGGCAATCCGTCAAGATCGTACTGGGAGTCACGGGGGTGGACTCATCACTTACATACGTAAAAGCATTAGCCCGTTATGGTAGTTAGCGTTAGTGTTAGCGGGCACAGTACTGCGTATTATGCATTATAATTTTCTTTCAGGTTTATAATTAATTCATATTGTTGTACGTTATCTGATTGCATAAACAGTTAATATGATAGGCTTATCTATTGATTTTATGGGTTTATTATATTTTGAAATTTTTTTGTGGGGCGTACAATAACCCCCTTAATTAACATTGTGTCGATGGGAAAATATACTTCACTATACGCGGTAGTTTCCAGGAACACAACTACCGCGTATAGCGAGGTATACTTGTATATACTATTTATATGAAATGAAATTGTGACTGATATACTGGCCCGGATTTAGGTGGGGGCCCAGGGAGGCCATCCCTCCTGACATGAATGCTGATCGGTATAGAGGTTTTAAAAGGCCATTTATTGGGTTTCTATGAGATCCATGGGTGCAATATTTTATGCAGGACAATGCACCGTGTCACACTGCAAAAAAAATTTAAAATGGTTTGCTGACAACAATATTGAACTTCTTGAATGGCTTGGTAACTCACCTGACTTAAATCCAATAGAGAACTGTTGGAATTATATTAAGAACAAGCTTGCCAAATGTGATACAATAACTATTCCGAAACTCAGGAATGAAATACTGAAAATGTGGGTATCAGATATGGACTTGGAATACTTCCAGAAACTTGTCGATTCTAAACCCAAAAGGCTGCAAATGGTCATCAAGGCTCGAGGCAACATGACAAAATATTAATATGTAATTATCAAAGCCTTATTTTTTATTTTATTTTATTTATGATAATGATAATGTTAAGGCACTGTATCATGTAAATAATGTTGTGAATAGGGTGGCGCCGGATTTTTTTGCGGATACTGGCCAAGGCTATTGGTCTATAGTCAGTGGCGTACTAAGGAGGGTGCGAGGGGCGGTCCGCCCCGGGTGACAGCCAGGAGGGGGGTGCCATCGGGAGAGTTGAAATACCAGTACAAGTTTTCAAACCAAATGAAAAATTCGCCAAAGTAAGAAAAAAAATTAAAAATGTTCAAATTATTACAACAGCTTAATGTTAATTTCCACTATAAAATAAACATGAGGTATGTTTCATTAAATAATTATGATCTACAGATCTACAGAAGCTAAGGCTAACAAAGACCCTAAGATCCACTCTAAGGTTAGCCCGAGAGAAAGGAAAGAGTAGGGGGTTAAGAGAAGAGAAGAGAATAAGGGGTTAAGTAAGAAGCAACACCTATCACTCGTGGGTTAACATTCATTCAGAAAAAGAGAAAAAAGATTCACCATCATCATCCGCCGGCCACTGCCGACAAGTCAGAAAATAGTCGAAGAGAATAGGAGAGGGGTGAAAGATGAAAAGAAGTAAAATAAGAACGCTTACAAACCATGCAACACAGTCTTAACTCACTGCCATACCATGCAAACTACAAACATGCAAGTAGAGAGTGTTACAGACATGCAAAGTAAGGAGAAAAAAAAAAAAAAAAAAAAAAAGGAGAGAGTAGGTACAGTTAAACAAAAAGTGGGTTAGTTTACTCTACGAGCTACATCTACGTTCATGTTAGTCTAATTTTTATTTTTTTTTTATTTTTTTTTTTAATAATAATTTTATTGCTGGCATTACACGCTGGCATGTCACAAGCTGGCATTCATCGTCAACAGACTCATCCTCGAGCACCACCACCAGAGCTCCTGTTGTTAACTTTCTTTTTTAATTTTAAACAACGTTAATATTTTTAAAATGTCTGTCAAGACGGTTCTTAAACATATACGCTGGTAGAATGAACGACTGACGTGGGAAGATTATTCCATTTATCAATTACTTTAAACGTAAAGAAGTTTTTAGCGATATTAGTAATGAAACGTCTGCACGCAACTTAAATCCGTTATTGCGAGTATTACTATTATCGAAAGTGAACAATTTGTCAAAATTTACGTTATCGATGTTATTAACGATTTTGAAAACTTCAATAAGCTCCCCCCTTAATCTTCTAGTTTCGAGTGAATACAGGTCTAACTCTTTAATCCTATCTTCATAAGGCTTATTGCGCAATGACGGAATAAGTTTCGTGGCACGACGCTGAACCCTTTCTAACCTATCAATATCCTCACGCAAGTACGGGCACCAAAACTGAACGGCATATTCTAAATGGTGACCAGAAAACTCGGTCCCGAAAACTCGGTCCCAAGAAAACTCGGTCACGGAAAACTCGGTCCCGGGAAATTGGGTACCATAAATGAAAACAATTAAATTAAACTTTATTCCAAAAGTAAAATGAGTATGGTCACATAACATAATATAGAACAAACTAATTTTTAGGTAGATGGGTAAAACAGTGTCTTTTTGAATTTTTTAAAGTCCCCCTTTAAAATATGGTTAGATTTTCCAAGAAAAAAAATTTAACGGATAATGAGATATTAACTAAAGAAGAGATAAAGGAACCATCTATAATCAGTGGAGAATAGAAATGCAAGAACTGTAACTGAAGTAATATTGTATAATGTAAAAACCGGCACCAAAATTGTGACAGAAGAATTTGAAAAAAGAAAAAGATTCAACAAAATTATCGCTTTATTAAAATATGATGCTTAAATTTTTCTCTCTTTTTTTTCATTTTTACTTATTTTATCTTCTTTTCTTATTTTTTTATTGTTCTTGTTTTCAATTTAATTTTTTTTTCTTTTTTATTATTATTATTATTTATTTTACCTTTTTTTTTGGTTTTTACGTTTTTTTTGTTTTTTCTCTACTTTTTGGAAAAATTTCAAAAAGACAGTTTTACCCATCTACCTAAAAATTAGTTGGTTGTATATTATGTTATGTGAGAATACTCATTTTACTTTTGGAATAAAGTTTAATTTAATTGTTTTCATTCATGGTACCCAATTTTCTTGGGACCGAGTTTTCTTGGGACCAAGTTTTCCGGGACCGAGTTTTCTTGGGACCGAGTTTTCCGGGACCGAGTTTTCCTAGAACCATTCTAAATGAGGCCTGACGAGGGACTTGTAAAGGGGCAATATAATATCCTTCGATTTAAATTCGAAATTACGCGCTATGAAGCCTAACATCCTATTAGCTTTTGCGCAAGACTCCAGGCACTGGTTCCTAACCTTTAAATCTTTAGTTACGCGTACGTCTAAATCTACTTCCTCGTCAACGCTCGCTAACTCCCTATCATCCATCGTGTACGCGTAATTATTGTTGCGAGAACCTATATGCAAAACTTTACATTTATCTACGTTAAATTGCATCTGCCACTTATCTGTCCACTCCATAATCCTATCTACATCGTCTTGGATCCTATTTCTATCGTCCTCGTTAACAACCTTACTGCCTATTTTAGTATCGTCCACGAATTTTGACACGTTACTAGTCAATCCTACATCTATGTCGTTAATGTAAATTACGAATAGCAATGGGCCTAACACTGAACCCTGTGGGACACCGTTACCTACATCTAACCACCCCGATTCACTACCATTAACTACGACCCTCTGCCTCCTAGCACGAAGCCATTCTTCTAACCAGTTAGCTACGTGACCGCGTATACCGTGCGCTTTAACCTTCGCAATTAGTCTCCTATGCGGAACTGTATCGAACGCCTTTTTAAAATCTAAATAAATAACGTCAGCTGCTCTATGCCTATCGTATTCGCGCACTATTTCGTTATAAAATTCTAACAAATTAGTTAAACAAGACCTATGGCGTCGAAACCCATGCTGACTACTATTAATCAAATCTCTACTTTCTAAGTGATCGATAATACGATCCCTAACTACGGATTCCAAAAGTTTACCGACAATTGACGTTAAGCTAATGGGCCTATAATTGCTAGCTACCGCGCGGTCGCCTTTTTTAAAAATAGGCGTGACGTTAGCTAATTTGAAGTCTTCAGGAATAATCGCCGTTTCGAGTGACTGATTAAAAATCTTCGTTAAGGGGCCTACGATAACTTCTTTCAAATCTTTCAAATGTCTAGGATAAAAAGCGTCAGGGCCTGGAGCCTTGCTAACTTTTAGCCTATCGATATAATGCGCAATCTCAGCCTCGTAAACAGTTATTTCATCTAAAATAGTCTCGCTATTAAATGCACGATATCGTCAACGTCGGGGACATTATTTACGTCTTCTACGGTAAAAACTGTCGCAAAAAAGTTATTAAAAATACCCGCCATTGCCTGAGCGTCAGAAGCCAAAGCGCCATTAACATCCACTAGAGGGCCTATGTTATCTTTTACCGGCTTACGATTATTTACGTATTCAAAAAACTTTTGGGGATTATGTTTACTATCCGCAGCTATAACTATCTCTAAATTACGCTTGGCATTCCTAACTGATCTTTTAACTTGACGCCTAAGCTCGATATATCTATTAAAGTTAGCTGCCGTGCCATTGCGCTTACTAAGTCTATACGCTCTATTATAAACTCTCCTATTTCCCTACTCCACCACTTCGGCCTACCACGATTTCTAACGCGCTTGGGCCTACGAGGAATAAACTCCCTTTCAATATTCCTAAAACTTTCTTTAAACGCCACCCAACGCAAATTTGTGTCATTACCCATAAATAAGTTATCCCAGTCCACTACTCTCATCCTATCCGCAAAACTATCAAAATTAGCCCTACGAAAATCAGGGACTTCCACTACATTACTATCCTGAGTGTTTTCTATCAATAACTTAAACCTAAGAATTTGATGATCGCTACATCCTAAACTCTCGCCTACTTCTAAACCTTCGACTATATTCCCGCCGTTCGTCATCACTAAATCTAAGATATTATCACCGCGCGTTGGTTCGGTAACTATCTGTCGTAAAAAGTTATCGTCCATAAACTCAACCAGTCTCAAACCCTCTTCATTACCCGTAAAATTCTCGTAATTAACATTAGGGCAGTTAAAGTCTCCGACAATTATACTATTCCGATTGTCAATAAAATTACCAAGAAGTGAGTAAAATCTAGTATCTATATCGAGGGGTTGAACGGGAGGTCTATAAACAACAACAAAATTAAAACATACTACGCGCCCTAACTTCAACACAGATCGCATTAATTGCTGCCGGAAAATCTAACTTAACCTCGATAGCCCTAAGGGAATTACGAATATACAGCAAAACGCCTCCTCCGAATCTATGTAACCTATCATTAGTAAAGAGTTTAAAACCCGGTATATCAAGTTCCCCAAACAAGTCCCGAGTCACGGTATTTAACCAAGTTTCAGTGATAGCAACTATATCATAGTTGCCGGAATAAATTACCGCCTTAAATTCATTTAATTTATTTCTAATACTACGCGCGTTGCAATAAAAGACGTTTAAGTTATTTTTTACCACGGGCCCGCGTTTTAAACTATTTATCACGTCGGGCCCGCGTTTCCCGGACCCACAACGTTTAAAGAAGGCTTCGACCTATACAGCTTTCGAACGTTTTCGTCTATTAACCTACCTAGCCTAGCATTACCTATTTCATTAAAATGCACCCCATCTTTTATAAAAAGGCTAGGATCATTGAATTCGGACCACAGCTTTACGAAGGGTACACTTTCCTCAGCACAAATCTCTTCTAATTTGTTATTCAAAAATATTGTTTTGGACGTAATTCTAAGACCCAACCCGTGCCTAGGGGTAATACCTAGAACTAAAGACCTATCTGACCTCGCCTTCAGGGACCTAATTAACCCCCTATATCTCTCCAAAAGGTCAGGCACTCTCGTATCGGGCCTATACGAGTCGTTGCCTCCTACCATCGTCACCAACATTGAGTGACGGGAAGCAACGTCAACCCTATCCACTTCGTCTCTAACTCTGTCAACCCTGGCCCCTGGGAGACAGACCCTCCTCCTATTGGTTGGATTCCGTTTAACGAACTCTTTGTCCATGTGGCGCACTAAAGAGTCCCCAATTAAAATAGTTTCCCCCTCATTCACGTCCCTTTCCAAATGGGCGAAAGGGTTCGAAACCTCGATAGGGGGGGGATTCCTATCACCTAATGTACGCGGCCCAGCTCCACCCTTAACCTCTCTAAATTCCTCGCTATCTACTACTCTCGGACTAACCTTAACCTCTTCCTCAACTCTATCTAACTTCCCGACAAGCTACCTAAACTAGAAATTAAGTTACGCACCTCACCCTTCAAATTACTAACGTCTTCAACGTTAGTATTGGTTCGGCTTCCGTCAACCGTAGCCCTAACCCTGCCCTCATCAAGCGTTGCAAGTCTATCCGCTACCTCACGTACACTGCGTTTTATGTCAACTAATTCCTCCATGAACTCGCAAAAGAAACAAACTGATCTATCGGTAATCGCCATTGGACCGCCGTTATAATCCTTAAATTCCGAATACCACCGGTTAACCCTACACCTAACACACGACGCTTTCTGCGACGGCATCGCGGAGTTAAAAATTTAAACCGTCACAGGTATAAGTTAAATTAAGCCGGCACGCTATGAAAACTTCTAAATCGCTAAAAACCACTAATTCAATTACTTAACTATAACAACGTAAATTTAAACGCAAGTATATAAAATTCAAAACTATCCAAAGTAAAATTCTCAGCAATGTGGTATCATAGTGATGTTTAAGTGTTTATAAATGCATCGTCGTGATGTTATAATACCCGGTAAATGCATCGTCGTGATGTTATAATAAATGCATCGTCGTGATGTAGAAACTCATGTTTATGAATGGTGTCCCTGTGACTACTGGTATATTTGTATATTTAATTGTATATTTAATATGTTGTTAATGCTTACTGCTTATTAAATAATGATATCAATTATAATAGCTAGCGTTATACCATATTATATTGAATTAGTGTTAATGCATTGGCATTGATAACACAGGTCAACAAAAAAACATTTTTTTTTTCGTTGCCAAGGAAATTCGTACGAATTTAGAGTATTTTGGGGTTGCTGAATTCCAAAATGAAAGTAGTTTTTCCGATTTGGCTCTAGTTCTTGTGATAATGAATACCCTCAATTAATAGGAAACGTAACCATAACGCGTGCATATGGGAAACTACCGGAACATTCTAGATGGTGAGACCGAATAAAATGCCATTATGTATTTCATGTGTTTACTTTTGTATGATTTGAGACAATTTCAATGCGATTTGTAAGTAGGCTCCGCCTGAACATTAAATGTTTTGCATTTTTACGTGTTTCAATGGGGTACCAATTATCTCATAAATTAGAGCCAATCTAGCAAAACCGATGTCATATTCGGAATCAGCACCACAAAGTTACCCCAAAATCACTCTAATATGATTGCCAATAAAATGGGTGTTGACCAGTGTAATTAATTGTCTCTGCTTGTCTGGGATCAGCTCAGATTTTGCTGTATGTGATTTCTCTTTTTTGAGTTACCTTTCTTTCTGGTGTGAAATCCTGGAAGAAATTAATCTCACACAAAAGTATTTGCAAACAGTTGGAATCAGCCTTGAAAAGTGCATTGTGAAGTTTCAAGCTCTAAAACTGTTTCTTGAAGATCAGCGCAATGAAATTGTGGAGAGGGCCATTCATTATGCAACTACAAAGTGTGAGGAAATGGACATTTCTATGGAGAGAAGAGGGAGAGTAAAGCTCCGAAAAAGGATGCCAGGAGAGATGGCAAAGGATGCTGGTCTCACATTGCCAGAGGAAGTAAAAAGGGCTATGTTTGAATGTCTTGATCGCTTTCATCAAGAATTGGAGATTCGTTCTAAGGCAACGGATCAAATTCTGTCAATCTTCGCTGTTATTCAGCCAGATACTTTGGTTGCAACAGAAGAAGAACTTCGGCAGTATTTTCCAAATTTGACTCAGATTTTCGATGAATATGATGAAGATATCAGTGTGGAAATTGGACGACTTCGGAGGCATTTGGAAGCTGCCAAAATTAGCGTTGAAGAGGCAAAGAAATTGACAGCATTGCAGTTTCTGGAGTTTATTGTGAAATGGGATTTTTGTGAATCTTTGCCAAGCTTGTCACTGTGTTTGAGATTCTTTTTGACTGTGTGTGTGTCTATTGCTTCATGTGAAAGAAGTTTTTCCAAATTGAAATTGATAAAAAATTTCTTTCGCTCGACCATGAGTCAGACAAGATTGACAAATCTGGCTTTACTTTCATTTGAACATGAATATGCAAAGAAGGTGAATTTTGATGAAGTCATTGATCAATTTGCAGAAATTAAGGCTCGAAAGCAGAGACTGTGAATCCTCTCTATTTACCTTTGAAGAATAGGCTGAGCGTTGAGACTGGATTTCCTGTGTTTTTTGTATAAAGTAAAATGCAGTGTTACCTGTTCACTGAATTTTTAATGTCCTGCATTTTTCTTATTTCCAATTTGCCTATGACAGTATTGTACTGTTTAAAAATCTACTTGTAAACATAATATATTTTTCTGTTTAAATTTTAAAATTATTTATGGGGGTGCCAAAGGAAGGCGCCCCGGGTGCCAAATACTTTAGGTACGGTCCCTGCCTATAGTTATCTTTACTGTTGATTTTACCCTTTTTATCTTTAGTACTGGCACCAAAACAACGGATAACATTGTATCCGGCAAAACACCATGTATCAGTAAACCTCTAAAGCACAAAGCTAACAGAGGCACTAATCTGTCACTATTAAATTTCAGATGCTCAGCAGAAATACCATCAATACCACATGATTTTTTACAATCTAAACATTTTATGGCCTGTTTAGTCTCAAATACACTAATCTTATATCTGGAGTATAGGTAGCATCACACTTAACATTATTGTTCTTATGTACAGAGTTGAATAACTCACTGTAATGTTCCTTCCATAATTTGACTATATTCTCAGTCCCAGTTACATTTTCATTATTTGCAGGGAGAGACATGGCACTATTATTCATTGTTTTTAATTCTTCCCAAAAGTTTCTTGGATTCTTACTGGCAAGCTTTCTAGCCAGAGCATCCCTGCTTAACTCATCCTCATGATTTTTTTTTATATACCTTAATGCATACTTGAACCTGGTGTTATTTTTTTTTTATTGATTTCAGAATCCCAGCTGAGCCCTGAACGGCCAAGCTCTGAAGGGCCAGTTTAACCTACAACCCAAGTTAAGCTAGACTAAAAACTTACGGACTTGGAGGTCCTATTAGGTCCTACCTCAGGGTTGCTGACTCGATGTGGGCCTACCTTAGGCCTCAGTTGCATAAAATTAAGATAAAAAACAAAAGGGGCACTATTTATGGTCTTCTTTCTAAACCTTGCAACAACAACACAACCTGCACCATTGCACGATGCAACAATATTGTCTAAACAACCAAACTGAATTGCAAGAGAGCTCTCTATAAGACCACGCCCTGTAAGTGCCGCATTCAACAAACGAGTATGAAGGACGCGCAGTGCCCCAAAAAAATGGTGCCACAAGAGTGCCCAAACAATGATGCCACAAGAGCCCAAAAATGCTAGCTCTAAATTAAGTGAATTTTTCACTAACCTTACAATTATGAGATGGATATATATACACCTTAACTTAATATATACAAGCAATGCTGCATCAATCAGCTTAGTCATCATATCGCCTTGGGACAACAATGGCTCTTCCTCTTCTAGATTTTCTAACACTCCCCACCGAAGAGGCATTGTTGTCATTACCTTCTGCAAGTTTAGCCAAGCCTTCTCCATGAGGCTGTAACTCAAATGTTTCATCTTGACTATCCGTGTTTTTGCTGATTTCTAAAGCATAGAGTTTTTGTATAGGTCTCTTTAATTTTCCTCCTGAAGTCTTTACCAGTGCAGACCTAACTAAATTGTCTTTGCCAACAAACAACTCTTCAATTATGCCAAGCTTCCAGCATTGCCTTGGTCTTTCATCCCCAATCATTACCACTTCTCCCACCTTGATACAATTTGCATTGGAGCCCTTTACATTGCTTGATGGGTAATAATTTAGTTCTGGCAAGTATTCTATCTGCCACCTCTTCCATAACTGATCTTGTAGCTCTTCAAGGTACTTGAACCTTCTGGTTAACTCTTCTTGAGTGCTCTGGATAGGCTGTAAGTCTTCTGGCAAACTGGAGCTTGATGTTAATCGTTTACCACAAAGAAAATGATTTGGTGTCAATGGCTCTGCATCCTGCATACTATTATAAACAAAGGTGATAGGCCTGCTGTTCACCATTGCTTCTACTTCACACAAAACAGTGCAGAATTCTTCTTTCCTCAAATGAGCATTAGCTAAAAGTTTCTTTAATGGACACTTTACACTTCTCACTAGCCTTTCCCAAAATCCTCCTCACCGTGGTGCTCTCTCACCAATAAACTTGTACCCCATGGTGTGAAAAGTAGGATTGGAATCCCCCCCTCTTTTAGCAAGGAACAAACTTCTTGGAGTTCCTTTGCAGCCTTTTTGAAGGTTTTTGCATTATCCAATATGATTTTATTTGGGAAACCCCTTCTGTTCACAAACCTTTTAAAGGCCAAAAGAAATACATCACTACTTAAGTTGCTTACCAACTCCAAATGGATTGCTCTGGTGGTAGCACATGTGAAAAGACATATATAACCTTTGTTAGACTCCCCTTGCTCATACACATAGACTGGACCTGCGAAGTCTACTCCCACTACATCAAATGGGGCAGTATAGACACACCGTTCTCTTGGAAGTGGAGCCACCTTTTCATAATAAGGCTTTGCACTCCAACGCTTGCAAACCACACATTTATGCAAGACCTTTTTTACTACTTGTCTAATTTTGGGAATCCAAAACTGTTGTCTGATCTCTATTATCACTTCTCTAACTCCAGCATGTAACAACTTATGATGAGTATCCAGGATCAAAAGTTCCACAAAGTGCCCCCAGAAGGTAGCAAAATTGGATGTCTTTTCTCCTCTGGAAGCCCAGAAAACTGTAGTCTACCTCCTACTCTCAATAAATCCTGATCCAAAAACACATCCAAACCCTTGAGAGCAGAATGTGTTGGTAGAACCTGTAATGGACTGCTGGTGAGCAATTCCCTCTCTTCACCAAATTTTTCCTTCTGCACATATACCACCCAGTATTGCCTGGCTTGCTGAATCTCCTTACTGTTCAGAATTCCTTCCCTTCTTGTTTCTCCCTTAATGTTGTTGTAAATCTATATACCCATGCTGTCACTCTTAACAACCTTTTCAGACTGCTAATGTCCTCAAGCCTCAATATGGGGTCCTGCTGCATAACTTGACAACTGTTCACAGTGCATTTTCTCATCTCACTCACCCATTCTTCTTCAGCCTGGCATTCTCCTACAATAGGCTGATTAGAAGGCCAGTTTTCACTTCCAAGTTTTAGCCACTCTGGCCCATTCCACCACAAACTTGACTGTGCAAGATCTTTCACTGAAATTCCTCGTGTTGGTAAATCAGCTGGGTTTTGGGTGCCTGGACAATGCTTCCATTGCTTGGATCTGTGTGTGCTTGAATTTCCTCCACCCTATTGGCAACAAATGGTTTCCATTTCCTTGCCTGGCTTCTTAACCAGTGCCAAACTATAGTGGAGTCTGTCCAATAATAGCTTGGAATTTCATAGAGGGCCAAAGACTTTTGCACTGTAACTGCAAGCCGACTAGCAATAACTGCACCCATCAATTCCAACCTTGGAATAGAAAGCCTTTTCAAAGGTGCTACTCTGCTCTTTGCAGCAACCAACCTGCAACTTACTTCCTCTTTGAATGTGCCTCTTATATAAATACAAGTTGCATAGGCTTCCTCACTTGCATCACAAAAGATGTGCAGCTCCAAATTGTCTGGACTATTGTTCAACTCTCCAAAGTACCATCTTGGGATTTCAATGTCTCCAAGATGTGCCAATTCTTTGAACCAATATTTCCACCTTACCACCATATGATCAGGTAACTCTTGGTCCCAACCAAGTCCAATTTCCCAGAGGCTCTGAAATCAAATTTTTTACTTTATCACAAATGGAGCCAGGAATCCAAGAGGATCAAAGACCTTTGAAGCCAAACTAAGAGCTGTACGTTTTGTCCACCTTGTCTCATTCTCAGCCAGCTCTCTAAAGATTTCCCATCGAAGGTAAACAAATCCTCTCCTTGCTGCCAAACAATGCCTAGCTCTTTTGTGTCTATTGCCCACAACTCCTTAATACCAGAATCCTCAATACTTTCTGCTGCATCAAGTCCTACACAGGACTGACTCAAACTCTTGTAAGTGAGAATGATTGGTCTGCCATTTTCTAAGCTCCATGCCAGCCTCCATGAATATCTGTTTAGCCATTTCTGTATTATCCACGGAACACAGCAAATCATCAACATAAAAATTTTTCCTTATGTGTTCAATAGTGTTAGGATAGACTTCAGAATATTTCTTAAAATGGTACTGCATAGTAGCTGCCAACAGAAATGGACTAGAGCTGAGGCCAAACAACACTGACTTCATTCTATATGCTTGAACCTTAGGTTCATTTTCCAACAAGTCTTTCGTATCCACCCACAGATACCTTACTGCATCTCTGTCCTCTGGTTTTAACTTTATCCGCAAAAAGGCTTGCTTCACATCTGCAGTCAATGCTACTCTACCAAACCTGAATCTCAGTAACAAGGAAAATAAATCTGCATTTAAATTTGGCCCAGCATCCAAACAGTCATTCAAGGACACACCACCTTTGTCCTTGGCTGAGCCATCAAAAACTACCCTCAGTTTGGTGGTAGTTTTGTCTCGCCGTACCACTGCATGGTGTGGCAGATAATGTGCCTCCTGGCTCACCAGCTCACCTTGCACCCTTTCAGCATAGCCCTCCTTACATAGCTTAGGATGGCCTCATTGTATTCAATTAACAACTCATTTTTTCTTAGCCTGTACAATGAAGTCTCCAACCTCCTATTAGCTAGCTGAAGGTTTGAACTGGGTTTGCAAGAATCCTTCCAAGGGAGGCCAACTTCATAGCAACCATCTCTAAACCCAATCCCTTTTTCAAATTGCTCTAAAACATCACTGTTCACTGTACTCGCCTGCTTCTCCTGTTTGTCCTTTATGCCAATGGATTCAAGTTCCCAAAAGGCTTTCAAATGCCTTTCCAAACCATGGCTGTTCTCCTCAATCTTAACAAAAAGAGCTTTAACCATTTCATTGCAATAGCTACCATGTAGCATCCAGCCTAGCTTACTTTCAATAGCTACCGGACCTCGAGATGTGCGGACAATATTACCAGTGATGAAGTCCCTAATAGTCAGCTCCAATCAAAAGACTAATATCTTCTGTTCCTTCAAACTTATTATTGCCCAAATTAATTCCTTTAACTTGCAATTCTTGGACACATGCCATATCTAAACAAGTAGTGACTGGAGCACAAAGTTCCTCAATCTCTACAGCTTGGACCTTGATAGTGGGACTTTGTGGTAACAACCCCTTAACCAGAACTTCTACCTTCTTAACCCTTTAACGATGGATGGTACCTTAAGGTCCACCAGAAATAATAATATAAATTGTACTACAATGCCTCGTTTCTATAAATGTTTCTACGTGTTTATATATAGATGTCATTTAGTTGTCGGGAAAGGAACCCAAAATGTGTATCATTTCAGTGACTAGTTACTAAAATATTTAGTTTTCAATAACAATAAAACCTATACGTTCTGGTAACAAGAGTGACCGCATATGCTGCGGACTCGTCCGTAAAGGGTTAACTTTGGTTCGGTTTTGAACGGAACCCCCAAACCCAGAAATTCTTAAATTTTCCCTCTTAAGTTCTTTAAACTTCAATTTTCTTGAAATTCTGGTCTTAATAAAGCTACACTGGCTACCACTATCAAACAACACTCTTACTATGGAAAAACTATACACGCTTACAACATGGTATCGTCTGTGGTACCTTTACTTCTTAATTAAATATAACTTATTAATTAATTGAATTAAATATCTATACAAAATTGCCTCGGGATTGGCGACATAGCCTATTGAGAATGAAAATAATTGCCATACATACATACAACCCATATGTAGGCATCGGGCCTGCATAACAACAAGAAAACCAAATTTATTATTTCGTGTTCAAAATTTTCCATTTCCGACTCATGAAAATTACATAGAGAGAAGAGTCAACGAACTTTGCAAATTCGGCAAATACTAAAATACGAAGATTATATTATATCGGCTCGCTCGGAGCTGCTTATGTTACAGCGATGCTTTAAGCAAGGAAGATGTACTTTATCTTCCTGTAAGTTCTGAGTGAAATCCTCTTAATATAAAGCCTAATAACTATAAAAAGGATAGGCCTATTCCTTCAGGTATTTAAATAGTGACTGCCTATATTAGTTACATCAAATCAACTCATTGTGTAACTATCGTACCACAACCCTACATCGAAAAAGATCGTCGCGCCCTAGATCGAAACAAAAGCGAGGCCTAACGAAATAATAAGGTAAGGCAATTCCTTTCTTTACCATTAGGCAGCGCAAATACCGAAGGCAAACAAACATAGCGGTCCTTTGAAGACCTACATATACATAACTCTCTAACGAAAAAACGTAGGGCTTTTGTCGTTAACTCTCCACTGAAATCTGTTGGAAATTTCCAACGGATGAGGGTATCAGGCAATCAACCCAAAGCCCGGTATAGTTTTTTTCATACTTCGAGTAGCTTCTCCATCATTCCCAATTAATAATGCTGCAGTTGTTTGCAATAATCCCCCTTTACTTTTACTCCCTTTCATAGCAGTGGCATGTGCCACTGATGTCTCTACTTCTGGGGTAGGCCTACTAGGAATGTTTTCACACAATAATGGCTGATGCCGGCCATGGCATTTTTTGCACAAAATTTTAAACTTGCAAAACCTTGCTCTGTGACGTTTAAAAAACATTTAAAACATGCTGTGCACTTTGTTACCCTGTCCTTTCTCCTCAAAAGGTAAAGCCTCAGCCACCTCACATTTATATGACTTGTGGTTGCCTTCGCAAAATATGCATTCCTTGATTCCCTTGAATTTATTCTCAGAGGATGCATGTAGAGCTGACACTGTACCTGGGCTATTCCCTTTTGTAGAACCTTTGGTGCTGTGCCTGCCTTTGTCCCCTTGTTTAACATCCCACTGTGCAAACTCAATTCCCTCTCATCTTGCTAATTCTGTGCCTAAAAGACTTAACATCTGCTGAAGGGGGATGTACACATGTTCTACGAACATTATACCATACCTTTCCATTCCTACACCCAAGTTTTCCAGGGAGCTAGTTCTAACTTCAAATTCGTCATATAACTGCCGTAAGTCCTTGACACTATTAGGATTATTAACAGGAGGTATAGCTAAAAGTTCGCGGAGGTGGCTTTTAATTAAGATCTCTGGTTTACCAAACCGTTTCTTTAATATATCCCAAGCTAGATTATAATTAGCCTCTGTTAATGCTAATCCTGCTATTGTCTTTGCTGCCTCCCCTTCCAAAAGGAACTGCAAATAATTAAACTTCTCCACCGCACTTAACACTTGACTAGAATGAACTGCTGATTGAAAACTGTCTGCCCATCTTTGCCATTCCTGAATACTCCCAGAAAATGTTTTGAGCACAAGCCTCGGTAATTGAACTGCAGATCTGTTAACGTTAACTTCACAAACACTATTTGTTGAGGGTTGTGTTTCATTATTAGACCTGGTCTCTAACTGTACTGAGCTGCTAAACTCTTTTGCTCTGTGGCATACTTTAATTATGTCATCAATAATCTCTTCAAAGTAAATTATGTTATTTTCTATTTCATCCTGTTCTATAAGAGCCTTAATTTTAACATTTACTTCGCTAAGAGCAACCTTTTTAGTTTCTAATATGGAAAGCTGCGCAGTCACTAAGCTTAAATCCTCTTGCTCTATGGCAGAATCTATAGTGGCAATGACCTTTGTAATTAGACGCAAAAAACTTCACTTTTTTCTACGTGAAGGTCAAAATATGAAAATAAAAACCCACTCTAATAGACAGAGTTTATTTCCACGACAGTTTCGACGCCCACTGGCATCCTCCTCGGGTGGATACAGAAACACGAATTCGTGTTTCTGTATCCACCCGAGGAGGATGCCAGTGGGCGTCGAAACTGTCGTGGAAATAAACTCTGTCTATTAGAGTGGGTTTTTATTTTCATATTGTAATTAGACCTTTGTAGGCGCTTCTCCTTTTTCTAAACTTGTTCAATTCAGCTGCACTCATCTTCAATGCAAACAACAATTGGGCTCAATAACAAATAAGCTGAATTGGCAAAAATACTTAACCAAACTGATCAAACTCAAATTTTGTTTTTTTTCAAATAAACTGAATTGCTGGGTCGGGTACTGACCAACCACCAATATGAAATACCAAATTTTCCACTCAAGTAACTGGCGCACTGAAGTCTGCAACCTTCGCCTACGAACAATAAACCAAAATTAACCAAACCGGTAAAATGTAGGCCCAAAACAACGACAGACTAGTGGCTAAGTTTTGCAATTGGGCGACCAAACTTTCTACCCTGGGACCTTAACTAAATTATGCTCAACCCGTCCAGGCCTAACTTGGGCTACAATTTGCAGAATCAGAACTTTGCCAAAAAATAGTCACTGACTCAGTCTTGGGCTAGAATCCGGTTCCGAAGGACCATGTTATTTATTTATTTATTTTTATTGGTTTCAGAATCCCAGCTGAGCCCTGAAGGGCCAGTTTAACCTACAGCCCAAGTTAAGCTAGACTAAAAACTTACGGACTTGGAGGTCCTATTAGGTCCTACCTCAGGGTTGCTGACTCGATGTGGGCGTACCTTAGGCCTCAGTTGCATAAAATTAAGATAAAAAACAAAAAGGGCACTATTTATGGTCTTTCTAAACCTTGCAACAACAATACAAATTGCACGATGCAACAATCTTGTCTAAACAACCAAACTGAATTGCAAGAAAGCTCTCTATAAGACCACACCCTGTAAGTGCCGCATTCAACAAACGAGTATGAAGGATGCGCAGTGCCCCCAAAAAATGATGCCACAAGAGTGCCCAAACAATGATGCCACAAGAGCCCAAAACTGCTAGCTTTAAATTAAGTGAATTTTTCACTAACCTTACAATTATGAGATAGATATATATATACACCTTAACTTAATATATATAAGCAATACTGCATCAATCAGCTTAGTCATCATATCGCCTTGGGACAACAGTGGCTTTTCCTCTTCTAGATTTTCTAACACCTGGCATTGAATAAGTTGAGTAAGTAGGGGAATAATATCCCTCCCTGCCTGACACCATTGGTCACAGAGAATGGCTCTGAATTAACCCCACCCCCATCTTACAATCATTGTCTGGTGATTATACCAGAATATTAATATACGGACCAAGTAACAAGGTACATTAAGATTTACAAGTTTCATGAATAATTTCTCATGATTAACACGATAAATATGGTGGATTTTATAATTCCTAATTGTGTGCAAACATTCACACACTTGTTTGCACTTGTTTGGTGTGATTTAGTTCTAGCCTCTAGAAGCCTATAACAATATGCTGTAGAAATTATGAGACTACACCTGAAGGTGCAATATGGCATTAATGTATTTCGTACGTTTATCAACTGTGTATGTGTTCACTTCATTATGTAAGATTAAAGAATAGGCATACATTTTTTTTGTCATTGGCTTATTAATCTTTAAAATAGATTTATTCCCCCCGCCGATATAAATTGTGGATCAGGGCCTGAATATATAATTTACTAATTCAGAAACTAGATATAAGGTGTACGATATTTCTGACAAAAGTACAATACTTTTTCATGTTGTGTACGATATTTATGACAAAAGTACAATACTTTTTCATGTGTACGATAACTTAGTTCTGACAATCCTGGTATAAAGGGATATGGGTAGGTCTATAGGCTATAGGTTAGGTTTGTAACTTTGTGCAGAATTATGATCCTGAAAACACGAAGAATCAAACTTCCATTAACACTGAAAAAAAATGCTAAATGGAGGACTCGGTTATAAATTAAATTACAGTAAAGTTCTTATCATTTGTCAAATAGGTACTCTTGATAGACTTTCAGAATGACGTTGAAAACTCTTATTTATTTTAAATTTAAAAAAAAATGGTCGTGGTTAGATTAGGTTAGTTAAACTATCATAAAGTTCCTGGCGTTTCAAGTCAAATGGTGCAGGATTAACAAAAATAATGTGAGTAGTCGTCTGTACACTATGTATATCTTTAAAACCACGACTGCTAACGTGCTATATTAATTCTTAGGTTGAGCTAGGGGCCTAATCAGCATAGTCAATCCATTCCTAAATTGGCTTGATGTCTAATGTACAGAATTCACTTCAGCTAATGCCTAGGGCGAAAGCTTTGGTAAAATTCGAGTGGACGCAGATCGGAGGCAGCTAATGTGTAGAATCTGCCTGATTTTTGAGAATTTTTACCTTAACACTCCCCCTTGACGGGTTGTGTGCGAGTTTTAATTAGGCCTATTCCAGTTATGCGTGGAGCGAAAGTTTGGTGGCCATTAAGTACAGGGACCATGGGCGTCGATTGCGGGCGGGCGTGTCCCCCAACATTTTACTTTCGTGGATGAATTGCTATAAATGCTAACTATTAATGGCACCTAATAAGACGTTACCATATATGTTGTATAATGTGTATATACAAATGTAATAGCAATATTATAAATTATTGTCATGAACAGTATGTTAAATAAACTGTTTTGTTACATATCATGTTCAATATCAAAGTGTGATCAAAGTGCAATTTATTTCTTTTATATTTCACAAACATATTTTGTTATCAGTTTATGTACATTGACTTCTGTTGTCTACAAGTAATAAGAGATTTATTTCAGTTAAACATATGTGTGATATTACGTTATATGAAAGGTTAAATATTATAAATAGTTTGTATTGTGTTTCTTATTTCTGTAAAAAAAAAGTTTAAATAAAGAAAGACATAAAATTATTGGTTAATATGAGTTTTATCGCACTCAGAATATCAAAAGCAAATATAATTATAAAATATTAAAGCATAATTTTCTCATCATTTTCATATGTCACTATGCTCGTAGATGCGTACTTAACAAATTATGTACATTTGAATATTATGACATTTTTGCATTTTTTTTCCCGCCCTTCCAATATTTTGATTGGTGATGTCATGAGAACATGATATATGAGCTAGATTTTTTAAGTTCTTAGGCCTTTTAAGTTGCTAGTCTACTTCTGTTAGTTTTTGATAGATGTTTGTGGCGATGACATGTGAACGGTGCGAATATTATTTTGAGGATTTAATATACTCTAGGCTAGGTTAGCCAGGGTTAGGTTAATTAATACCAAAATATATTTTCCTAGTAATATTTGATGTGTTTTGCTTAGATTAAATTGACTTCTATTTCCCTTGAAAATGAGCCAAACTTCAAAGTACTATAACTTTGTTGGACTATAACTTTGTTGGATCTCATTTCCGATGGAAATGGAGGTCATATTTGAACAAATCACATCAAATACTACTAGAAAAATGTATGGTAATTTTTTACTATCCCTCCGGTCTCTTCATTTCCTATAATTTATACATCAATGGATTTGTTATTACACCAGGAATGCGATTTGGATAGTCTCAAGTGAGGGAACTGGCCCAAAACTAAGTTAGGACACGAAGTTTGTTTTGGGGTATAAGTGTGAAAAAATACCATAAAATGCGGGTAATTCCTTCAGTAGAGACTATCTAGGGCGCATTCGCGATGTAAAAATGAATCCATTGGTATATAAATTATGGAAATTGTAGAAACAGCCAACATGAGTGACCTGAAAGGTGTATATATATATATATATATATATATATATATATTATGTAGTAAAATGAATATTGTATATATTCACTGTATATATTATATATACCGTAAAACTATACTAACCTAACCTAATTTTAGGTACTATTACCTGTATACTTATTACCACAAACAATACCTTCCTTGTTTTTCTTAGGGCATATAAATTCTTTTAGCAATACACCGTGTTCTACATAAAAATTAAATGCAGCCTCTTCATCATCAAAAAATTTGCATGAAGTTAAACACAGTGAATAATTACAACCATCGCAAACCGACGCCACCGTGACACTAAAATGTTATGAGTTCAGGTCAAACCACCCAATTTTGTTAGCGGTACCTTCCTAACCTTTGTGGGATCAGCCATTTTATCACTCCCAAAAACATGATCCGCGATTTTATCGCTCAAAAAAATAATTTCTTAACATTAATTTTATAGCTTTAATCGGCATTTGCCTTCATATTGTACTTAATAAAGTTGTTTAAAAAAATATAAAGAGTCTTATGGTAAACTTTATTTTCAGTTTCAGAGACCGGATTGATAGTAAAAAATTACCAAATGTATTTTGGTGTGTAAAATGACTGAGTTACTTAAAACACAATTACCAAATTATTAAATACAAATAAGTTTTTTTCAACATGCTGAGAAAAATACAAAAAATGGGTGAATGGTAAATTATGACACTGATATATTACACGCAACAGCTACTCAGAGTATTGTTTGATTAGCTGTTTGAAGGCAAAGTGTCCCCCCCCCCCCCTTACTATTTTAGAGCAATCAATGCCCCTGCAGGGAACACGAGTATTTTGAGACCCCAAGTGGCCAAAAGTTGGCAATGTTGGAAATAATTTCAGATTAATAGAGGGCATAAATAATCATATGGCTAGCAACAGTGTTGGAGTTTTAAAGACAAATTGTGAGGAATAGGCATATCGGTAATGTAGCCAAAAGTAGTGAAACAGTTAAAATTAAGGCATTGAAGTGTTTTTATACAAATGCATATAGAATCTTAGGAATAAGAAAAATGAATTATTTAGTCAAGTGATCAGTGAAAATCTGGATATTATATGTATCAGTTAGGCATGGATTAGTGATGCAGTATTCAATGATACTAGAGTAGAGTATGAGTTAAATGGCTATACAGTATATTTGGTAAATTTATAGTATTACACCCGTCTCCCTTTGGAGGTGAAATTTATGTTTTTCCTATGGTTTTTGATGTGCTTTGAACAAATCTGACCTTCAAAACCGTCGGAAATGACTCGTTTTTGAGATCACCCCCCTCCCCCCAGCCGGCAATCGAAAACGAGTCATTTCCGATGGTTTTGAAGGTCAGATTCGTTTAAAACACATCAAAAACCATAGGAAAAACAAATTTCACCTTCAAAATTGACCTGACCTAACCTATCCTAACCTATCCTAACCTAAATCACAGTCTTGTAGGCAGCCCAGGAATCACTATAAATCACAGAGTGAGGCCTAATGTACTTCTGAATGAGTGGAATGAGTGTTCCATTCCGGTACGAAAGTAATTCAAATTCGAAATGGATGGAACGCAGTGATTGGGCAGACATGTAACGAACACACAACCGAACGTACGAACACACAAATGAACGTACGAACACCCACTAGATACACAGCAAAAAAATGTTTATATATCGAAAACGAAGCATTTGCGACAGAAACGCTATAGAAGGAAAGTGTCTTAGAATTAAAAAATCTACTTAATGAACATATAATAATTGCTGGACATTAGATGGGTGTAATACTATAATAATACCGTATATTTATCAGAGAATGGATAGGCAGGTGGGTGGTTTGGTCTTGTACATTAAGAATAGTTGAACTACAGTTCAGAATGTTAGTATTAAATTAAACAGGGTAGAATCAATTTGAGTTAGGTAAATTTGTAATTTTGGCCCCAATTTGTTTTGAATATGAAACTTATGTTTTTCCTATGTTTTTTGATGCAATTCATTCAAATTTGGCATCTGTTTCCATCACAAGTCACTTGTTTTTGAGATCCCCCATCCCCTCCCAACCTCGAAAGCCAAAAATGAGTGATTTGCGATGGAAATGGATGTCAAATTCGAGTGAATCACATCAAAAAACATAAGTTTCATAACCTAACTCAATCTAACCTAACCTAATACCGTGAGAATGAAAGAAACCGAGTGAGTCAGTTATTCTTAAAAAATTTATAAATCACTTCAAATGGAGTAAGAGCATAACCTTCACACACTGTAGCCATGGCTAGACTGAGACAATATGGCAGACTGAAATGAGACTATGGTGGACCAAAAATTATATTTATTTATTATCTCTGTTATTATTCATTTGCGATGGAAGTGGTATTAGAAAAAGTAGTCCAAAATGAAGAGATACAGCTAAACAACACACCAAAATTGCGGAGAACTGATTGGGGCTGAAACTGCAATAATACCTTGGATTGATATTTATTTATCAAGTGAAGAGTAGCTATATTTGGATATGTGCATTTTACAGACCACTAAACTAAATGCAGGAAGTTGATGACAGTATGGTTCAGGAAAAGAGAAAAGGACGCAATGCTGAGGCATTAATTATGGAAGATTTGAAACTGCCTCATGTAGATGAACTTTTAGAAGGAAATAATAGGGAAGGTAACCTATTCATTGAGTGCTATAAAGATAGCTTTTTAATGCAATTTTTAGATAAACCAACTAGAGATCGAGCAATCTTAGATCTGGTTCAGTTCTATCCAATGATTATTAGGGAATTTGCAGTAGGTGAGTCATTAGCTAAGGAACAGTGACTATTTTATCATACATTTTAAGATAGAATTTAATAGGGATCTAGTCAACAATGACTACCCATTTCCTCGCTTCTCAAGGGGTGACTATGGTAAATTGAGGCAGTTGTTAGGCTCAGTAATGTGGGGTAATGAATTTGCCAATAAAGATGCTATTGAGAATGCAAACTAGATTCAAAGAAATTTTTAGAGGATATAGCTACAATGTAAATATATTCCTTTCAGAATTATTAGGAATAACAAGATTAGGAAACCTTTGTGGTGGAATAAGTAAATAGCTAAAATGATTAAAAATAAGAAAAGAGTATTCAGGGAGTTCAAAAGCAGTAATAGCCTTGTGGACTTAAGTAATTATATAGGCAGTTAAGAAAGTTAAATAGTTTCATTTAAGAGGAGCAAAAGGCATAGTGAAATAAGCCCAGTTAGAAATAACGGCAGTATCCTATTTTGGTGTCCCAAATTATTCGACCAACCAAAAATAAATGGCACTCCAACACATTCAAATTACTCGTTTATGTTAATTAGGTTAATTGATGCCTGGTTAAGTCAACTGTACATCCTTGATGATTGGTTAGGTTGAGTCTTGATATTTTCATTAGTTTAAAATATCACGACAACCTAACCAATTGTCAAGGGCATACAGTTGACTGAACTGGTTGGTTTAATAATTTAGGATGCCAAAATAGGATATTCCTGAAATAGCAATAGAGTTTCAAAGAAATACTTTAGTTTTTATAAATATAGTTAAAAAAAAAAAGAATAGGATTGACCCAATAGAACATGATGATAGGATATTTGAAAGTGATCAGGATGTTGTTGGCATTTGTAATGATTGTTTTGATAAAATCCTATTTTAATACTAAATTAAATTCCAAAAATGATGATGTTTAATAATACTATGTATACTATCAAAATAGTATATCTGGTTTAATTAATGAAAATAAATGTTTTTGGAATCATTTTTGAATTTACCGTGTTAATCTAGGTTTGGGATTTAATTTATTGACTGCCTAGTTAGGTCAACTGTATGCTCTTGACAATCAGCTAAGTCATGATATTTTCATTTAAACTAACAAAAATATCATGATTTAACCTAACCAATCATCAAGGGTGTACAGTTGATCTAACTGGGCATTCAATTAATCCAACATAGTGTTGTAATATTCAATATGGATCAACAATTGTTGAATGTGCATGTGGTCTTCCAGCCATCTTTAATTTACTGTATTAAAATAGGATTTTTCTATTGTTTTAGCTGTTTTAACTGAAGAAAATTTGAATAACTTTGAATTCACTTCTTTACAGTCTCTAAATTGTGGCATTCTCAGTAAGATTTTTATAAGGAAGGATGATGTTAGGCAAGTAGGTAATTAATACAGTGAAATCAAATAAAGCTGCCAATTCTGATGATGTATGGTACTGGTATTTGCCATGACTCTCAGAGAAATGGAAGATAGCTTATCTGATTATGCAGAAGTACCTTATGAATGGAAATAAAGCAAATGTAGTACCCATTTACAAATAGGATACCATAAACTGGGGTGAGTTGATATGGAATTTTCACTTTTGTGACTGTGCTGAAAAGTTCTGTAGGAGAATTTTGTTTTGACAGACATAGGCCTAATCACCTATTGTAAGAGCTACCAAGCTATATACCGTACTAATTCATATATAAGCACCAATACTTTTTTAATTCTTTAATTTTAAAGTTCACATCAGGGAGTGAGTTGATATGGCTTGCCCTTTAAATGGATATACTGTACCATGTTTCCGACATTGGGGTAAGTTGAGGGGCTTTAAAACAAATAAAAAAGTATACAAAAAAAAATTTTGGTCCGTAGAAAGTACTGTGATTTTGTATCAACTCACTCCAGTCAGCAGTAGTAAAAAGAAGGTAGGAAACTATAGGCCAGTTAGTTTAACATCATTGGTAGGAAAGATGCTAGAAAGAATTATAAAGAAGAGTATGGTAGGGTACTGTATTCCAGATCATCTGGATAATTTTAATCTTATTTAGATCAGGAAGGTCTTGTTTGTCAAACCCCTTCGACATTTTAAAGTTTGTCATCTACCTCATCAATTACAGACATGATGTAGTATATACTATTTATTTGGATTTTAGTGAGGCACTCAACAAGGTTCCACATAGGAAACTTGTATGTAAATTAAAAACTTGAGATATCAGGGTTAGTTATAAATTGGGTAGAGAAATAGAAAACAGAGAACAGAGTGATTTTAAATTGTCATGAATTAGGGCAGCAGAAAGTGAAAGGTGAGGTACCACAGAGATCAGTGTTAGGTCTATTAGCTAGCTACTATTCAGTTTATATCTAAGTGATTTATAAAAAGGATTAGGTAGTAAAATATCTAAATTTGCAGATAAAAGTACTGTACTTGCCCCAGTTATAAATATAGCAGATTCTTATAAGTAGAGAAAGATCTTGTTCAATTATTTACCTCAGCCAGTAAATTGCGGATGAAATTCAATATTAAAAAGTGTAAAGTCCTTCATTTTGGTAGAAGTAAAATGTAAACTTTTGTTATGAGATGCAAGGAAACTGGTTAGGGGATGTTAGGAGGAAGATTTTGGCATTGTAGATAGTGATCTGAAGCCCCTGAGCAGTGCTCAGGGGCTAGAAATAAGGCAAATAAAATGCTGGGTATTATTAAGAGGATGTTAGTTACAAAAGTAAGGAGTTCATGTGCAGATTATGTAGGTTATTCTGTTAGGCCTCACCTAGAATACTGCATTCAAGCATGGTCACCTCATCATTGGCATGATATAGATACACTTGAAGGTGTGTAACATTAGGGTAACCAAACTTAGGCCTATCCCAAACTTAAGATTGGAATACAGTGAGAGGTTAAAGGAACTGGGTGTTTAGTTTTGAGGGGAGATGCGGATGTTAAACATTTTTTGAGATTTGGACTTTTTTAGTCATGGAGTATTAAATTTTGGAATGACTTGCCAAATGATGTGGTAAATAGTAGCTTTTCAGTTAGTTTTTAGAAAAAATTGGTTGTCTTTCATGACTGAAAAAGTTCATAAATTCTATAAATAGTGTACCATATATTTTAGCTGAAGTTATGTAAGGTACTGTACTTTGGTAGCTGTAAATAGTTTTATGTTAATTACCTGAACATTTGAAATTGACATTTTGCAATTGATTATAAAATAAGCTTTAGATCATTTAGACTCTGACTTGAATAACCTCAATAAGCCCAAGGGGCTTCATGTTTTTCAAATGTAATAACCACCTAATCTAGTATAACCTGAACTGGATGTAAGAGTTACCCTGAATTGCCTGGAGTATGAAATGGGTGGATCACTAGATGTAAGTTTTAACTGAAATTAATATAATTATTTCTTTCTGAGAGTGCATTAGTGTGAAACTGAAATATTGTGCATTAGAATTTTTCATATTGTACACCACTTTCACAATTTGGAAAATTGCATTTTCCCAAAATTGGGAGCATCATGCAAAACTTGGTAATGGTTCAGAATACGGGCGCCACTTAATTAAGCAAAATTTCGAAAAATACCATAGAGACAAAGTTGTTTCTCTCATTAAAATACGTTGATTGCATGTGTCGCATAGTAAAAAAAATGTAGTTAGAAAATTACGAAAAACATACAGTGTCCATAAATTATTCACCCCATTATAAGCCTTAATAAATTTGTTATTATAGGAACTATCTTAAAAATGGTTTGCGGCAATTAATAACACAACTCAAGAAATTTTTGTTTTAATTCAGTAAACTTCCACGTGAGCCCCATTGGTAGCACACCACAGAACATCAAGGCGATAGATGATTTCATTCCAAACATTAAGAAGCATGTCTTGCGTGATGGAAGCTAATGTCTCTTCAATCCGGTGTCTTAATTCTGTGATGTTATTAACCTTCTTTGCATACACTCTGTCCTTTGTGTAGCCCCATAAAAAGAAATCCAGAGGCGTGATATCTGGTGAATGAGGAGGCCATGGAATAGGGCCATCTCACCCGATCCAATGAGAAGGGAACTTTTCATTGAGGAACCTCCGCACTTCTAATCCCCAGTGTGGCAGTGCCCCATGTTGCTGAAAGAACACACGGGGCTGCATATTCTCAAGCTGAGGTGCAGCATACCATTCAAGCATATCTAGGTAATTTGTAGCCTTCACAGTGTTCTCATGGAAGAGAAATGGTCCAATCATACGGTTATGGGAGAGAGCACGTACCAAATGTTTAACTTGGGACTGTTGCATTCGTGTTCAATAAATTCATGCAGATTTTCTGATCCCCATATATGGCAATTGTGTCTGTTGACTTTACCAGACAGATGAAATGTCGCTTCATCACTGAAAACAACATTGTTCAAAAAATGCTCATCTTCAATATGGTCAAGAATGTCAATAGCAAACTGTACCCGTTTGGGTTTGTCATTTGGTAGAAGTTTCTGCAAGGTTTGCAATTTGTAGGCATAAAGTTTCAACCTCTTGTGAACCACTTTATGCACTGTTGAATGCGGTATTTGCAGTTCTCGGCTTTCTCAGTGGATGGATTTTGTAGGACTTCGGATAAACGCCTCCTGAATTCCTGCTATCTTATCTTCAGACACACTAGGCCTACCAGCTCCTTTCTGATGTAGCACACTGTCAGTTTCTTGAAATTGTTTCAGCCATTGCTTGAGTGATTGCTTTGTTGGTGGAGTTTTCTGATATTCCTCCTGAAAATGTCTCAGTACAGTAATTGGAGATTTGGTTTCCCACATCCACAGCACACACATTGCTTTCTCCTTCACTGTTGCCATTGTGCCCGTAGTGAATGTTCTGCGAAATAAAGAAAACAAATTTCTTGTTGTGCTATTAATTGCCGCAAACCATTTTAAGATAGCTCCTATAATAACGAATTTATTAAGGCTTATAATGGGGTGAATAATTTATGGACACCCTGTATATTTTTGGGTATGAATCTAGGAAATTTTGAGTTGGCAACCTTACTATCGTATTGTTCATTCACTTCAGTTTGAAAATGGCTTCAGTCTGTGACGGATGTGTGGTGACGCTAGTAGAGCTCGCATGGTGTTCTCCCTTTAAATGTGGTGTGTCCAATTTGTATAATTTAGGTCTCAGGGGTATGCCCCCATAAAGATCACATATCACAAATTGATCGGTATAGGGTTTTATATTTTTTAGGTTAGTAAGGTTAGGTTTTCCATGAAACCTAGGTTTTTCTCATGGATTTTGATGTTTCATGACACGTGTTTTTTCCTCCAAAACATGCTAAAACCATTGGTTTTCTGTTGTTTAGGATAAATCTGACCATCGCTATTACAGTAAATTATTGCTTGTGCTATGTTCCCCCACCCAAAACCCCCGGTTCCCACGGTGGTCCCCCCGGATTGTAGGAGGGGTTGGGGGGGTGAAATCACTTCAAGCAATAATTTACTGTAATGGCAATGGTCACATTCATCCTAAACAACAGGAAACCAATGGTTTTAGCATGTTTTGGTGGAAAAAACAAAAATTGAGGTGGTGCCCCTATTCTGAACCATTACCCAAAACTTTTGCAGAGCATGCAGTCTGAGGAGACAGAATCCATAATTGCTAACCAAATTTATTAACCAACTCAACCCAGCTTAACCTCAGTTAAACCTAATCTTATCTAGCCTAATTTAATGTATTACTAAGCTATTATGAATTCTGTTTCTGAATTGCAACTAGAATCTTAACACGTTGGCTGCCGGAGGGGGTTTTCGCTCTTTTGTACTCAAGTGCCAATGGGCATATGCTAATTTTTTCTTTGCGAAAGTTTATTTTCTTACATATTTGATGGTATTAGGATATATTACTGTGTTTGAGTAAGCGTAGGTACTGAGGATACCGGCGGGTCACACAGCACTTAAGTAATATGATATTCTCCATGTGCTGCGAGACTCGCCGGCTTCCACATTTTATTTTTCAAAAAAAAAATATATATATTAGAATTTACAGTAATTGATATTTCTCTTCTTTCCAGATGATAAATCTATAAACTATAAACCAATATAATCTATAAAACTATAAACTATAAACCAATATAATCTATAAACTATAAACCAATATAATCTATAAACTATAAACCAATATAATCTATAAACTATAAACCAATATAATCTATAAACTATAAACCAATATAAGCCAATAATCTATAAACGAAAATAGCTAATACCCATATAGAAATGTTATCAACTAAATCTTTTTATGGATCATCATCTAAAGGAAGTTCTCAAAGTTCTGAAAGTGATCATGATGATCCCATGTTTAGTGGTGGTTCTAGTTCGGATGAGTATAACCCAACAGAGTCTGAATCTACAGACTCATCTATGTCAGATGAAGAAAGTCAAATGCCTCTTCCCAGCCAAAGAGTCGATTCTGAAAACCCTGAGGATATTTCATTGCTACATTACTCTTGCTACAGACAATTTTTACACGTCTGTCTCTTTGGCCAGAGCCCTACTTGAGCAGGAAATGCATCTAATGGGAACTCTTCGAAAAAATCGTAAGTACAATCCAAAAGCCGTAACTGAAGCAAAAGTAAAGAAAGGGGAAAGTGTAGGGCGTGAGAGCGATGATGGAATCGTTGTAGCAAAATGGAAGGACAAACAGGAAGTTCTTATGCTGTCAACCAAACATGACTTGAGGATGGCGACTACAGGAAAGAGAAATCGCAATGGTGAGGATATAACTACACCAAAAATGATTATATTGTATAATGTTGCCAAACAAGGAATTGACATTTCTGACCAAATGGCTAGTTACTTCTCACCTCTCAGAAAAACAGTCAGATGGTACCACAAAATTGCCTTCGAATTTCTTCTAAATACAGCTGTTGTCAATGCACTTATCATGTACAAGGAGCTGACAAACAAGGGCATGCAAATTGCTGACTTTCGACTAGCTATTATTGAGTCACTATGCCATGTACAGAATGCACCTCAACCTCAACAGTCTTCAAATGCAGGCAAACATGCATTAGAAGAATATGACACCAGAGACTCCAGAAACAGAAAAACTCGCAAAAGATGCACAAGATGCTATTCGGAATTAGTAAAGAGCGTAGGTAGAAATGAGGCATTGAAAAAAATGCAAAAAGGTATGTACCTATTGTAACAAATGTGTAGATAAGCCAGCTATGTGCATAGATTGCTTTAGGAAGAGCCACTAAAAAGTAAATTCCATTTACTTTATTATAGATAAAATGCTTTGCTAGTAAAGGAATATATAAATTTTCTAAATTTTTGGTTCCAAATTATGTTAATTTTCAAATATATTTTAGTTATATTATTCAAAGGAAAACATTATTTGAATAAATAAAGGAATATGCCGATATATTTTTTCTAAAAAAAAGGTTTTTTTTTGAAAAGTATATTCTAGATTATATTTGCAATATTCAAAGGCAAATTTTATTTGATTGCAAGTTGTATAACATTATACTTCAAACCCTTGTTTGTTTGTACTTTTTTAATGTACTTCAGAATAAATATTCATCTTTACTAAGTCTATTATTTCCCTGGGTCTACAGATACGCCAATGAAAATTTTACCCAGTAAAAAATAGCTATTCCTGAGGTGCCAAATGGCTTTTGAAGCATTATATCTCATGTTGCCGAGGATAAATAAATCCATAAGTAAAACATGCATTGTGACCCGCCGGCATCTCACGCGGTACTCAAAGACAGATAACATGAGAGATGCCGGCGGGGCACACGGCAGCCAACGTGTTAACAAACTTTTTACTGAAATTAATGCAAGGATTCTTACCAAAGCATATTACAGCAAGTAAGAGAGAATGTTTTCAAAATTCTAGTCTAAGTAGGCTAGGCTAATTATTATTTATTTATCACCAATTCAAGATTGTGCCCTTAAAGGAATAAAGCTAGTTTTATCCCAGGTGTATGTTGATAGTCATTAAATGATGTCTGTTATAGGAGGGTTCCAGCACAGGTGAAGCAAAAAATTTTCATTTTGACACCTGAGCATCTCAGATCTTGTTTATTTTTGGTGTATAAGGTAAGTTTGTGCAAGAAAGCCAGCTGTGAAAGTTTCAGCTTTCTACGACCATTACTTCACGAGTTATGAAGGTCAAAATAGCTCAAGGTCGGCATCTTTGGATGCACCTCACACATTCACTAATTATCGTAACCATATGAAACTATATGTTTTTGGACTCAGAATGAGCTGTAGAATCCAAAAACGCAACGAAATCAGCAATAGGAGAACAAATAAAAATGTTCACCCTTTTTCAAGGAACGAATTGACCTTTTGACCTTGAAGTTCACACATTTTGGGGAAACATTTCTTTACACAAAATGAAGTTCCATCATTGCACTTTTAATATAAACAATAAAAATGTATCTTATTCACCAACTATACTGTCTTAAAGAATTTTTCAAATTGGCTATTTTTCAAATTTCTGGCAAAATGCCATATGTACCGTATATGCATATATGTACTGTTAAAATCTAGAGATATTCATTATTTAAACTACTTAAGCAAAAAAAATATTATTAGAAACGTGATACAAAATCACTTAGATATAAGCTAGGTACCATAGGTATAACTATGATATAGATCTCTATTTTATTGTGGTCTCCTCCACCCCTACAACCACACCTTTCCACCCTTAGAAATATTTTACTTTTTTTTATAATTACTTTATTAATAATACATTAATACAAACATATATATATATAGGAGTATCATATAAAATAGGAGTAAAAAAGGAGTATCATATTATGTAGACCTGTATTCTATAGATACATATTAAACTAGAGCTCTGTACACTTTCGACTCAAGAACAGGAAACTGTGGCAAACAGGTCTGCATGATTACCCTCAGCTGTTAGCATCTCATGATCATCAAAGGCATACTGAATTCTTGAACCTGCTGTCAATGATGGAGCAGTCATTGTCTGGATAATATCAGATGATAACATCCAACATGAGTCAGGATGAGAAGGGAAACTATGTTTAGAATGTCTTCCATGTGGAGACATAAAATTGACCTTATAATCACTAAATTCTTCTGATACTTCAACCACTAATCCAAACCAAATTTTATTATCATAGTTACAAGCTACATATACCCCAACTTGTATATCTTCAGTTGAAATGTGCATTTGCTCATGTAAATTATCTTTAAACGATGGATGCACAACTGTCATAATTTTTGTAGGACCTGAGGAAATCTCACCAACCTCCAACTGGGTATGACTAATAGGCACAAATCTATGAAATCTATGAGTACCTGGGATGGTTACAGAATTTTTATATCTATTTTCCAGGAATTCAGTTGTCTGCTGGACATTTTGTTTCGATAAGAATACAAAATTTTGTGCTGGTATCTTTCTCATCCAGAAATTTCATCATGTCAAGTGGTGTCAGAATTTGGTCTTTAAATGTATGTTGAAGACTGGCACGAGCCGTCATTCTTTTTGCTGTGCCTCCGACTCCATCACAAGCACTTTTGCCATGTGAAGTTGCAAAAAAGTGCCATTCAGCATCCAGTCCAAAGTCCTCTTTGTGGTGACACAAATTGGTGAAGTTATATTTATTCTTATACTGCCCTCCGCAACCATCAGTAAAGTAATGAATCTTCCGCAGGCCTGAGCTCTCTTCTTTTATCATGGGGATCAGTTGCTTTAAGAACGCAAAGACAAGGTTTGTACTATGTTTCATGTCATCAGAAATGAAACAATAACTTTTAACTTTAATTTCAACATCATTTTCATTTACTTTATAGTAGAACACAAATGGATGAACTGTTGCCTGACTATTTTCCCAATGGTAACCTTGTGCAGCATCTTGTACAATAAATGAGTAGTTTTCAGAGAAGTCTCCTAGGAGAATACCTTCAGTGACCATCAGATTAGCTTTCAGTTTTTTTAGGAAACTTGCTTGTGCATCAGCCACATAAGTGTGTCTTGTTAGTGCACAAATTCTAGTTGCCAAAGACTTAATGGAGTTTTCAAGGGATTCACCGATGTTAATAAGGGTTGTCCGATCCGTGGAAGTCCACTGCTTGTATGTAATTATGGTGCCGACTGCATCCTGAACAGATTCCAGTCCTTCAAGGAATGCAATAACACCTTCTTCTCCTGGACACAATGCACATTTTTGTAGCATACACTCTTCCTTTTCACTGTCACAAGCTGCATAGAGAATGAGGTCTTTATATGATAGTTGTTTTTCCCCCAAAGCTGATAGCTGAAGTTTGGGATTTTGGTGGTAGGTACAGACATGACTCCAGATTCCTGGGATCTTGGGAGCATTGCTCCAGTAAATTTGACCATGAGAAAAAGTAAATTTGGGTTTGGGTTTTGTTCATCAGCTAGACGTTATGCAATTTTTTTGCGTATACGTTCTTGTACAAACCAATTTTTTTAAATTACAAATTTAGTTATTTTAAGTTTAGTTGGTAATTCCATGTGAAGGAGGGTCCAGCTCCATATTTGAAGGAGGGTCCAGCTCCAGGCACTAGATCTGCTGTAATGATCACACAGAAAGCCATTGATCAGTGGCCAAGCATACATGGCGGTAAATTCACAACAAATGCCTACATGCAAGGTCTAACATCATCCGCTGTTGCTGCTGCAATGAATAAATAAACTTAAGGTGAGTTATAAACTGTACATTATTGTATTATTATGTTTAGCTAAAACAATTTGTAATTGGTATGTCGTCAATTCAAGAGTTTACTATCATTAACCTATCTAGTGGTGTAAGGGAAAAAAAAAAGTAAATTCAGAGCTGTGCTCCAGTAAATTTTTTCAAATCTGGAGTCATGGGTACAGACACACACAGAGTGTGTTCCTCCAGCTCCTGCCAAGACACACCACTTGGGTCTCAATGCAGCAAATGATGAGAAACCTATTTTTGGATTAGTGTCATTTGCCTTGAAAACAGCGAAAATCTCACGTAAATTACCAAGCACCAATCGTTTCTGCTGTAGTTGCTTCTCTCCTTCATGATTCCTAATTGATAGACAATCCTTCTTGCCTGGACATATTCTGCTTATTTCATCTGATTCATAGAAAGTGCACACTGCTTCCTTCTCTTTCTTTGTTATAACCCGACCTTTGCTAATATGTGGAACTTCTGGTAATATGCCATGTTCTTTCTTTATTTTGCAGCTGGTTGAAACCATTCTTGTAGATGCATTGAAGAAAGATGCTGTTCTGTGAATGGTGTATGGTGAGAGTGTTAGTATTTGAATCTTCCTCTTGTAGTCAGTCGTCTCACTGAAGGCATTCTTGAGTGCTTGCATCACTCCTGCATGCCTGTGAAAATGATATACATGTTTGAGTAAATTTATATGCAAACATATGATCTATATATAGGCTTAGTATACTTTAATGAAGGTACTACAGATATAGAGGGCGTCCCCAAAAAAATGTATACACACTTTAAATAATTATAAAGGCAGTGTTTATTAAAATACATTTCATTTTCAAAATGTAATAGAATCTACAGACATTATTTAATTGTTTTGTCAATGCCTGTTTTCAAACTGACATCCATTCTGGTCCAGGCACTGCTGATAACGCGAAGCAATGGAATCGCAAACATCACGAAACATTTCATTTGGTATTTGTGTGCATTCTCGTTCAATGGCTGCTCTCAATTCAGCGACTGTTGCAGGTTTTATAGCATAGACTTTGTCTTTTAAGTATCCCCATAAAAAAAGTCTAGTGGTGTGAGGTCTGGTGAACGCGGAGGGTATTCTACGAAACCCCTTCGTCCAATCCACATCCACATCGTGCCAAGTACCACTCGCAATACTCCACTCTTCGGTCCGGATCATCTTCATTAATAGCATGGACTAATCTTGGAATGTAACTTTTCCATTGACAGTGCTTCAAAATGCGTTGGACAGACGATTCTGAAATTCCTACCTCACGACTCGCTTGCCGCACAGATTTTCTTGGACTTTGGTGATACGTTTCCAGTACTCTTTCTTGCTTTGTGGGGCTTGTCGATGTCCGTGGTCTTCCGGAACGCTTCTTGTGGACATTCTGAACAGTTCCATCGGCTTCAAACTTATCTCTAATTCGAGTGATGGTAAGTCGCGTTGGTGGATCTGTTTGAAACTCCCTCCTAAACTGTCTTTGCACTTCAACTGCGTTTTCACACTTCCAGTAGCATTTTAGAATGAATTTCCTTTGTTCAAAGCTTAGTCTGACTGCCATTATTAATTCTAATGGGTTTAACTTGGAAAGAAAGAAACATCAATTGAGCTATCAGCTGTTAAAGTGTGTATACATTTTTTTGGGACGCCCTGTATATACAGTACTCACAAATTATTGTCATCCATTTTAGATTGCTTTTCTTCACTTTCTTGTGTAAAACTTGTGTCATATGAAGTTTCTAGCTTTCTCTTCAGGGATGTTGATGCCATTTCAAATTTTGTTTCAGCCTTTGAAGATCTCCCTTTTCGTGACAGACCCTCTGAAAAACAAATAAAATAAATTGTTATAACTTTTTTTAATCAACTGTAGGCCTATAGATGTACATGTACATTACATATGAATTTGGTAAATACCGTATATATAATCATAACTGTATTGATCTTCATTATATAAATTGATATGCATACATCTGAACTTGTCAAATATATAAAGGTTGTAATGTTCATACATGTAGTTATATATATTGGTTTTGTTGCTATAATATCTACATAAATTAACACTTTAAAAATACTTAAACTTACTTGTCTTCACTGGTGTCACATTCAGCATTGGAAGAATTGTGTCTAAATCTCCTTGGAAATCTTCAAACATTATTTCAGTAGTACACCCATAGGCAGAGGAACGTTTTTCTGTGGCAGTGGCATCAGTGTCTGAGTTTGAATCTGAGACAATATCAGACACTTTTTTGTCTTCAGCTTTGATTTTATTGATATCATTAACACAATTTTTACAAATGTAATCTCCATATATTAATCCGTGAATTCCTTGCAGTGTATTACGGACTGGCACAAGTGCTTTTTCGATCTTCTTCTTATGTTTTCTAAGAGGATCAGCACAAACTTTTCTACCCATTTTGTTTATCTGTAAGAAAGGCATAAAATAAGTAATTAATTTATGTTCACAAAATATATTATTTAACAGTACAGTACATATATGCATATACATATGGCGATTTTGCCAGAAATTTGAAAAATAGCCAATTTGAAAAATTCTTTAAGACAGTATAGATGGTGAATAAGATACATTTTTATTGTTTATATTAAAAGTGCAATGGTGGAACTTCATTTTGTGTAAAGAAATGTTTCCCCAAAATGTGTGAACTTCAAGGTCAAAGGGTCAATTCGTTCCTTGAAAAAGGGTGAACATTTTTATTTGTTCTCCTATTGCTGTTTTCGTTGCATTTTTGGATTCTACAGCTCATTCTGAGTCCAAAAACATATAGTTTCATATGGTTACGATAATTAGTGAATGTGTGAGGTGCATCCAAAGATGCCGACCTTGAGCTATTTTGACCTTAACCTTGATTTTTCTGACCTTCATAACTCGTGAAGTAATGGTCGTAGAAAGCTGAAACTTTCACAGCTGGCTTTCTTGCACAAACTTACCTTATACACCAAAAATAAGCAAGATCTGAGATGGTCGGGTGTTAAGCATTGATTCACCTGTGCTGGAACCCCTCTATAGGCCTATATGTACCATTGTCTGGGTTATGAATAACTTACAACCTGACCAAACTTCTTTCTCCCACTTGAGATTCAGTATTTTAAGTTAGGAGCCTATACATATGGTAGGAAATTTTCTTACTGACCATCCGCACAGTTTTATGGATGATGAAACAACCAACTATAACACTCTTAAATCACAACATTTGATGATGATGATTAACCATACTTAGAATTATATGGACTAACCATCAGGGATGGGGTCAAATACGTATTTGTATTTGTATTTACAAATACACAAAAATGGATATTTGCATTTGTATTTGAGAATTTAAAAAGCTGCATATTTGAATTTGTATTTGAGCCTTTTATTTGCCATATTTGCTTCAAATACACTAATGTAATATAACTGTGCATATAACTACAAATTGATATGAACAGTAAAAATCAAACATTGAGAAATATGAATTTATTTTCTTTAATTATGCAAAAGTGCAGAAATATCAAGAAGTGTGAAATAATTTTCTCTAATAAAAATAATAAATAAGAGGAATTTGTTACTTTTCTTGCCTTGGTGTGAAAATGAAGTCTACTTTGATAAGAGCCAAAGTATTGCAATGTTAAGTTTTATACAATAAGTACTATACCAGTATTGTCTTACTTGAGGGGTAGCCAAAGTCAAGTAAATATTATCTGTTTATATTTAGGATGAAATTGGTATGAAATTTGCAAATACAGTAAAAATTGTATTTGCATTTTATTTGTATTTGAAGCTTCATATTTGTATTTATATTTGTATTTGGGGATTTATAAATTCGAATATTTGTATCTGTATTTGAATTTGGCCATAAAAAAAATAGTATATTTGTATCTATATTTGTATTTGGGCAATTGTATTTGACCCCATCCCTGCTAACCATCCATAAGATTCCCCCTCCCCCAATAAATTGAAAGTGCATTGACAACCATTTAATACCTTACGTAAGAAGTATTTAGGTCATTTTCTTTTTACCTTGAAGACCAGTATTTTTCCTAATTGTTCAAAGTAATTTTTTCATTGCCATTTTGTGTAGTTTTTGGCACAAATGAGTCCCTTCCCTATTTTTATGCTTTTTTTTTTTTTGTAAACAGAACAGCTGTAAGTTTTACGTATTTTTGTTACATTTTTACTCTGACTGAAGTATAAATCAGACTAAAAAAACTATACTAATCTGGGTACCTTAGTTTGTTTATATGCTACTTAATCAAAATGCAAAAGATAATTTTTGGGAGGGGGCCGGCCCACAAAATATCAAGATTTTGATAAGGGGTCTGCAGTACAAAAAAGGTTGAGGAATGCTGGTCTATTACACATAGCAAGGGTGTCTGTTATTGTTATCTGTTAACCAATATGTATTAAGCTACTGTGCCTAATTGTTTATTTGGAATAGGCTTATCATATTATATATTGTTTGTTTTTATTATTCACTCAGAACCTGTAGAAAGTTTTAACACATCTTTCCCACTTTGAGCCATGCTCCAAAACTAAGGCTAGCTTGATAAATAAATTTTTCACAGCTTCATTGTATTTGCTGAGGATGGCAAGAGGAAAATTTGAAACATATCTTTCACTGTGTTTCCTGTTGTGATTTTGGATGTCAGTAGGGGGAAGATTTCATGATGAAAAATTATGTTCTCTTGTTGTTTGTTGTCAATGTAGGCCCAATGCTTGCATATTCTTTTGTTCCACATATGGTAATTTTCCCCATTCCCAATGGGTTCCACCCCAAAACTTAGGCAATTTGTAGTTATACAATACAATTATTTAATATTTTGTATTAAAATATTATGTAAGATACTTTACTGTAAGCTCATTTAGGCCTTGTTGTAAACTGTATGAGAGGCATATATAGTTTTTCCATAACCAGGGTTGCCAGATTTTTTGATGGACAGACTGGGACATTGGGACAATAACATTTTTTCATTTCAATTTTAATATATTGATGCATAATTTATGTATATTCTATATAAAATTTGTACATAATTTTTATTAAAACAATGAATTTTTCAACATAAATTAAAATGAATAAACATTTTCTTTCAAACAAACAAAAAAATAAAGTATATTTTTTTCCAACAAATAACTAAAAATAAACAAGAAACACATCTACACACACACACACACACACACACACATATATATATATATAATTTTTTTTTTTTTTTTTAGTTCAGGAAGAACCGATTCGCCTCTATTTAAAGGGCATATCTCAGCGGAAAAACAAAGAAAAAGTGAGAGGAAAGACAGAGGAAAAAGAAAGGGTGGAGGGGACAGTCGAAGTGGAAAAAGACCAAGGACTGCAGGGTCGAGCCCCATCATCCTTGTGTGCTAGGGCCGGGAGGGCGCACGTGAAACCTCCAGGAACAAGCACGTACAAACGAGCACAAAGAGCACTCAAGAGCACGAGCTTAGAACCCCCTTGCGGGGATATATATATATATATATATATATATATATATATATATAATATACTGTATATATAAAATGAAAAAATATACATTATAGTTGTAATAAAAATATAGTTTGTGAATGTAAAATAGAAGCATTTATTTAAGCAGTGAATATTTATGATATATATTTGCTGATTGCGCCTTTGATAATTACGTCAACTGTTTGGACAATGCAGTTTTTTTTTTAGTTGACTAAATGGTAAGCATTGTTTTCTGCCTCATTTCAAAACAAGTTGATTATTGAGGCAGTTGATCAAATGTATATATTACCTTGCCTATATTTAAAAATAAGTAATTGCGTAACTTTGCTCAACATCTTAAAATCTGTCTTAACAATTTTTTTTTTTTTTTTAAACTGGGACAGTCGATGGTCTTGAAAGGTCTTTCCAGGATGCCTGGACAAGAGGCCAAAAACTGGGGCATCTAGCAACCCTATCCATAATCTTATACATCAAAAATCATTAAAATCAGGAGAGGTATTGTGTTAATAACATCATGCTACTTATACCTATATGGCCTACCATATATATAGTAGCGATATGGTATGTGGGTAAGTCCACTTCAGTTAGCCCCAGTTATGAACTTTGCCTTCTAAGCTTATTGTACCTGTTACTTTATGCCACCATTTGCACTAGTTATTGTATACCCTACACTTTCAAAGGTAATGTTAATTCAGTAATCTCTAATTGTTTATCTTTATTTCAGCTTCAGAGGCCAATCACTCTAACTAATGTGAGTCAGTCAAAATGGAAAATAATGGTGCATTAATTGTAGATAAAACAGCATCTGAGGAGACAGAGAAACGAAACATTCTTACTAAAGAAAGTGAATCAAAATTTGACACTGGATCTGTGTCTAAAGGAACAGATATGAAATTGCCTGAAAATTCTAGTTATGAACTCGTAGGCAATGATTACTATTACACAGATGCTTCATCTGGTATTCAGTATAGGTATGACCAATCTAAAGGTGATTGGGTTGAGGCCACTTCTACCAATACAGTATCAGATAGAGAACATTCCAAGGTTACCACAGATGATGAAGGGAGACAGTACTATTGGGCTGAAGGATTATATTTGTGTAGAGACCCACATGGGAACATATTCTACATGGATGAGAAAAGTGAATGGAAATCTTGGTCAGAGAAATCACCTGATGGTGAAGGCAAGACAAATGAGAATCGGTGGTACTTTTATAAAGGAAATGACACATTCTTCAGAGATAATACCACAAACAAAGTTTATAAACTGAAGAAAGACACAAATGAATGGGAAGAGTACAAGGGAAACCAAAAGAGGAGGAAAGGTTCAAATGACAATGAAGAGTTTGACACTGATGATGATGATGATGAAGAGAGTGCAAGTTCTGAAGAAGAAGGAGATGGAAGAGTTCCTCCTGGCTTCCAAACAGATCCAGCCATCAGTTATGATGGAAATATTTATACAAAACATGATCCTAGTGACAACATGACCTACGAGTGGGACCCTGACAAAAGGGCATGGTTCCCTAAGGTGAGCAAAATATTCTTAAGAGACCCAAATGCTTTGTGATAGGGAAGTAAAGACATTATGTTGATACACCTAATAAAAATTATATTAGTCATTTATGCATTTGGGAACTTTAGTTGGCTGTTGAGAATAAATTTTGATCACTCCATAGTAATTAGGCCTTCATGTTTACATACTGAAGGATTGTAGATTAAGTTTGTTTTGTTAAAAGAGGAATATAGAACCATCTTTGTTGGCTGTATTTGATTTACTTAAATTAGGACTAGATTCAGTTAATAATATAATTAAGTTGAAAGAAAGTGTACCTTTAATTTAACTAAAGAAAAACATTCACAATATTTCTTTTAAAATTCTGCTTATTATATTGCATACTCATTTTTCACATTTAATGTCATTTGTATATTGGCCTAATCTCATTTGTAAGAATTTCTATATATAGGTACTCATTAGGAATTAAAGTAAGTAGACCTACTGTACTTAATCAGTGATTAGCTAATTTATCAGGTTGTACATTTGTTTCCGTAGTTTTTTCTTAATACTCATAAAAGCTAAAAATAAGTCTTAAAACATCTTGCATCCATCCTTATTTCTATCCTTAGTATATGAACTGTCATTGTTTTAATAATATTTGTCATATGGACTATAGTCTGCCAATAAACCTTTTCCTTTTCATTTTCATCACAGTTAGATGATGATTTTATGGTCACGTACCAACTCTCTTATGGCTTCAATCCTGATGGAACAAAGAATGAAAATCCACTGAAATTTGATGATGATGAGAATGAAAAAGATGATAAAGAAGACGAAAAAAAGGAAACCAAAGAGGAGAAAGGAGAGAGACAAAAATCGGGTAACAGAAAAAAAATATTTTGAATTCACTAAAAAAGTTTTTAATATTCAATATAGAATTTTATTAATGCTGAAATCAGTATACAGTAGTTGGAATATAAAGTTAATTTAAGTAATAAGATGGTTGCTAAAGAAGCTGATCTTTGCCATATACTAAAAGTTAAGTTAGGGAGCTTTTTATAACATGCGCAAGACTTCCATGAAAGAAGCTCAAATAATTGGACAGAAGCATTTTACCTGGAAGTTTTTTATATTAAAAATAAATAATACACTGTAATAATTCCCATCAATATTTAGTTCCATTTGAAGAGCCTTTGCCGTAAGAAGAGTAAAATTCATTATTCTGACAGAAGGAATAAAGGTAAACTTTGATGATAAATTGTGAAAGGTATTAGACTATTCCACCCACAGTGCACATTTTTATGAACATAATTTACTCTACCCCGTGATGAGCTGATATTGCCTTTTTTAAATATGTTCTGCTTGTATACATACTTTAATCCCTTGACATTGACTTGATCTGTGTTATGTGGTCATCTCCAAAGTTTCTGTAATCATTTTTAAGGTGTCAAGGATTATAGTACTTAAGAGCTGTGCCCACTCTTTTAACAGGAAATGAAAGGCCATTTTGCGTCCATCCCATTAAGTATAGGGCGATTCCAGTTTTTATTTGTTTTACTGTACAAAATCGAGAGAGAGATTGGGTTCACACTTTTCCATCAATGTGAACATGTTTGAGACTCGGATGACCCACAGTAAGAAATTTCAACCTTTTCGTAGGCTGGTTCGACGTGGATGATGCGCACAACCTGAAAGTGTATGTGAGCAGCCTGCCGCTAGACATGACGGAGGAGACCTTTGTGGAATTCATGTCCAAATGTGGCCTAGTTTATAAAAACCCCGAAACCCAAAAGTTCAAGGTTAAACTCTACACCGACAAAGAGGGAAACTTTAAAGGGGACGCGCTTTGCACTTATATTAAGGTAGGTAGACACGCACATTGCCATAGTTAGTGCCTAGTTTTTTCTGTTCTTTTCTCTTATCGTGTTCACAGTGAAGCAGTCGACTTCACTGTTAACTGAAATTGCCCTTTAACTAGTTTGAGTTCAGTCAGTCAGCAAATATGAGCATTGTTTCCATACCTGCATTATCTTAGAACCCATTACTCATTCTCCAAGGGGCGGGCACGATGCTTGAACTTTGGACTGAAGACACTCGATTACATACACAAGAATACCTAGTTATCATCACCAGGAATAAGGTAAAACCCCAACCTTAGAGCTACAGTCTTGCCTTTCGTAAGGTTGGGTGCATACTTCTACTAAACAGTACATCAGGTGAGGCCAACATCCCAATTTATGAACCTCACACACTGCTTCCATGACTATCATTTGTCATTCTCTCCACATAACCATATCACTGTAGCATACTGCCCTCTATTCTTATCTTCGATGACTTTTCATTCCAAACTTTTCCTAAATATCCTTGGTTCTCATCAGTCAGTCGTTTACAGTAAGTAAAATATGGTGACATTAAAATAAGCTTTTTCATTTTATAGTTTTCATATCTTAATAATTGGGTTTTACTGACCTCGGAATAGAAAAAAGTCTGTGCAATTATTGTTATAGCATCAGGTTTATATTTACTCAGTTTAACATCTAAATGTAAGACTGTTTTGCTTAATGTGTTTTAAAATGGGTAAATATACAATTTAGGTAATAATGAATAAATACAATTAAATTAGCGAGATAGGCCATTGTTTAAAATTTGTACTTAGATAATGAATCCTGATTATGACAGATTTTAGTTTCATATAAAGGCATTTAGGTTATAATTTGAGCGTTTAAATACATTCCCTTAGTTATCTAGGCTCATGTTTTGAGAAAAGGTTAACCATTAATTATAGAGTGAGTGAATTGTATGATGAAGTATTGTTTTTACTTCAGGGTCAGTAAATAAATATGAATACATTGGTAATTGAAGAAGCTTTGTTCCATTACAATAATTTCAATAACGTTCATTCTTCAAATATACATTTGTACGAGCATTGGACTTCAGTGTTGACTAATTTTAAACTGTTGTTCGCATTCACTTCGACGAATTTGTTCACAAACACTCGAAATATTACTGGTCGTTGGTTGGTTACAGTATAACAATCTTTATCCCCGATCACTTCCTCCGTCTTCCAGCCTGGGCCCTGGTACTTGACACCTCACGCACCCCTTTCTCCCGGGCCCTGCTGGTAGGTTGTGATCTTATAAAGAATTGTCTTGCAATTCATTTTAATAGTCTAGATACAGGCTTGTTGCTCTGTGCAATGAAGTCCGATTGTGTTGTTGCTGGGTTAGGCCACTTAGAAAACCACAAATATCTTTTTAATTATGCTAAATGAGGCCTCAAGTAGGGCCCGCTTCAATTGCCTAAGCCTAAAGGACTCCCAGTTCCCTGGATTTGTTTTACCTTAACTTTGGTAATAAGTTAAGGTTGCTCCTTCAAAGCTTAGCCGTTCTACACTTGGATTTCGAAACCCTTAAAGAAAAAATAACAGTAGATGAAGTAAGTTTCTCTCTCATTCCTGATCATTTTAGTGCACTTTCGAAATGGTCGTTGCTCCAGTTCCCACTTCTAAACTCTGAAGTTTATGCATATTATAACGGCAGTGAATGCCGATAATTGGCGCCCTATAACCTTGACATATGTAACTGAAGGAGGCGCACTACTGTATGATATAAAACTTTGAAGGTATTCAAGAGTTTTAAATCTCCCTAGTAATATAATACAGATTTTTCCGCTTCTCTGACATCGAATGAGACGGGAGTTTAATCGTGCTTACAATGAGAGGCGTCGAAGTAGTTTTCCTCGGAGTCCTTTCCACACGTTCATTCTATGAATTGTGTTTTCCTATAGACCACATTCACGGTCACTCGACAGCATGGCATTCTTACTACCCACATATAAATTATTCATACATCAAACGCTATTTATAAGGCAAACCAAGCTTCTCAAAACAGTGGATCTGCCTTAATTTTGAATTAGGAATTTCCCTGGTTCATTCTCTCAATTAACAAGATTAATCGACGTTCAAGAAGACATTGAATGCCAGTTTGTCCGATTTTTAAAGAAAAAGAATTTCTGTTCCATTCTTCATTTTATTGTCAAAAATAACTTACGAGAGTGGTGAACGGACGGACGAGGAACAGATGAAACAAGCGAAGTAAATTTATATTCTTCGAAAATGTGAATCTAAACAAATTTAAACAAAAGAAGAACAGCTGTTTTTTAAAGCTACTTGAATGAAGCCAAAGTAAAGGTCATTCAAGAGGCTTAATAATGAACGTTTGTTACATTAATGCGTAATTTAGTGAAGGGGAATATTTTTTGCGTCACTTTTAATTTGAAATGTTTTGGGGAAATTGTTCAATTTCGTCTCAGTGACCAGAAGTGATTTTAAAAATAGTCGTACAAAGAGCGTTCTGTGTTTATTTGATACTTCACTGTCTTCCCTTTTGATTCACACACGCCGATAAGATGCATTATGATATTTAGAAGGTTCTTCAAGGAAATATTTTCTCTCGCTATTTACAACATACACCAAAGGTATTTTATATTAGTATTTTTGGTTACATTTGAATAATTGTAAAATGCCTTTGGCGAATCAGGCACCACTTGGCACTGCAATAAAAGATTTATTGCAAAAATTTTAAAACCGAGTGTGCGCGTGCGCGCGCGCACACACACACACACACACACACACACACACACACACACACACACTGTTTCATATGGCTGGAGACAGCTTTTACATTAGATAATCTGTTCCCCAATAATCTCCATACCTTACACTCCTTGACTTTTTCCTGTAGGGACATTTAAAATCTGTTGCCTACGTAGACCAGTGGTTCTTAACTTTTTTATTATTGTTACCCCTAGACTAGCTATCCAGGGAAATTAGGATTACTCCGATCATGGAAAAGGGTAAAACAAAAAAAGCCAAAAGATGATCTGAGGAATGGTTTATTTAATAAAACTGAACAAACATTTATGACTAACTTGACTGACCCCCGAAAAAGGCAGAATTAGCCCAAGGTTAAGAACCACTGACGTACACAGACAAAGAACAATTGAGGATTCGAAAAGATTAGATTGGAATTGCAACGAATTTCTTTCTGAAGCAATGAGAAGTATTCAGAGAGCTTGCATGTTACGAGTAATTAAGTGTCTTGAGTTCATGATGAACAATTTGAACACGTTCTGTAATAGTATGTTAAAAATAAAACCGTGTCATAAAGTTGTATTACTGTCTACATATTTTAGCGTCTCCAAACATATGAAACACCCTATATATAAATGGTGGTGTGATTAATCGGACATTTTTATGGGTATCGGCATCGGCCAAATTTAGCCGATTTTCACCGATTGTTTGAAATTTTAAAATTTTCATTACAAAATAAAATTATATTTATAGAAAATTGAACAGACAAAAAACACAATTTATGATGATTTATATTAATTTCAGTGTAATTATATACAATATTTTACATTCAAGAAAAAGGCAAAGCTAAGTTGCCCATAAATTTACATTTTTCAACTAATCTCTAAATATTATAAACTATTGTAATTTCCTGCTCTATATTAATAATAATTCTATATTAAGTTGTACTTCATAATTTATACAGTATATTAAACGATCTTATTATATTGACTATTTAAGTATTTTAATAATTTTATAAACCCAAATTATATATACACCTTTTTTAAATTCAAATTGGCACCAGGGACTTGAAATTTTAATTAAATTTTTTTTGTTCCCATTTATGACGAAGAAAATACCTTCAACATAAAGAAAACCAATTGTTTTAAATATTTATATTCAGTTTATGAAACTAAAATAAAATTATTTTATTCTTATCGAGTAATAAAAATTTTAAAATCATTTTAGCTACGGTATTATGAGTAACAAATTCTGGTACTGTATTGTATATTGTAGAGTGAGCTAACGAAAAGCATTTAAACAAATTTGAAGTGTAAAAATATGAACATTGAAAGTTTTCACATTAGATTGGTAAAATTTATGAAGAGAATTGATTTTTTAAATTATGGAAAAAGAATCGGCATCGGCTAAATTTTGGAATCGGTACATCACTAATGTACACTATATATGTGTGTGTATATATATATATATATATATATATATATATATGTATGTATGTATGTATGTATGCGTGCGGGCGCGCGTGTACAAGAACAAAAGGTGCTGAGTATCAAAAATTCTTCAATGGATAATCAAACATTAATTCAGTCATGACTGAATGCTTTAGTTTTACTTAATAACTCTGGACTGTAATGAGCATTGTCTCTTCTTGCGAAGGGGGTGATGGCGGTGTTGGACACCCCGTGCCTGTTATGGGTACGGGGTATGGGTAATCCTCGTTTGGGGCGCTTTGCATATATAGTGCATGATGGTGAAGCATGAGGCGAAGTTCCATCTGTAGAAAAGGGATGGGGAGAGATATAAGCACTGCCAATGTCCTCCGAGAGGGACGTTCCTCGGGGGAAAGCCCAGGTACTTCATGGGTTTTCCCGAGGAGCCCCAGATCCACTCTTCGGTCACCCAGTTGTATTCCCCTCCGATCCAACGGTTCAGGCGCACTGAGGAAATAATTGGATTAAAAATTATACCCGGTTAGGAGAATGTGATGCGGCTGCTGAATTAAGAGGAAGACTATAATGATCGCAAAGTAGATTAAGAAAACCTTTAGTGGCAATTTGTTGATGTAAAAACGTGTCGATTACCGATTAAATGACAATTCCATTAATCGGCACATAATTGTCTGAAGGTTTTATTTTATACACAGAGATAAAGAAGTAGTAATAATTACGATCAGAGTTATTTAACCACCTTTGTAAACAACGGTAAAGGTCACTTGGCGGAAGTGAGCCTACGGCTTTACCTGGGATCCGAGCCATCTAAGATCTAAGGGTCGTTTCATCATCCTGGCAAATAGGACGGTTCCCCATCCAACTACTGAACAAATGGAACATCGCTTAACCTTGCTGGTCTAACTGGAAGCTGTGTCGCGATGTGATCACTATGTATTCCCCAAAACTAGTTTGCGTGTAATTTAAATGAATGGTTTGAATTTGAAAAATTCTTTGTATCTCACTTTGTCTTTTGTGTTCACTGCATTTAAACGAAGTACAGAAAATATCGGCGTTCATTGCCTTTCCTCGTTTCAAAAAAAATTTGCGCGTTAAATGTTCCAGACCAAATAAATTTGGAGGAGCCATACTAGATTATACTCGTCCCTTCGTCCGTCACTCTTTTGGACCGCTCAACATAAATTGATTGAACTTCATACGCGTGTGCATCGTCACGAGAAGGTATGTCGCGGCGTAGAATCGGGGCCTTGCATAATATGTCAAGGTTACAAACGTAGTCTTTATTAACTGCTGAACTTGTTTTGCCCAATATTTATATAAAAAATTGAATTGTCAAACGTGACGTCGTCATCAGATATTTTTTTTAACGATTTAATTTAAAAAAAAGTTTTTAAACATTGATTAAAAACTGATTGCGACGGTTTTAGCGATAATCTGCGATTGTAAAGTTAGATTTAATTTTGACACGAGAAGAAAAACAAAGAGTAAAGTCAGATGTTGAATAAAACTGTTTTTCACGTAATTTAAGTTTAATTTACGTCACGTACTTCTTGATTTATTATGGACAAATGTCACTTAAAATGGTTTCGGTTAAAGCGAGTCGGGTCAGGTCGAATTATTCGAGCGGACTTTCGAGAATGTCTTACCCAGTTGTGGTTTGTTGAGGTAAGTCCTCAGAGTAAAGTCTTCCCAGCTACTCCCGATGGTTGAAAGCGTGCCATTGCGTCTTCTACAGTCGAAGTAAGAGTCCTGCCACGTCATCATCTCGGCGCTGAAGTAGTAACAGTTGTGGCCCAACCGCAAGAACCCCTTCGGGCAGATGGTAGACAGAGAGACGGAGGAATTGGTTGCTGTGACAACGCCTGTGAATGAGAAAAGGATGAACTAATCAGCTATTGAGAGGAAAAAATAGATGGTGGTGGTGGTCGTCCCATATCACTCCTAAGGTCTCTTAAAGGGATGGACAGGCTGGGCACCCCAGATATCGCAAGGATTTTGCCTCCCCCCCCTCCCCCTTTTGTTCTTAATGCGCGCGTTCCTCTCTCCACTTGTTTTCATTCGGGAAATGCTTTTAGCGATTAAATTTATTTGATTAGACCCCAAGTTTCTAAAATCTCAAGTACGGTACTACTTTTAAGCCTGAGGAATGCGTATTATTATCATAGTGTGAATAATCCGGATTTTATAGAATTAAAATGTAAATCCTGAATTAAATAAATGCATAATTGTAACAATAATTTGTACCATTTATTGCGGTAAAGAAGAAAAGAAACGCCTTCACTCCGAACACAATTCTCATCTTCACCCAACAATCGCCGTTTCAGAACTGATTCTTGTACAACAGACTGTCAACAGTTCACTCGTTTTATGCAGGAACACACACACACACACACAAACGTTTTACGTATAGGGAGGGTAGGCACCTGCCTTGGGGTGCAAATTTTGTCGTATCAAGATAAATAAGTCAAAGAAAACAAAAATAAAAAAAAAACTTAAAGGACTAAAAAAATAAATGGATTCACAAATAAGTTTTAAAATAAAAAAAGAACAGCAGCTTCTATCTAATACCAAACTAGCGAATTCAAATGGCACAACTATGAGGCACTTTAATCTCTGCCTTGGGGCGGCAAAATGCTGAGCTAAGTATTATATATATATAAACAAAGCATTGGAATTATTAGCTGTTCTACACGCATATTTATGCTGTTTTACCCGAATATCTAACGTTTTACCAGTTTGGCCTATATATACTGAGTTACATTGTGTACATCCGATCGAACTCAGTATATATATATATATATAGGCCAAACGGGTAAAACGTTAGATATTCGGGTAAAACAGCATAAATATGCGTGTAGAACAGCTAATAATTGCAATGCTTTGTTTAACCATATGTATAGATGTAATCATAGCATCAAATGGGATAGTTCTAAAGCGCTTGTTGAAAACAGAGATATAATAGAAAGAAATATTGTAGAATGTGCATTTATCCATTATAAAAACAATTTCAGTAACAGTGCGGGAATGTATGAAATTCACAATATCTTGTTAAAATTCCTTTTGCCTCCCGTTAAGTGTGTGCTAATTGCTTTGGTTTCCGCTACGTTGTATATATTTATGAGCATCTTGCCTTCTATCTTCATTCCCTGACGAGGTGTAGCTCTGAATACACGAAATACCTTGGAATCGTTTTTCTTTTTCCTTGTGGGTTTGCAGCATTCATTCATTTCACGTGTTTAATTGTGAAATTCATCACACACACACACACACTAAATGAAAGACAAAGACTGCTGTAAGTATGAAAAAAAAGTGTGTGCAGGTGTAATTATAAATTGCTAAAAGTTGATGAGTTCGCAACTTTATCGATAAAAGGTTGATTTGTTGCCATTCATGAATGAAACTAATTCGGAGCTTTTTAAATTTAATTGATGAAGATCAGTTCAAGTAATTTGAGTTGATGGCATTCGTCACCTTTCTAAATAGGCATTCCACCAAATAAAAATTTGTTTTGCTCATTTTTAGTAATGGTAATTATATATATATATATATTATATATATATATATATATATATATATATATATATATATATATTAGTGTGTCCCAATTTTTTTGTTCCTGAAGTTTGTCATGCACACCCCCTAGTTTCTTCCACTCGTGAAAACATGCCAGCAAGATGAATTTCATTCGTGTTCTTTAATTTTAAGGGTCCCCTCAAACCATGTGTTACTATTGCTGAACGGCTACTCTCTACCTTATACTAATTGTAGCATATTTCTTTCAGTTATGGATACAAGAAAGCAGGAGACTGTGTGGTTGGTGGGGGTGTTGCGAAATGAACCCCTGGAAACGCTGTGTCAACTCCCGACAGTGGGAGATGTTCTTCGACGTCTGTTGTTCTTCACTCGGAAGAAAAAAAACGTCCACGGCGGAAGCTGCCAATGTGGTAGCTGATGAGGTTATGGTGGTGGGCTCGGGCATCTATTCCGACCTCCCACAAGCCCAAGTGCGTTGAGAGGATCAAGGCCCTCTCCACGGACTACGAGAAGGTTGCCAGAAACCGAAACCGTGGGGGAGAGAAGCAACTGGAGCGGGAAAAGGGATTCCAAGCCAACCTGAATACACTGTTCGAAACAGCTCATGCCAACGCCATGAAACTCATCAAAGTCCCCGAAGATCGAGACTTTCTGAATGACCAGCGAACCGTGCAAAAGATGTACATCGGAGGAGAGGACCTGGAGTTTGCTCGCAGGGCAGCGGAGCGGGAGAAACGCTGAGCAACTGAAGAGAAGAGGAAGAAGAAAAGCCGCGAAGAGATGGACTCTCTGCAAGCAAAAGGAATGGTGAAAAGTGGGTCTTCGGAATCCATGGCCAAAGCATCCAATGATGATGTCCAATATTGCTCTCCTGGTCCTTCGGCTCCTCGATCCGCTCCCAAGGACGGCCAAGTGTCGGCAAGGAGGATCATCCAATATCCCAATTTTGCTGCAGCCCTGGATCGAACTGGAACCTCAGTACGCCAAGCGATGCACATTGTGGCTCCAGCACTCGCTGCCGCGGGAGTTGAGTTATCCTCGGTCACCTTGTCTGTCCAAATCAAGTCTTCACCGTTCACGGCAGAAGTCCAGGAAGAACTTGGCAGCCGGAATCAAGACTGAGTTCAATCCTGATACGCCGCTTGTCGTCCACTTTGATGGCAAACTCCTCCCTGATTCAGATGGAGGGAAATCGGATCGCATACCAGTGCTGGTCAGCGGGAAGAATCTTGAGAAGTTGTTGGCGATCCCAAAAATCCCTGACAGCACGGGACAGCGGATGGCTGGAGCTGTTCTGAAGGTGCTGGACGATTGGCCGCAAGTTCAACCATGGATTGCCGGTCTCTGCTTCGACACAACAGCGGTGAATACCGGTATTCACAGCGGTGCTTGTACGATTATCCAGGACCAAATGGACTGCCGCGTTCTTTTCCTGGCTTGCAGACACCACATGATGGAATTGGTAATCACCTCAGTCTTTGACCTGTTCTTCAGGTCTTCTGGCCCCGAAATTGCGCTGTTCGCTCGCTTCAAATCAATGGGAGTTCATCGACCAGAAGCAGGCTTCTCCGTCAATGGCGATGGCCCAAGCGACATCCTTTCGGAATGGGTGGCGTTGAAAAAAGAGCAGATTGTCCACTTCATTGAAGACCAGCTTGAAGTTGGCCACCCAAGAGACGATTACCGGGAGTTCCTGATCCTCGCTCTGGTCTTCCTCGATGGTCATGGCAAACGAGATCTCCGTACAATCGTCCTGGAGCATACCACCGGGCCAGATGGATGGCCAAATGCATTTACTGTCTAAGATGTTCATCTTCGAAGCCAATTCCACCTGACCGCTCACGAGGTCCGGTCACTACGCAGGATAAAACGTCTTGCCGTCACCATCTACCTCCAGAGGTGGTTGAGGCTCCATTGACGGTGGACGCGCCGTCAATGACCTGGAGCTGTTGGAGGACCTAGAGCGTACAAGGCGGTGGATCATGATGTAGGTACCGCCGCATTGACGAAATTCCGGGGCCACCTCTGGTACCTAAGCGAAGATTTAGCCGGACTTGCTATGTTCTCCTCCAAAACCATCGATGCAGAGAAGACGGCCATGCTCCAAAACCTGCACAAGAAGACTGAAAACCCAAAAGATCTGCGTCGGCTGGAGGGAGAGAGTGTCTTGACCGTGAGATGGTTGAATTTGAGCACCTTGGTCACGAAAAGGACTGAAAACCTTTTTCATTGCCTGAAGCTGCCGGTTCAAAAAACCCCCAAAGATCTCGAAGGATGTGCACCATTGTTGAAGTCTGTGAACGACACGGAAGAATGGGCGGTGAAACTGGCGGAAGATTTCAACGAGGGCCTGACAAAAAACGAGGAGGAACGGCAGCTCGTGTACCAAGTCGTCGAATACCACCACCAGCAGTTCCCCTCAGCAGACAAAAAGATCCTCTGTCCCCCGAAATGAAATGTGCCATTAGGAAGAATTTCCATTTCCTTTAATTTAGTCATTAGAAAGAATTTACATTTCATTCTTCCATTCTAGAATGATTAATGCTGAGCATTTACGTTTGTTCATATAGGGTCGAATAAACAAGGTCAATGAGAGGACCTTCCCCTCCTAATAGGCCAATGAAATTTCGCCATTTTTTCCTTTCTTCAAGTGTAATTAATTAAAGGGGTGTGCGATTTGACTCTTGCAAATTTTTATTTTCACATGTGAGGCTGGGACACCCTAATATATATATTATATATATATATATATATATATATATATATATATATATATACTGGGTGCCAGAAAAAAGTAAGCTATTGCTTGTATAACTATTATATTTACTTTTGTCAAGATTTTTTGCTTTTGTCAAGATTTAAATAAATAATTTGCTTTTATATGTAGCACTTCTAAATGTCTTTATAATAATTGTTTTTAATACCTTATTTATCTTTATTGCAGATTTTTCAAAAATAAAACAAACAAAATCTTAAAAGCAATAGCTTACTTTTTTCTGGGCAACCTGGTGTATATATATAATATCGGGGTCGGCAAAAAAGAAAGGGAGACCTCGAACTTTGGCTGTAAAATCCAAAGTTATGGTCAGATTTCAATATCCTATACGGATTTCAAAGAAAACTAATGAAAATTACGGATTTATTGAACATTTCCTTATGCCACTGGAAATTCTCCATTTACACTACTACTGCATTGTATGTGCTGATAAAAAGTTACAAAGTACTCGCATATAGTGCTACCTTGATGTTAAAAAAACTGCTCGATATGTTTATCACGAACTTCTTCAACCTTTTTCAGTCTAGGACGGAACTCGTCTATGGCTTTATTGATTTGTTCTTGTGGTAGCTCATCTCATTTTTACAGAAGCTGTCGTAAATGAGCGACATTTCTTTCTTTGATCCGATAAAATCTTTGTGACAAATTTTCCCAAAGGCCGTAATCGACAGGATTTAAATCAGGACTGTTTGGTGGCCAAATTTAATAACCGCTACCTGGTATTCTTTTGATATCTGTTTTATCGATTTTCTTGAGAAGCTTGCCCAAACCTCCTGCAGTTGGCTTACGTTAATTAAAATAGCTTTAATTATCAACTTGAACCTACGATTAGCAAGATTTCTCTGGAATATTTGCCATAAATCGAATTTCTCGGCTAAAATGCTAAAAGATGGCATTACAAACCATAAAATTTCATGGTTCGATGTACCGTATTTGTCGAGATATGAAGATTTAAAAGGTCTCCCCCCCCCCCCCCCTTTTTTTTTTTGCCGACCCGATATATAAGGAGAAGTCAATAGCTTTGATATATATATATATATGGGAATGAACTCAGAATGGTTCCCTGAGTTTTTTATGATACACACAGACCGTGCATGGAACAAGGAACTCTTCTGGGATAATTAAATCCACTATAGTCCGAATAAGTAATGGTAAATGACAAATACCATAGTTTTTCTTTTTCATGATGCAAGCCCGACGTGGGCAACGGGTCTCTCGCAAAGAGGCCCCATAAATATAGCTTCCCTCACCAGCTATCTGCAAAGCAGACAGGATCCGACATGAATGCAACGAGTCTTTTACTTATATTGAGGTTCTAAATGTAGTGGGGCTAGGCTGCTTTAAACCCTAGATCCATGTCCCAAAGCTGGATCCTGTCTGCTTTGCAGATAGCTGGTGAGGGAAGCTATATTTATGGGACCTCTTTGCGAGAGACCCGTTGCCCACGTCGGGCTTGCATCATGAAAAAGAAAAACTATGGTATTTGTCATTTACCATTACTTATTCGGACTATAGTGGATTTAATTATCCCAGAAGAGTTCCTTGTTCCATGCACGGTCTGTATATATATATATATATATATATATAATATATATATATATATATATATATATACCGGGTGTCCGAGAATTATCTGTACAATTTTTGGCTGTTATTAAAAGTCAACCATGAAGTGTAGAAATTCCAGTGTTGTCCCATTTTACAGAGAAACTCATTAAGTTTTTTCTGATAACAAGTTTTGACAAGTTTTTTCTTTTTTGTACGCGGGTGACAGACATTGATCATTTAAAAGTAAGAATCACAGCTGCTATTGAGCGAATTGATGTGGATATGCTGCAGCGTACATGACAACATTTGGATTATCGATTGGATCTTTTGCGAATCACTGATGGTGCACATATCGAATGTTTGTAACAACGTTACTTTAATAAAAGAAACTTTTGAAAATACAGATTCTATAAATAATCTTGTTTAAGAATTTTACGTGTGTTATCAAGAATTTTATTAAAAGATGAAATTGTACAGATAATTTTCGGACACACTGGAATTTCTAAAAAACTTGTCAAAACTTGGTATCAGAAAGAACTTAATGAGATTCTCTGTAAAATGGGACAACACTGGAATTTCTACACTTCATGGTTGACTTTTAATAACAGCCAAAAATTGTACAGATAATTCTCGGACACCCGGTGTATATATATATATATATATATATATATATATATATATATAATATATATATGTGTGTGTGTGTGTATATATAGTAATATGGGATGATTTTGGCTCCAGAGATGATATTGGCACTTCTTAAAAAAAAAAAAAAATTTATGCATTTTGTGGAAAAAAAGTTCGATGGAAAAAACCGTTAGGACAAAATTCCATAGAGTAAAAATTAATTGCTGTTTTCCCATGCAATTGTTTCCTTTTGCATAAAATGCATAAAGCAATCTTTTTTAAAGAATTTAAGAAGTACCAGTCACCCCATATATTACGGTGTGTGTATATATATATATATATATAAAAGCAACTTAGAGAAACACAGAATAGGGTTTTTGACAAACATTTTTGGGTTTGAAGATACATTTTGGTGCAGGAGAAAGTTGTTCCCTTTGTATTTTGGATATGTAAATGTTGCCTTCCTAAGCGTAATAAGAAGTTTATTACGCTTCTCATCGTTGTCCGATGTCCGTCGGTAGTCGTTCCCCATACTACGGTTCTTAATGAGTTACCGAAGAGATGCTAGTGGGCCCCTCGTTTTATAGGTGTCCCTTCTGCGCGTGTTTTGGCTCCTTTATCCCTTTCGATACGTCCTCCTCTCCATCCTTTTTCATCTCGTTTCTCTCTGCAGATTGAGTCTGTGGATTTGGCGTTGAAGATCTTGGACGGGTATCGATTGGGGAACGAAACGGTGAAGGTGGAAAGGGCGAAGTTCACCCTCAAAGGGGAGTACAATCCCTCCCTCAAACCCAAAAAGAAGAGGAAGAAGGAGATTGACAAACTACAGAAAAAACAAGAAAAGTTAGTGTAGATTTATATGCACTTCCCCACGGGCTGGGGGCGGTTACAGTTGCTCATATTTGTTACGGAAGTTTTGATGTAGTTGATTGTCGTTTGGTGGGGAATTATACCCCGTGCCCTCGGCGCATTCTTAGTTGGTTGGCTGGTTGGTCCTCTCACGTGACTGAAATTTTTTTGCTTCCTGCCGCGATTGCCTTTCAACGGATAGATTGGTCAATTAAGCGATAATTGGTTTCTATTTTACATTTCAAACGAGTTTTTTTATTTTTTTTATTTATTTAATAGAAAACTACAATTTATTTATCAAGTTAAATTCGAACTCAGTGTTTTGTCCTCCGATTTAGTCTTTGTAACGCACCGACCATAAGTACAAAGACTCCGACCAGATTTGAATTGAAGAATTTCTTTGAATCATATGCCACAAGAATGAAGTACTTTAATGAAGGTTAATCAACTTTGTTTTTTACAGTTACTGAAAAAGAGTTTTAATTTTATAATACGAAATCGCGCCCGTTCTCAAAGTTTTTCTTTGACATTTTGAATACCTTCATACTAATTAGAATAGGTGAATAAGTCGAGTCGGCGATCCGTGTCGCGTACTTAGCATATAATTTCGTTACATTCGCCAGCCACCCATCATCCAATTTCGCGTTCAACACACTTTTTCAGACCATTCTAAGCATACGCGCGGACGCATTTCTTCGTTACCAAATTGGAAAGTTAGCATTTAATTTATATATAAACGCTGGAGTGCCTCATAATTCTTAAACATTAATTATGAAATTATGAAATTATTGTTTATAAAATTGAACTTAACAGGCTCATGTTATACCGTCCGTAAATATATTACACATATTACAAATGAATTCTACAACACGAAATATTTTCTTACAGATTTTAGTGATATTTTTAAGCAATTGGTATGAGACTGCGGGTCTCAAAAATTGAAAAGGTAAAAAATTATGTAGAACTATTTACTGAGACCAAGATTGTATTCAAGAGTAAAGATGCACGTTTATTTCCTGAATACAATCTTCACACACACACACACACACACACCACACACACACTACAATTTGTGTGTTATTTTTTTTGCAGACTTTTCGACTGGCGGCCTGAGCCTATGAGAGGTCAGAGGATGAAGCACGAAAATATTGTCATCTTCCGAAACGTTTTTGATCCGAAGGAATTTGAAACGGCGACTGAGAAGCTTCTGACGCACAAAGAGGCAATCAGAGGACAAGCCGGAACGTTCGGCCAAGTGAAGAAGGTCGAATTGTTTGACGTAAGACAATTTGGTCTTTATATTTTTGCCTCATCGCAACCTTATTTTCACTTTTGATAAAATAATAGTTACACTTTATTCATTGCCTGAGAGGTTTTCAAGGAGAGTTGACGGCAGCATGCGGAACCATTCTTTTCCTCAGATTGAGACCAAGGGGGGATCAAAGGTCTTCTTTCACTTATTCTCAGCGCGTTTTATTTAGCAAAAGTCATAGTGTGATTCCTTCATTATTCCTCTCCACAGAGACACTCCGAAGGCATCGTCAAAGTCACATTCGAAGAGGTGGAGTGTGCAGACATGTGCGCGGCCACGTTGAATCATCGCCTCTACCTAAAACGGAAGCTGTCCGTCACTACGTGGGACGGTGTTCAGAACTACAACGTAGAAGAGACTGAGAAAGAGCGAAATGAGAGGCTAAGGAAATGGGAAGAGTTTTTAGGAGAAAAACAAAGTTGAATTTATGTTATTGAAATAATTATACAGGGTGTTTCAGGTCGACCCTAGAAATATGGAAATTGGCGGAATTTGTAGTCTATAGTTTATATTTGGTATTTTCTATATTTCTGGGGTCGACCTGAAACACCCTGTAGTTTATTTTACCATTCTTTTCCGAATATTTGGGAGCTCGATCGTATGTTCAAATACATTCAGTAGAATTATGGTCACACTTTTATTAACCTGATCTTTGGGGAGTGGAGGGTTTATCTGTTAGTGAAGAGGATGTATGAATGAATGAATGGGTGTTGTGAATGTCTAGTTGCGATAAAATAAGTGTGTAGCTAAAGATGCTCATTTTCTGTTAGAAGCTATATGAAAATGAATGAAAATGAAAAGGTTTATTGGCAGACTATAGTCCATATGACAAATATTATTAATACAATGACAGTTCATACACTAAGGATAGAAATATATACAATTGATTAGAAATAATACTGCTAATAATAATGATGATGAAAATTCTCTTTAGCAATTAGTGTGTTTAAACACTGAACACACACACTTTTTACATGCATATATTATCTTAGAAACCAGTTCTCATTCTCCATGGGGTGGTCACGAAGCTTGAACTCGGGACTGAGTGTTACCCTTTTATGACTTCCATGATAAGGTTCGGGGTACATCAGGTATTATGCACCTTTTGCGTAGTTGTCATTATTCATTCTCTCCACATGACTATACCAACTTAGTCTTGTAAGTGAATGGTTTTATGACGTCACTGAAAAAATAACATGTTGACTAGTTCCAATAATGTTCAGAATGGGTAAATTTGGACATATCTCAGTTAGTAATGGTAGTTTGAACTCAAAGGTTTTGTTGAATACTTAAAAGCGATTAACGAACGCCTGGATTTTGTAATTTCTACCCAAGTGCTAACTTCTCTAATTAAAGGTTAGTTTGCCGAGTTTTTTAATTACTTTTGCTACTGAAAATCGGATCGTTTGTCATTGTTATTTGCCGTAAGGCCACTAATCTGGGAACCAACTCGAATTGTTGACTATTACAAATTCAATATGTGAACTGCAAAAGGATCCTTCAATTTGCCTTGTCCTCGGATAGCTGGAGTTGTAGCATATGACAATTTTTTTTGGTATGAGCTTCTCTAATAGTTTTAATATTTAGGCAATTTATTTTTTCTGAATATTGTGACCTTAATCTTTCTTTTTGTAATAATGTGTACTTTGTTTTATTATATTTAAATTAATTTAGGGTGTTTTTTGTTTTCATTCCGTACTGAAAATGAGTGAACATTGGACAGTTAAAGGCTAGATTTGAATTAAGTGCAAGGAGTTAATAATAAGCGTTACAAAGTTGCCCCATTCTACTACTTGCCAACAGTTTTGAACCGCAGTGAACTCCGCATAAAATTCTGTGTCGGGATAACTAGATAGTTTCAGTATTTATTCTTGACAACCCTGAAACAATATACTGCCCTCTATTCTCATCTCCATTGACTTCTTCACTCAACAACTTTCTCCAACTTACTCTTTTTCATATGGTCAGTCCGTTTTACACCAATGATAATTCATCTAAATTGCTCCCACTTTTGACAGTAACCCCTTGACTGTACAACATTTGCTGGTAGAATGTCTCAATCTTGGGAATTTGGAGCGGCATCTCTTGGAGCTTCGATGGGAGGATGGCACGCCTCTCTCTTCAATGCTTGGAGATTTTTGAGTTTGTGAAGGAGGTTGGCTTCTTTCCACTCTTATGATACTTTTCAGCGCTTTTAACCCTCATCTGTTTTTACATTAATTTTCTCATGTTCGTTCATACATTTATAGCATTCACCCTTCCTTCATTTGTCATCCATTTTGTAGTATTCATTTTTTATCTTTTATTTTTCATTTTTAATGTATTTTTTTTTCTGTGTCAGTCGGTGACCTTGAAGTTGCAACACCAGAAGGATTACTCATCATTCATTTGATTCATTCACTTTGGCATTGAGACGTCATACTAACAAAGAGTGTCTCATCCATTACGCAAACATTAAAAAAAAAGGACGCATGAAAATTTTTAATTGGTGTAAATGCTTTTTCAAAACAAATTTACTGCAATACCCACGCAATTTTATAACGAAATGATAAACGAAACTATTTTAACTTACGTTTATTTGATAAAATCTAATTTTTTCTTCGTTTTTCATTTTTTTTTCCGTCTCTGGCATCTGCTAAAAAGAGAACTATCCAATTTAATACCCAACGTGTGGCCACCCTATCCATACATCAGTGTTAGCACCAATACACCATGTAAACTCGTATCTGCACTCGAGCACTTCTTCCCCACCAAAGTTTTTATCTTGCCCATGACTTGCTTTTCCTGCTTCACTCCACGTTCCAATGTACTTTTACATTCTTCGTGATTCAAACACTTTAAATATCTAAGTTCTTTCAAAACCTTTGAATTTTCTCCATTCACCATAATGCATAAATGCAAAAAACTTCACTTTTTTCTACGTGAAGGTCAAAATATGAAAATAAAAACCCACTCTAATAGACAGAGTTTATTTCCACGACAGTTTCGACGCCCACTGGCATCCTCCTCGGGTGGATACAGAAACACGAATGAACCAAAACAAGAGGGAAAAACAGTCCAGGGACCGACCGTTAAGAAATTCGCACCTAGGTTAGATCCCATTCTCCCGACACCGGAAGGGCATTTTCATTAAGTACATTCGCGCAAATTTAAAACTATCTTCCTGTTCTAAACATACAGATTCTATTATATTTTTCTTACATAATTATTGAATTTATTATTAATTTTATTACATTTAATATTGCATAATTATTTATTACAGAAATTATAAATTTATTATTACATTATTGTTTATTATACAGAACTTATAAACCGAAAAACGAATGAAAAAAGCCGATTAGGAAACAATCCAAAGAAATTCGCACCTAGGTTAGATACCGTTCTCCCGACACTGGAAGGGCATTTTATTACAGGGTCCGCTTATAAGTACATTCCCACAAATTGAAACTATCTTCTTGTTCTATACATACAGATTCTAATATTTTGACATAATTACTGCATTTATTATTGCATTTACATTTTTTTAACATTTATTATTATTACCTTTACCCTAATTATTAAATTTATAATATTACCTTTATTATTACATCTGTTGCATTTATATTTATTTCCACATTTATTACTTCCATTATTACATTTACTAAAGGCGAGTAAGGAAACATTCCAATCCAGAGACATTTAAGAAATTCACACTTAGGTTCGAACACGTTCCCACGACTCCGTAAGGGATTTTTTGACCAAGAATCTCATTAAAGGGTCTAACTTATAAGTACCTTCGCACAAATTAAAATTATCTACTTTTTCTATACACACAGATTCTATTATTTTTCTTTTGACATAATTATTACATTTATAAAGTACCTTACTTGATTCCCAATCTATAGCATGATTATTTTGGCTGGCGTGATAAAAAATGGCATTATTAGTATTACAACTTCTGAAGGCATATTTGTGTTCTTTAATACGGGTTTCAATATTTCTTCCAGTTTCTCCCACGTATACTAAATCACAACTTTTACAGGGAATGCTGTAGACACAGGCTTGTTCCTCTTTTGCCACGTTATTCCTAACCAATTTACTTTTCACGGTAGACGAATATTTGAACGCCAAAGCAAACTTAAAATCTTTCGTCAACGGTTTTACTCTTTCTAAGCCGGCAATGTAAGGCAAACTCTCATATTGTTTTTGGTTAACTGAAGGTTCCCGAGGGGCCTAAAAATATTTTCTGGCTTTAAAATACGCCTTTCTGATAAACCACTCGGGATATTTTAAATCCTTAAAAATGTTCCAAATCTTTGAATTTTCCGGATCCAGCAAATGTGGGCTACAAATCCTGAGTGCTCTTAGAAACATGGAAGAAATAATTGAGCTTTTAACCCCTTCATCATGATATGAAAAATAATGAATGTACGAATTACAATGAGTAGGTTTTCTATAAACCGTGAAATTGGGCTTTCCGCTTTCGTTAATGACCAAAACATCTAGAAAAGGTAATTGTTTGTCGTTCTCCCATTCATATTTAAATTTAATAGAGGGAACAAGATTATTTAATGACTGAAAGAAAGTGTCAAAGTTGTTCCAGTGGTCAGGCCAAAATGAGAAAATATCATCTACATAACGAAACCAAATTAGATTCCTGGGACATATGCCTTCAGAAGTTGTAATACTAATAACGCCATTTTTTATCACGCCAGCCAAAATAATCATGCTATAGATTGGGAATCAAGTAAGGTACTTTATAAATGTAATAATTATGTCAAAAGAAAAATAATAGAATCTGTGTGTATAGAAAAAGTAGATAATTTTAATTTGTGCGAAGGTACTTATAAGTTAGACCCTTTAATGAGATTCTTGGTCAAAAAATCCCTTACGGAGTCGTGGGAACGTGTTCGAACCTAAGTGTGAATTTCTTAAATGTCTCTGGATTGGAATGTTTCCTTACTCGCCTTTAGTAAATGTAATAATGGAAGTAATAAATGTGGAAATAAATATAAATGCAACAGATGTAATAATAAAGGTAATATTATAAATTTAATAATTAGGGTAAAGGTAATAATAATAAATGTTAAAAAAATGTAAATGTAATAATAAATGCAGTAATTATGTCAAAATATTAGAATCTGTATGTATAGAACAAGAAGATAGTTTCAATTTGTGGGAATGTACTTATAAGCGGACCCTGTAATAAAATGCCCTTCCAGTGTCGGGAGAACGGTATCTAACCTAGGTGCGAATTTCTCTGGATTGTTTCCTAATCGGCTTTTTTCATTTTTTTCGGTTTATAAGTTCTGTATAATAAACAATAATGTAATAATAAATTTATAATTTCTGTAATAAATAATTATGCAATATTAAATGTAATAAAATTAATAATAAATTCAATAATTATGTAAGAAAAATATAATAGAATCTGTATGTTTAGAACAGGAAGATAGTTTTAAATTTGCGCGAATGTACTTAATGAAAATGCCCTTCCGGTGTCGGGAGAATGGGATCTAACCTAGGTGCGAATTTCTTAACGGTCGGTCCCTGGACTGTTTTTCCCTCTTGTTTTGGTTCATTCGTGTTTCTGTATCCACCCAAGGAGGATGCCAGTGGGCGTCGAAACTGTCGTGGAAATAAACTCTGTCTATTAGAGTGGGTTTTTATTTTCATATAATATTGCATTCTGACTGCTCTTCTCCCTCAGTGACAAGAACCTTTTCATTTACATTCGCTTCCAATAATCTCCTTTCGCATGCATCATCAAATCTTGTCGCTGCTCTTTCAGTTCATTTTCTGTTTCATCCAGAAACATCACATCAGCATATATCAGATGCGACAGCTGCTACTCATTCTCTTCTAAATTTAGTTTTACTTTCCTCTCTAGCGTTCTTGTTTTCATCTCAGGCATGACCCCATTCATATATACAGTAAACGGCTATGGTAACATCCCACAGCCCTTGCCTTCGTTCTTAGCACAAGAAAGTATTTATTCACTTTATTATATGTTCTCCTTAAATCCATAAATGCTTCTCGATCAGCTGTCTCGCTGCAAATATTTGATCAACACACCTTCCTTCTAAAAATACCTTGACCACCACTAGCCCAAGGATCTGTAATTTTTTAAATTTATCTGTCATCACTTCCATATACTTTCCCAGCTATACTTTTACATTCACCTACTATATTTGATACAGTTTTACAATTACAACTTTCGTCCAATCGCCTGGAACACTCGCTTCCTCACGCTTTTTGACTCGTGTTCCGCAATCATTCACTCGCTGTTCTACCCTTTGCATTTAATTATTTTGCTATACATCCCATCAACTCCTGTCGACTTCCTTTCTTTAGCTCGCATACAACTCATTCATCATCTAATTTGATGTTTCGCTCCTTGTTATACCCTTCTACACACGCCACCAAAACCAGTTGCATTCATAATTGTTTTTTATGTGTAAGACTTAAATACAATATTGAGTGTAAAGTATAACGATTTTTGTTTTGTCATGCTATATGTTTATATTAAAATGGAAACTGTTGAAAGATTCTCCACAATAATAAGTGGAAAAACTACTTTGTGACAAATATAAACTAACCACATTTCTACTCCCCTTTCTGTGGTACACCACACGTTTACTCATTGCAGATTTCACATGATCAGAATTTATTTTTTCCTATTTTGCTATCAGAAGTTAATTCTATCAATGCGAGACGTAGCAGTTTTTCAGCATGCCGACTCACCAACTACCAACTAACTCTATCTGGTGGATTAAGTGGTTATCGTGTGAATGGGAAGCAGAGGGTTTCAGTGGTGGAAAATATGTTTGAAATTAAGGCTGAGAGTGATGGAAACACTAATATAAAATTATGAAACAACCATGTTGAAAAGGTACTACAAAGTAAGTTGTATTATTATTTGTAGTTAATTAAGAAATAAAATGTAAAGTAGAAACAGTGAACTCACTGCTCATCAGCCTTTAATACTAACGCGTTAACTAAACCTAAATACACTCTCGTCGTCTTAGATATTCATATGAACATGCTTTATTAGCACCGTTTTTTTACCTTTTTCCTTCTTTGCGATGTCCCTTTCAGTTCAGTAATAGATTGAATTGGTGGATTACCTTAAGTAAATAGAATGAGATGAGGTCAAATTCTATCTTCTTTCAATTTGACTATTTTGTTTAATCAAATTCATGTGCAGTTTCTTTGTATTACCAATTTCAAATCAATATTAAGGTTGCTTTTATTTCCTAATTTTTGTTGTTTTTCTTTTAGAAGGGGCCGTTCTCTGTATATACTGTATATTTTTTCTGTTAATGTTAATTCTAACGGAATGCACATTGAGGGTACAGCTATTGTCCTCAGTAGGCTCTGCCTCTCATGGGGTATAATTGGTATTATTATTATACCAAGGCGTATGAGTTATGATGTAGGTGAGACTCAATAATTGTTTATAATATAATTTGCGCATGAGGCTCTCATTTAAAAGATTTGAGAAACATTGACGTAGATAACCAAAAGTGCCACGACTATCGCTCCACTATAACTGATAAATCTTTACTATCTCGTAAAATGAGTCTTATAAAAGTAGTTAAGGGAGATGTACTTTTTCCTTTTGTTGTTTAAAAATTGATGAAACATAGTGCAGTGTTGTTTTGATTTGTATTTCCTAATGTAAAAATAATCATAGATTTAAAAAAATGTGGTTAGTTTGCGCATATGTACCAAAACAATAATGAAATTTGGCAATACGTACAGACAGATATGAATTTTTACCATTTTTTGGCACTGTCATTTTCAAAGCTAAAATTTTCTCTAAAATTACCCGAGTTTCGGTTAGTTTTATTCGAAGTGGTTTGGAAAACACCTAACTGACGTTCATATATATATGTGTGTGTGTGTGTGTGGGGGGGGTAAATAAATAAATAAATAAATTAAGAAACAAAATTTATGTATGTATGTGTAATTTAGGGTGGGTCAAAAACAAGTTTTTTTTTGGCTTTTTTTTTTAAAACGACACTATGTGAGGGTTTTCATTTGGGGTAACAAATAACATAAAAAGTTGAGCTATGTGCGACCCCTGTACCCCTCGCACATAGTCCCCCCTTTTTCCCCACTCTTCTAGCTGAGATTTCACAATAAGCTTTGAACCTATTCTGAATATCAATTTAAGCTATGTTAAAAATAAGTTAGAAGACCTTATTTGTCCTTATTTAAATCAAATGGGGATCTTTTTTATTTATGGATACTTTTTTTGTTTTATGCAGGGTTGCCAGATTGGCCACTTTGTGGCCAAATTTCACAAATGTGCAAAAAAGTCTGGCAACCCTAGTTTTTTGAGTACTTCTTTGCAAAAAATTATATTATTTTATTTTGTTTCAGATTATTAAGTGAAATTATTATCGATTATTGGTTATAAATTCAAACTATTGGTTTTTAAGTTAAATTATTGGTTATTAAGTCAAATTAATCATTACAACAAGAAAAAGTCGTTAAATGCAGCCTTTGGACATTAAGGTAGGTTGATTTCCGCATTTTTTTAGATATCGACTTTGGACTAGTCGAAATAGTCAGGGCTTAATATGATAATAACTGACAAACAATTTCAGATCCCTAGCTTTAACCGTTTTTTGAGGAAACCATTTCAAAAATCGTCAAAAAATCGTACCGAAAAATACCGCATTTTCGCAATTTTCGGCCGAAAAAAACATGCTATTTTCATAAAAAAATCCTGAAAAAAGACAATTTTATTGAAAAAAAGTAAAAAAAAACATGTACAGAGTCAAATAGACACATTTAGATCCCAAGATCATAATTTTCACTGTAAGAGCCCTTAGAAGCAAAGGAAGGCCTCATCTGGCGGCTTAGGGCTTTGGCCAGAATGTGTTTGTGCCTTGATTCGAGTCCATAAACAGTATGGGAAGCTTCAGATGTCAGCTTCACGGCCCTTTCAACACTGAGAATGTGAAGGCAGATCAGGCAGCTCCAGCTTGGTGCCATTCAGCAATGCTTCTTGAAGCTCCTGGTCAGAAAAGTCTTCTGTGAGAGCAGGTTCACAGATGCCACTTTGAGAAAGGTTGATTAGTTCTGACCAGTGGGTAGCTTCAATGTTGATGGCTGTGATCTTCTTCAGCCTCTCTTGGCTGGCTTCCCACTTCTGAAAGAATAATAATTAATTTATTTTTTATTCCAGTTTAAGATTTAGTCCCTATTAGTCTCAGAATTGCTGAAAATGTGAAAAAAATTCGATTATGGGGATTTATAGAACTCGGGCCTTTTTTTTATTAAATAAATCCCCATAATCAATTTTTTTTTCCACATTTTTTAAAATTAATAAATGCTTACCTGATGGACAGAATTTTCTTGAGAGCAGCTTCTCTCACTTCCAAGTCATCAGACTTCATGCAGTACAGCACATTCTCGGGCAGCAAGGCAAAAGCATTGTACTTCAGGTTCTTGAAAGCAACACCCTCGATTTCTTCAGACCGCTGCTTGATCCTCTGGATCATGTTGAAGATGTACAGCTGCTGATTGTGGAACTTGCTGTCCCTTTTGATCTCAAACCAACTGATTGCATACACTTCCACAATGAACTTGATGGCCTGGTAAAGCTTATGCTGTAGTTCTGGAGGGTAAGCACCTCTGGTCCACAGACACATCAATCTAATTGCCAAAGTCAACCATCTTGCATGGTTAATGGTCCAATTTTCCAGGCAGCAAATCTTGGGTTGACTTTGTCCCTGGAAATTCCAAGCACATACTCTAAAAGAAGCCTCTGGTCGCTACTGAGATCATTCAGTGTCTCCTCAGCAAATTCCATGTCATCCAGGGGGCCACTGAGTTTGGTGAATTCCACTTGTGGCAAATCTTGGTAGTCAATTTCACAGAGTTTCCCAGCGGACCAGTGAAAGCAGTGGGACTTTGCGTACTGCCATCAAGATGTTTGAAAACAGCTCTGAAAGGAAGCTCATTCTGATGGAGTGAACAGCCAGTGGTGTGCAATTTCCGCTCAATTTTATTTTCCAGAGCTGTTACAAGGCCTCCCTCCAGCCAGTGTTTGTATTTGTGTTGTCAAGGAGGACAGCTTTCAGGGTATGAACACTGTTAAACTCCCTCCAAGACACTAGCAACTTTTTCACCCAGAAGAACTCCAGTCGCACCTTTAATTGGGATGACTCTGTGAGTAAGATATGTTCCACTTTCAGTTCCCGGCTCCTTTGTGAAAGTCAAATGGTGCTCTTGTCCCTTTCCTTTCTTCAGCTTAGTCTCCCCATTTTCATCCTTAACTTCTCTGTACAGCAAAGTGTCCTTGTCAACTTTCCCATCAACCCCAATACAGACTAACTTTTCCAGACCCTCATTGTGCTTTTAATCACTTTTCACTTTCATTCTAGCTTTTTCCCTGTCCATTTTCGATTTATCAACTATTATCTGTTTCACATCAAGGCCAGGCTTAAGCAGGTCCATAGCTTGTAAGTCCAGGAGGAAGCATTAGCAAGACTTGCCCCAAGATTGGAAGAAAACATCACCCTGATCAGTTCCATGGCATATCTGGGGGTTTCAAAAAGCTGTAACCTACACTTGGGTGCCTCCTTGGCTTGAACTCTTCAGCTTCACCACCAGATGGCTGAAATGAAAATAAAAAATAAATTACTAAAGCGAAAATGGGGGAAAAAGTAGGGAAAAATATGGGTAAAAATCGACGAAAATGGGGGAAATAAGAATAAATTACTAAAGCGAAAAGGGGGAAATAGGGCAAAAAGCAGGGATAAATATGGGTAAAAATGAGATAAGATAGAAAAAAAATATTACCTCTCCTGATTCTCCTGAGCTGGATTCAAAAGAAATATCTTGTTGAAGGTGTGGAGGCAAAAGTGACCAAATCCACTTCCTGCTGCTGTTGAATCTGGTTTTGTAATCTTTCTGCTTCAGCTGCAGCCCTCTGGTCTCTCTTCACAGCAGCTTTATCCACAGATCCCAGCTGGAAAGAGCCCTTGGGTCCTATTTTGGCCCTCTGATCTCTCAAGTATTCCCTCTCCTCTACTGGAACCTGAAATATTAAAGTATATTAAATAGTGGATCTAAAATAAGAGATAAAATCCTGAAAAAAAATTGATTATTAATTTCTATTACCTGGGCGGGGGAATGCGGATATTTTTCAATTACAAGCATTGAATTTCCTTCCATTTAAAAGGCACCTAATCGCACTAAGTTAGGCCAGTTAAAAGTTTAAAAAATAATAGCATTACCTTCTTACTGGGAGGACAAGTGCAGATTATGTGCTGTGTTTGACAATTTTCTTTTGCACTTCACAGCATTGTCATCACAGGGACGAACAGGTAGCTTACAGGTGCAAGCAGAAATGTCAAAAAGTTTATCCAGCTTTTCCTCCAGATTCTGCTCCTGGACTGTAGAAAGAGATTTCCTGTTTATCTCTCTTGCTTTCTTGAAGCACACTTTATCCACCAATTTCACTACATAATATTCCTCATACAGGGGCAGCCGCGGGTTCACTGCCTGCCAGATCTCAATCACATCCTTTGCTATCATTTTAGCAATATCATAGTCTTTCAAGTCCGGGTGGCTGTTTTGGAGGAAATAAATGTACTGAATAACTTGGCGGAGGGTAGGAGGCTCTGTTTTATCCAAAGGGGAAGGCTGGCCACTGAATTTTTTGGTACTATCACTTCGAGTTAACACTGCAGACTTCCGTTTTTTACCCATTTTTATGAAATATCTGAAAATAAACACAAATGAACGCATCATAAAATAACTTAATTTAATACACATTTTATAGGTAAATATCATTAAAAAATACAAAATAATACACTAATAAATATCTATAATGCATTTACAATAAGTTTCAAGCATCGTTTTGTTAAAAAAGCCGAATTTTAATTGATTATTTTGATGAAATAAGGTCCGATATTTTGTTTGTTTACATTGCGCGAATGCCGCGCGCGCGATTTTACGCGTAAAATTCGGCAATTTTACAACTTAAAAATAATTAACAATCCTCAAAAATACAATCATTTTCACAAATATGAGTTGGTGCAACGTTTTTTATACATTAATACCTTTCTATCTAGACTAGTCCAAGATCACAGTTCCAAAATCAACCTACCCTATTGGACATCCTTCCGAGTTTCCAGCAGCTATGACACCAACAAAAGAAGATAGACGTCGCAATAGACGTTGAAACCATATGGAGAAGTTCTCTTTCCCGACAATAAGTAGGCCTACTTGTGGAATCTTTCAGAAAGTTGTTAGAATGATAGAAGCAGCCTCAAAGTTGAACAAGGTTCTTATAAACTGAAGAGATGAGAGATTTGAACAAAAGGTTTCCGAGTATGATGCTATGTTTGATGTATGTATCTGTGATTGCTACGATAAAGGGATTGATAGAAATGCCTGCCGTTGCAAGGGTAAAATAACAATTGCTGAGTGGGATTCTTTTGTAGGAAAAAAGCAAAGATTAACCAACTGGGGCCAATTGATAGAAAAGCTGCTTTGATGAGGAAAAGGTCTATTCCTAGAGCTCAAAAAGAACACGGACGCCGAATGAGATCACAAGCAGAATTGACTGAAGCTATCAGAGTTGTCCCTTCAACATCACAGGAATCACAGGATGCAGCTGGTGCTGAGAGCATGGAGGTAGAGACCGACCGAGAGTATGAAGACTTCGTGCCTGATATAGAGTTAATAGAGAATGAGCAGAACAGATATACCTATGAAGAGTTGGCAGTGACCGCAAATCGTTACAGAGTGAGTTGCAGGGTAGCAGCAGCAATTGTTAATGCTGCTTTAAAAGATATGGGAATCCTGGATCAGGGCAACATGATTGATAGAAAGAAGCTGGAGAGGGAAAGAGCACAAGTAGGTAAAAAATTGAGTACCAGGGTTAAATCGGAGAATATAGGAATAGAATGCATTGGTTTTGATGGGAGAAGAGATGACACATTAACCAGGGCAGGCAACAGATGGAAAAACAACAGACCCAAGTACTTTCAAAGGTTCAGTTGGAAATAAATTGAAAACTGATCTAACAAAACTGGAAGTAGTTGCTTTTTTTCCTGTTAAAGGAAACATTCATGAAATGCCATTTGATGTTGCTAATGCTTTAAGCAGTGACCAAAAGTATCTCTACTGAGGTGTGTGTGTGTAATATATATATATATATATATATATATATATATATATGCAAAGCTGGGCACAAACCGTTAATCCGTTAATCGTTAATTAACGAAGTTAACTTTTTCGTTAACGAAGTTAACTTTTAAGTTAACTTTGAAAATCACGAATTTCCATTTCCGCAGTGCAAAATCAGGCGATATATTTGTTTCCGTCGCCACAATTTGTGTCTTACCAAATATGGTAGTTATTTATGGCATTGGTTTGAGCAAAACATGGTCGACTATAAAATCAGGCGGAAAGATTTGCCATTTGAGTTGAATGTTTCAACTTCTTTCAAGAAATATCACGAGCATTTTAAGGCACTTTCAATAATATATGTAACAATTACAACAAATAACTACATTCGTTTCATTTGCAGTCTGTCTCTTGCGCAACATGTTTGTGCTAGTGAATATTTAAAAATAATCGTTGTCAAGTAAGTCATGTATATTATATATGTCTGTGAGTACCTTATTAGTAGTCTCCTTGATACATTTCAAGAGCCATAAAACTGATCAGGTAAGATTTCAATTCTCATGTCACTTTGATGACATAAATTAAGTCAATTGATGTCTTACAATGGGAGCGTTTTCACCTTAACCCTTTATGTCCTGGCGGTACTTCTAGGTACCACATCTTTAAAATCTCCATAATTATTTTTCTACCCGGTTGATCCTGCCGGTACTTTCAAGTCCCAATGTGAATTAGTTTCTTTATGAGATAATAGATGGCGTTGAGAAGTAAATGTGAGCGTGTGGCGCCAGAGGCTGTTTACTCTTTAGTATCTCTGCCATCCCCTCCAGTGCTGTAGTGGAGCGTTTGTTCTCTATGGGCAAGGACATCCTGAGGGCCAAGAGATCATCCCTGTCTGATGAAAACTTTGATATGCTAATTTTCATGAAGGGCAACATGCATCTCATGGACAAAATGGAGAACGAGAAGAAGAGGGAAAATTAAATTTTATATATATAGTGTTTTTCATTTTTTTTTTATAATAAAAGTTAACGTTAACGGTTTATCGGTAACTTCCGTTACATGTTTAACGGATTAACGGTTAACGAAGTTAACTTTTTGGTTAACGGATTAGCGGTTAACGAAGTTAACTTTTTGGTTAACGGTGCCCACCACTGTATATATGTCTAAAAGTCACTAAAAGAAAGCTGAATGGCAACACAAAAAGATAACAGCGGAACGCGGCTGTTCGTTGATTTGGGCTGAACAAAAAGATGTAGTTTTGTATCTGACTAAATCGTTGATGCTAAGTTTAATTTGGTGATGTTTCTAAAGTGACTAATTTAAGCAGGAAGTTGTCTAATTATTATATCAGTTAGGGGTATTGTCCATAGCTTCTAAATTAGTAAAGTAGGACTAGTAGTAGGTCGTGTGTGGGACGCTGACATCTATGGTAGGCCCTAAAGAAGATCTAAATCAAAGCACCTGTAAGTACCTTTATTGTTATTTAAATAACTTAATGACTGGCGGGATCTAATACCCCCCCTCCACGTTATTACATTTGGCGACGAGGATGGGATTTATTAGGTTTATTGGATTTATTTGGTGGTTTGGAAAATTGGATGTAGCCTAGCCTAGTGTGGGTCATTCTATTTGGTTGGCTTGTGTGGGTAAGCTATCGTACTATAGCTTAGGTCCCGCCGGCCTAACTCTAATACTAATTCCTACTCAGCCCTACCTGGGGAGTAACTAGATCAAATTTAAACCCTACCTAATTTACTTCATGTTATTTGGCCTAAATCGGTTTTGTTCTAGCATGTCGGTTATTGGCCATATAAGCCCCTACGAAGACTCTGGGAGGACTTCGAAGCTTATGCCACTAGGGTGAGGTTGTTTTTCAAGGCTAATTCCATTCCTGATGCTAAGAAAGTACCTACCTTCTTAACTATAATAGGCCCCAAAACGTTTGGCTTAGGTACGGAACTAGTTGCTCCTAAAACACCAGAAACTTGCACCTATAGTGAATTTGTACAGGCCCTAACCAATCACTACAAACCCCGAGTAGTTCTCATCTATGAACCTTTCAAATTGTATTCGAGGCATCAGACTGTGAATGAAAGCATTGCAGAGTTTGTTGCAGGTATAAAAGCCCATAGCCGTACTTGTAAATTTGGGGGCAAATTAGACGAAATGCTGAGATAGGTTTGTAATGGGTCCCAAAGAGGAGTCTACCCAGAGAGCCCTATTAGCTATACAGGACCTAACTTTAGTCAGGCCATAGAAATAGCTGAGGCTAGGGAAGCAGCTGCTAAAGATGTTAGAGCTTTTGGCAGTAACAGTAGTAAATAGCTTTAAATCTTCTAGGCCTGGCAGACCTAATGAGCCTACTAGACAAACAAATAAAAATTATGTGGCAAATAAGACTAAACCTACTAATTCGAACGCTAAAAAGGAGGAAAAGCCTTCCAAGCCATGTAGTGGGTGTGAAAAACACCATTCAAAGGACTGTCCTTTTAAAGAAGCAGTTTTCCGAAACTGTAGTAAAATAGGCCACAGAGCTAAAGTTTGTTTTACAAAAAAAAACAAGGGGGTGAAAATCCTAATTATAACATTTCTAGTGTTAATCCTCAAAATGGAAATACTTCGAACATTGGAGTGGAGTACCTATTTTATGAGCAGCAAAGTGGTGATAATACAGGTCCATATATCGTAGATGTAGGCCTAAATAGAATTACAGTTCCTCTAGAACTAGATACAGGTGCTGCCCGAACTTGTCATGTCTAAAACGGTTTTTGACAAAACTTTCAAAAATACACCTAAACTACATGCATCTAAAACAATACTAAAAAAATATGGGGACATACAAATACCTATTTGTGGAGAATTCATCACAATTACACTCAACAAGAAAACTTTGTCTCATCCCTTAACTCTTTTAGTGGATGAGCAAGGGCCTACTCTACTAAGCCATGATTGGATTGATGCTTTGAAATTGCCTATTGCCAAAATTTTGCCAAAGGATCGGGCAGATGTACATACACTCGCATATCCGGCTGACATAGACTCATTGCTAATGGAGTTTTCTTCTCTCTTTGGGCCTGAAGTAGACAAACTAAAAGACCATCAGATCTGTATAGAGGTAGACCCTAATGTAACTCTGAAATTTTGTAAGGCTCGTTCAATTGCACATGCACTGCGGGAGAAGGTAGATTTAGGAATTGATATGCTGCTCAAAGATAAAATTATCGAACCAGTCACACACGCTAAGTGGGCTGCCCTGGTAGTTCCTGTACTAAAACCTGACAAGTCAGTGCGGTTATGTGGGGATTACCGTTTAACAGCAAATAGAGCAGTTCTTCTAGATTGCTACTCTATCCCCAATCCTGATGAATTATTTAGCTCTCTTGCTGGGGATAAATATTTCACAAGACTAGATATGTCCCAAGCCTATGCTCAACTAAGTTTAGATGAAAATTCTAAAGAGCTAACTATCATAAATACGCACCGAGGCCTATATAGGTACAATAGGCTATGCGATGGAATAGTAAGTTCTAGGTTACATTCTGGGTGTACTTTGTTTTCTAGATGATGTCCTCATTTCAGATTCATCTAAAAAAAAAACCTAACTAGATTGACCACAGTTCTAAAAAGACTCCGGGATGCTGGACTTAAGCTAAAGAAAGAAAAAGTGTTCTTGGGTCTCTAATGAGGTGTCATATTTGGGGTTCCGCATAGATGCCTCAGGAATTCATCCAACGGTAGATAAACTAGAAGCAATAAAAAATGCACCACCTCCACAAAACATCAATAGTTACAAGCTTATTTTGGTCTCCTAAACTTTTATAGGAAATTTTTGCCTAATGCATCGACTTTCCTTGAACCCCTAAATAAGTTATTACGATTTGGGGAACAGTGGAGGGAGAAAACCCAAAAGGAAGCATTTGAGGCTTCCAAGGACGTACTACTAAAGTCCACTCTCCTAGTGCATTATGATCCTAAACTTCCTCTCGTAGTTTCAGCAGATAGCAGTTCTTATGGAAATAGGACAGTGTTATCTCACCACATTGATGGGGTAGATAGGCCTATCTGTTTTGCTTGTAGAACACTAACTGAGACTGAAAGGCGATATGCACAACTTGAACGTGAAACCTTAGTCTTAGTATTTGCAGTAAAAAAATTTAATTTCTATCTATGGGGTCATGAATTTAAACTAATTACTGACCATAAGCCTCTTTTAGGTTTATTTTCACCTAATAAAAATATTCCAGTTATGGCCTCAGGTAGGATTCAACGATGGGCACTGATTCTACAAGCCTATAAATTTGACTTAGTATATCGATCGGTCAGGCAAATTTCTAAGTACGACTGATACTCTAAGTAGGTTGCCTTTAGAAAATCCAAATGAATGCGTACCTATACCTACAAAATGGGTTTACTTGGAGTTTTTGGAATCCACTCCAGTAACTGCAGTACAGATAGAGCAGTGGACAAAATCAGACCCTATTCTGTCTTGGTCATCCATTACTGCTCAGTTGGTTGGACTCTCAATCCAAAATGGCTGTCTCTTATGGGGCCACAGAGTGATAATTCTGAACGAAGGCAGGTCGAATTTAGTGAAGTAACTTCCCGATGAACACACGGGTGCATAGGGTTGCCAAGTCAACAGATCTTGAATAAAGGACACTTGCACGCTACCATATATTCCATTGCTTATCATGATAAAAATTTACTTGTGCAATACCTAGGTATTCATCTGAAGATATTCTTCAACTCATAAAAAATAGAATCACGTCAAAAATTCATGAAGCCGGTCTAATATGGCAATTTGGCAAAGCACAAAAAATATGTTAGCGGGCGATACCTTCCTCGTTCCTCTCCAGCAAGGATGACAATGGCAACGGGCAATGGGGGCAGGATTGCCAACTCTGATTTACTAGAAATCACATCTGAATGTTGAATCTCACTTCTCCCGATTAACGAATTAATTAAGTTTGAAAACATCTCGGTCTCAAATTTTTAGTGATGAATAAAATTTTGAGAGTCAATTACTGAATTAAAGGACATATGGCGTCCTTTCCGAGTTTATCAAAGGACAAGGACACATGAGCTGAAATAAAGGACACTTGGCAACCCTATTGCAGGGCAACAAAAAATGAAAGAGCCTGCGAGAGCTTATTTCTGGTGGCCCGGTTTAGATGGAGAACTCGAATCATTGATTCGTTCCTGTGAAAACTGCCTAGAGAACAGAGATCTCCCAAGGAAAAGTCCACTTCATCTGTGGGAATGGCCTACTATACCTTGGCATAGGATCCATGTTGACTATGCAGGTCCTATAAATAATACTTATTTCCTAGTCATTGTGGACGCCTACTTTAAGTGGGTGGAAATTTTTCCAACCACTTACACTACTTCGGGTGTTACTATTCGCTTACTCCGTTCGTGTTTCGCTCGATGAGGTTTACCCATAGTTCTGGTTTCCGACAATGATATTTGTTTTACCAGTGAGGAATTTCGTTGTTTTGTCCACCTAAATGGCATTAAACATGTCCGGTCTAGTGTTTTTCACCCGTCTACTAACAGTCTCGCGGAAAACATGGTCCGTACTTTCAAGTCGGCCTTGCGTTATTCTCATGCGGAGGAAATACAAATGGTGGTGGATAAATTTTTGTTTAAATATCGACTAACACCTCGCACAATGACGGGGGTGTCTCCTTCTAAACTCATGATTGGCCGGGGAATTCGTTCAGTTTTTGATCTGTTACGTCCGAACGAAACGTTATACCAACGAGTTTTACGCCATCAGGAAAAACAGAAGTTGTACCACGACACTGAAAAAAGGAGAGTTATAGAAGTGCAACCTAATGATCCAGTTATGATTCGCAACTATGAGGGTGGACCAAAATGGGTTCCTGCAACGGTGCAGGAGAAAACGGGCCCCGTTTCCTTCAAGTGCCAACTAGAAGATGGTCGTTCTATTAAACGCCATCAGGACCAGATATGGGAACGTGAATTGAAGGATGACCAGAGTCTTTCGGAAGACAGACCCGATCCTCTGGAAAATGATTCAATTCGCCCGTCTACGCAGGTTGCACCTATTCCTACTACATCAACCCCGCTCCGCAAGTCGTCTAGGGTCTCTCACCCCCATGACAAACTAAATATGGAAAAACTATACGCGCTCACAACATGGTATATATGTGGTACATTTATTTCATAATTAAATATAAATTATTAATTAATTGAATTAAATATCTATACAAAATTGCCTCGGGATTGGCGACATAGCCTATTTGGGAATGAAATAATTGCCATACGTACAAAGAACCTGTATGTATGAATCAGCCTCACATAGCAACAAGAAAACCCAATTTATTGTTTAGTCTACCACAGAGAAGTAGACCAAACAAAATTTTGCTAGATCGGCAAATAATAATGAAAATACAAGCGAACCAAGGAACGGCTCTCAGGGCTGTTTATGTTACAGCGAACGCTTTAAACAGGGAGGATGTGCTTCTGTCTTCCCTAAAGTTCTGAGTGAATTCCTTATAATAAACTTAATAAATATAAAGAAAAAGGGTAGGCCTACACCCTAAAGTGTTTATATTGTGACTGCCTATATTTATCACAAGTTAACTCATTGAGTAACTCCATCGTGGCGGCCCTACACCGAAAATGATCGTAACGCCCTACATCGAAACAAACTAAGACCCAGCAAAAAAATAAGGTGAGGCAATTTCATTTTCATTCTAATGTAGGCGTCTAAAATCCCGACGCTAAAATTACCGTAATCAATTAAATAATAAAAAGGTCCTTTTAACAACCTACATATTCATAACTCTCTAACGAAAAAGCATAGGGCTTTTGTCGGTAACCCTCCACTGAAGTCTGCTGGAAATTTCCAACGGATGAGGGCACAGGCAATCAACCCATAGCCCTATATAGTTTTTTCACACTAAACTTGCAGGGGAGGAGTGAGGTGACGTGTGTGTGTATATATGTAATATTATATATATATATATATATATATATTAGTCTAAAAGTCACTAAAGGGAAAAGTCACTAAAAGAAAGATGAATGGCAACACAAAAGGATAAACAGCGGAGCGCGGTCTGTTCGTTGATTTGGGCTGAACAAAAGAGATGTAGTTTTATATCTGACTAAATCGTTGGTGCTAAGTTTAATTTGGTGATGTTTCTAAAGTGACTAATTTAAGCAGGAAGTTGTCTAATTATTATTATAGTTATGGGTAATGTCTATAGCTTCTAAATTAGTAAAGTAGGACTAGTAGTAGGTCGTTTGTGAGACGCTGGCATCTATGGTAGGCCCTAAAGAAGATCTAAATCAAAGCACCTGTAATTACCTTTATTGTTATTTAAATAAATTAATGACTGGCGGGTCTAATACCTCCCACGTTAATTACATCTACAATATGTGCCTAGCTATTCAATCTGGAAATGTCTCCAAAGATCTCCTGGTACAATTCATCATGCTCGTTGGCTAACTAGAGCAAGTAGAATTCTTAGACTCATGTATCAACACCAAATCCAACCCAAGATCTCAAAGATGTAGTAGAAATTATTATGCTATCTTATTCTCCAGGGTGGTTTTGGATTAAGTCACATCCACTGGCATCTGACGGATCATCTAACTTTTGGTACTTAGGGTATTTGCTGTGCGACTTGAAGGAGAAATACAGATTGATCATGGAACCAGTGTTTCAGAATAACTTGTACTTTGCGAACCCCAATAATATTCTACTAGCGATGATAACAGACTCAAGAAGAGACGTTAGAGAGATCGCAATCCAGAGAATCATTCTCTCAAAAACTACATTTTCTGGATCAAGAAACTTTGACCTACTTCAAACTCTTAATTTTGATTTTTCAGACTACACTGAAATGATTGATTGGCAGAAATAGGTAATTTATCTGCCTCCATTTCTGAGAAACTTTAGCAATAAGGAACTTTTGCTAGCAAGACAAGAACCACTCAAAATACCAGGCTTTCCTTGTCACAGCCAAGGAGTAGAAAGCGCTGTGAATCTTGTCACGAAAGCATCTGATGTACGAATTGGCTACGAAAATACTGGAATCACGGCAAAGATTGCCTAAATTTGAATGGAAAATGACAGTGGAAAATAAACATGCAGTGTTACTTTCAAAATAGCTTAAGTTTATGCATCGTGCAAAAGAGCACTTCATTAGGTATAGTCCAGGCAATTTGTAGTTAGACCTGGGCAAAATTGCTTCAGAAGCTTTCTAAACTGTTTCCAGCTCAGGAACCATTGCCGAATAACATATCCAAAATCCGACAAAATTGGACCCCGGGAACACCCCCAAAAATGAAATTCAAAATGGCGGACTGGATGTTTCCTACGAAAAAAAAATATATATAATTTACGCTTTTATTTATAGAGATACATTTGATGCTTTTTCTTTCAGTTGTAATGTTTTAAATAATTCAACAATATACAACACAACCAGTTATTACGCAAATATAATGTTATATAGCTTTTTACAGATTTTTATAATCAATAATACAACAATTATTTTTTTCCCAGTTTCAAGTATGTTCATTACAGAAGAAGTGATACCTGGTCACAAACATACAGAAATTAATCCTCTTCATCACTATCATCGGATAGATTACCGGTACTTGGGTTGTTATCGCAACCACTGATTTGGCACTCGCCACAAGCGGCTGAACAGGGCATTCCATTACGCTTGCATCCACATCTTGAAGTAGCACATTTCGTCTTGCAGGAGCAGCGGATCATGTTGAATAGATAATTTGGAGCTGGTGGCTTGTCGCAGGCTGTAGGGTAGTAGGAATTATTCTTTACATACCAACCCCACTGTTCTGCATCGATCTTCTCTTCTGTAGACTTCCAGATTAGTATTTGAAAGTATGTGCGAAAGCTGTGGTACTTTGTGGACGCATCGGTAGGTGGCAAACGTTCGGGTGTAACAAAAGATTTAGCTGTAGCTACCTTTTCAACTAACATTCGATGACGTAGTGCGTTAGTGGATTCAAGTGTTTTGCAACCATACAACAGAAGCATTGCCTTTCTTCCAGCGGCTTCAATGTCAGAGTGTTGGCAACAATCAGAACAGAATGTATTTGCAACTGAACGGAGTTCAGCCACCTTCATCAGTGTTTCGAATGCTTTGGCTTTACCGATCGAAAAAATTCTGGATGTGCTATCACAGCCCGTGAAAGCATGCACAAACAGGAGATACTTGCAGATGTCATTGCCTAACAATGATTGAATGCTGAGAATATCATACACAGGATTAGGAGATGGTCCCCGTCTTATATCGCTGCGATAGTACAACTTGAAACCACTGTCCTTGGCATGGTACAGAAGGAGAATCAGCAAGTCGGTGTTTTCCCCTATTACTGTTGTAGTTGCATTTTCTGACGAGGAAACTGCTGCACGAACCATGTCCACATCAGCATCCCCATCTGCGTTGTAAACAACACCCGTGCTTCTTCAACATCTCACCTACGAGGGAAATAAATGCTTGCTTGTTGTTTTCATTAGCCAAGAAGTGTTCCTTCTGGCCAACAAACTTCATGCTTGGACTGAGATTCACATTTCTGCTTGTCTTGGTGCTGCGTCTTCTGTGGGTCATGTCCTTGATCGTAGGAGAGCTGCTGTAGCCATCAAAAACAATGATTGCTTTTCCATATGTTTTCAGAGTGAAATCGGCATATGAGTTGGCGATGCTGTCATATGTTTCATCTTGACGCCAGGAAACACGATGTAGTAGAGATCCACCATCCAATACGTACTGGTCTGTGCACTGAATTTCTTGAACTTCTTCCATGCGTAAAGTGTCAGTGTATTTGATTATTGCATGAGCTAGCTGAGACTTATCGGGTTTCGTCAAGATACTTCGTGATTCGAACAATGCAGGAGGATATGCACACAGTTCGTAACACATGACATCTTCAAGATTCATGTCTCCGCCAGTGGCAACAGTCATCATTCTCTGAAACAGTAGTGCAGGATCTACTTCTATATCTGAAGCATCAGTGATCACAACGGCAGAAGCAGATCCTAGTGTTTTCACTTTGTCAGATCTTTTGGCAGAATATGTAAAGGCTTGTTTCCCAATCATTTTTACGACAATGTTCGTACCGATTGAATGCAATTGATGAACGTTAACTCCAGGATCAGCAGTTAGCCCTGTTACAATGTTGCAGAGACCCGAGGTAGAATGGAATGGGGATAAGGATTCCAGACGTTCAAGTACTTTCTTCATGTCATTACTGTCCCTGATTTGTCTACTTCCCCTCATTTCCTTGTGCTGTTCACTACTTTCCAACAAAACTCTGGTGTATTCCTGCATTGCTAAGTTATAAGTGGAACACAGAGGCATAGAAAAGAGCCACGTTGTCCTTTGGATGTCTGTAAATCCACTTCCGCGTGTCAGTCCGCCTCTGCTTTTCAGGGAACGCATTAGTACTTGTTCTATCACCAGGTCTGTGCCGAGTCCGGCCCATAATCTGTCGCTTCTTACCACAAACTTACCTTCCTGGAATATTTTGTTAACGGCTGGATTTTCAGAAGGCAAACTTAACATTTTCTGCAGGTACAGGTATATCGATTTCAGGTAATTGTGATGTCCGGCTGCTGCAATTATGGGGATGGTCTCCAGCATAGCTTGCAAGTGCAAATCCCACGAGTCGGTTCTGTCTGCTGTTATCAAGGAACGTGCAATGTTGATCATTCGCTGATATTCCAACCAGAGTTGACTTGTTTGCGAAGTAGATTGTAGGTCAGTTTTCTTCGCATCCAAGGTGGTAGCAATCTGAGACAATGCATTCGAAGATTCCACATCCTCAACTGATTGTTTGGCGGTCATAACATCGTCGAGCAGTCACAAGCTTCCTTATGGAGGTCATGAGGAGTTCCATCTTCATTACGAGGGAAAACGTCTGCGACTAGTAAGGTACTAAGAGCTGCATCTACTATCATATGACCACGTATCGCTCTTGAAACAGCTTTTCCAGACATCATGTGTTGCACGGCATTTGGTCCGTATATTTCTTGAAGTACTTCAGACAATCCTGAACCATTCATAAGAGTACCGACTGCTCCCAAAAGATTCATCAGAGTGTGAAATGATCCCAGCATTAAAACAATGTCCTGCAGGTCTCTCTGTTCATTGATGATTTGGGAAGCTTTCCAGAACAAAGGCTGATCAAAGGTAATAATGCATGGGACTTTTTGATCGCGTGCTATCTTGCTCAAATATAGTAATGTCGAAAATATGCAGGTCATGTCAGTTGGCGACATATCTATGATGGGAAGGAACGTGATCGACGCCACACCTGGATGTGAGACACTTGATCCACCGTGAATTGCCTGCATTGTTCCGGACCAACTTGGACCTGATCTTTCTGCTGAAGATATCTGCCAGAGAAGACTAAGTCGACTTATGGTGGTAGTGGGTACTGGAAGTTCGCGGAATGAGATGTCCCTCAACATGCTTCTCGCGTGTCTATATTCCCTAATGTCAACGGTTGCAATCTTCTTAATGTCATTGTCACCAACATTACGCCTGTGAATAGAAGGGTGGATCTTGATCTTCGGAGTTATTGCGGCAATCATACCCATTCCATGAAAGGTATTCTTCCCATCCAAAGTGCAGACATCATGATCGACGTTATCTGCTGCTAGAAGGACTGCAGTGTTTTCATCAACAGTAAAAGAGCCAGACCCACTTGCCAGCGCCGCGTTTCTTTCGAATCTTGTTACTTCTGCATACGACGAACAGTAACCCAACTGATGGAGAACGTCAATAAGGTACCTTGACCTAAAGTTGTGGTGTAGCTGAACCGACAAACCGATCTGTAGTGGACATAGTAATCCTCTAGGACGGGTTGCTTGCATAATGCTCTGCCCAATTGCACCTATTTTTCTTGAAGCATTCTGTCCCGCAAATGCTTTTGATAATAGCAATTTCAGACTGTTGGGAATGTAATCAAGAGCACTTTCTGCAGTGATGTCATTTGGAGATGGATACACATCTTTTCTAGGCGAGTCGACAGACTTGATATCACTTCTGATTATTTTTGCAGCAGCTTCTACTAGGTAAATCTTCTGTAGCTCTATATCTATATCACATTCTTTCGACTTTTTGTGATAATCTATAAGAATTTCATTAGCTGTCTCTCGTAGTGTTACTACATCTGCCTTCCCACTTTCACCTGATATTATGATCTTGTCTCCGTAACGTTCTAAAAGCTTTCTCTTCATGTGCCTGCGTTCGTAGACAGAGCTCTGACTTCCTTGAAGATATTCCTCCATTTTGGAAATTAGGTCTCCAATCAACAGTTGTTCATCATCATTCTCTTCCAGGTAAGCACAGGTCTGAAGGAATGCTTGGTGTTGCTCTTCATTAGTTGGTCTCCCTTTCTTCGAATCATGATTGTCGGAGGAGTATGCGCGAGGAATGTTTTTTCCACTTCGAAAATTTACGCTGCAGGTGTGATGGTAGACACAATCTGCAGCAGGAAGATCACGAAGATAATACTCCAGACGGCCTTTTACATTAAACGACCATTCATCGCAGCGGCTTTCACAGCACCTTTTTATGGTTTCGGAGAACTCTGTAGTTCTTATTTTGACATGCTCTGATTTTGGTTTGTGTTTGGAAAAAAAGTCCACAAAGGTATCACAAAACAAACAGTGAGTAGCACTGGAAAATGCGTATTCATGAAAACGAGCACTTTTCCTTGGTATTGCCTCGGCTGCGGTCTGTCGCTTCTTTATTTCAATGGTCTTTTTATCCGTAAACCTTTTCCTACATACAACGTGAACACTTATTCCAGCTGTTGCAACAACATCGCTTCCACGGCTGCGGCTGGATGCATTTATACCATCTGCTCCTTTTTGCGAGATGTGAACCACTTCCTGTCCGCTGTCCAATTTCTCCTTACAAATCACGCACAATTCTTCAGGGGTCTGCATTCTTGAAGGCGGACGCACACCGAGTCAGCCGTACACCGAGTCAGTCTGAAACAGAAAACACAAATTAATAAACTGTGTTGCAGTATTTAAAAGGAGTACATAATAACAGTTTTAAAGAAAATGACAAGCACAAATACGCAGATTTGATAGTGGGTAGTAGGAATTAAAGAGTTGTATATAATATAAGTTTATAAAGATGTAGCAATGTCCATTCTCACATACACTCCATACAGTATATTTTATTTACATTACGTGACGTTATAGTTTAATACTAGCCGCCTAATACAATTTTTAGTGTCATATAGGTTAATTTAGAAACGAAAATGTGTTTTAAAACATTTTACTGATCAAGAAAAACGTCATAACTCTCTCTACAAAGCGAAATTAAAATTTATTGTATTTCGTAGGAAACTGCCAGTCCGCCATTTTGAATTTCATTTTTGGGGGTGTTCCCGGGGTCCAATTTTGTCGGATTTTGGATATGTTATTCTGCAATGGTTCCTGAGCTGGAAACAGTTTAGAAAGCTTCTGAAGCAATTTTGCCCAGGTTGAAGCTATTTTTGCTCTAGATTGCCTGGACTAGTAATGTTTTTTTCTTTTTCTTGTAGAAGACAAGTTCTGTTGTTTAATTTCTCAAAAAGTTTGTTAAATTCATTAATTTGTTCCTTATTTTTTATCTTAATATATAGTATATACTCAAAAACACGTAAAAATGTTCTTTTCTTTGAGTTTAAAAAACAAAAATAAGAAACATGAGTTTAACACAGCTGAAACAATTTTTATCTGAGATTTTACTGAAAAATATACATTTTGGCAAATTGAAACTAAAAGCCGAAAATTTGTGCCGGGATAGGAGACTCAGGATACGCGAAATATTTTACTGGATGACTACTGTGGCCCATACGAAACCCCGACAATGTGTCACTTTTGAATACAAAATATCAACCCGCCCTAAATTTGTGTGTAGCACCCTATTTTTGAACCATTATGTTCAAATACTTACAGATTAAAAACGATTTACATCAAACTTACAGCATCATTTTTGTCCCTAACATATATTATTTGTCTTAAATGTAAACGTAATTGGTTCCATAGGAAGAAATAGGAGGTTGAAAATTTTAAATTTATTAAAAAAGCCTTCCGTATCAAAACTTTCAGCTAATCCAATTCAAGTAGTTGTACAGGAAAAAAAATTGTTCGTACGATTTTTTGAAACTTGCTAAAAAACTGCTATATACGAGTATAATCAACTTAATTTATACATTCATATATCCATTAAAAATACAATATATGGGGTGTCCACAAAGTCGTATTTCGGTTTTAAAATTTTATTACAACAAAACCAAAAGAGATAGAATAATGCAGTTTTTTGCATTTTGTTGCTAAACTGCTGAAGTTTTTTTCTTAATTTACAGATTTTAATCCGAGTGTCAAGTTGCTATTGATAGAAGTTTAAACGAAAATGGCGACTACACAGGAAAAAGCTGAATGTGTAATTGGTTTGTAAAGCTTGGACTATTTGCACTTTATACGCATAAAGATGCAATCTCTTCTGTACAACTTTGTGTACCGTTGATATTGGTAACTGCACTTCACTTGAGGCACGACGAATAGACTTTCTAGGGCTGCGTTGGAAAGTTTCTTGGACAAGTCTTGGCGAGTCGATCACACTTCCTGTCTCCCAAAACTTGCAAAACCACCACCTAATGCTGGGGTTGGAGGGAGGATCCTTGCCATACTGACGGTGGTAATTCCGTTGAACAGTTGTCACTGATTTCGACTCCGCAAACCAGATTACACAGTGAGCTTTCTCCTGTGTAGTCGCCATTTTCGTTCAAGCTCCTATCAATAGCAACCTGACACTCAGATTATAACTTGTAAATCAAGAAAAAACCACTAGTTAAACAAGAAAATGCAAAAAACTGCACTATTCTATCTCTCTTGGTTTTGTTGTAATAAAATTTTAAATCCGGAACAGGTCTGTGTGAACACTTTATATATATATATATATATATATATATATATATATATATATATATATATATATATATATATATATACACACACGAGTATATATTGTTCTGGGCCTCTGTCTGATTCACTTTTCATAAACTGCAACATTCGTGGCCTTTCCTCAAATTTTCAATCTGTTGAACACCACCTCTCCTCTAAACCTCACCTTCTCTTTTCTGAAACTCGGGTGTCTGGGACGACTGACAGGCCTGACAGCAACCCCTTTTCTGTACCCTCCTACCTTCTCTGTGCTCAATTTCACTCCAAATGTAGATGTTGCGTATATGGACGCGCAATGACCTAACTTACTCTTGTATTATTCCTGAACTTGAATCTTCCAAATTCTATACCCTCTGCCTACGGCTTTCATGCCAACCTCAAACTAAGTACATCTGCGCTGTCTACCTTTTTCCCTAATTCTACGAACTATCTAAAAAATTTTGGCTACCTCACTTCCAAAGTGGAATACATTCTATCCCACTCTCCTTTTGCTGAAATCTCCATTTTAAGAGATTTCAATGTTCACCACCACCTTTGGTTCTCCTCCCATTTCACTAACATCCCTGGTGAACTAGCTTACAACTTTTCTCTCTTGAATGACCTAGAGCAGATTATAGAGCACCCTACTCGTATCCCTGATCATCTTGGAGATAGGCCCAAAATTCTGGATTTATTTCTTCCCTGTTATCCTTCTTCTCGGTCTGTCAAACTTTTTTTTCCGTCAGCCTCTTCCGACCACAGTCTTATATCTATTTCCTGTCCTATCGCTCCAATTCGGCCTCTGGATCTCCCAAGAGGAGGCGCCTTTAGCACTTTGCCGCCGCTGATTGGGAGGCCCTGAGGTAGTACGTTCCTGATTTCCCATGGAATGATTACTGCTTCCATAGCCGTGGCCCTTCCTACTACTAATGCAAAAAAACATGGGTTTAACATTGCTTGTTCTAATGCTATTCCGAAACAAAGAGGAGGCTTTCAGAAAGTACCGTCGCCATCCAACTCCTGTCTCGCACTTATATTATTTTTCTGCCCGGAATCGTGCAAAATCTGTTCTTCGACTCACCAAAATTCTTTCATCCAACAAAAATGTGAAAACCTACCCAATTCTAATTCTTTTCGCTCCTTCTGGCATCTAGCCAAGAACCTCTCCAACAACTTTACTACTTCTTCTTTCCCTCCTCTTTTCCATTCCGACGGCTCAGTTGCCGTCACTTCTTCCGATAAAGGTGGACTCTTCGCTCAAGCATTTCCCTCCAGTTGAGTGATTTAAAAATATTCGTTGGATGTTTGAAACTTTTTGGTGCAGTTCCTCTGCGAACATTAAACAACATAACTGTATGTTCTTGCTTCCCTTGTTTACATATCTCTTTTATACAAGAAAAGAATTAAATTTTCTAACGTGCTTATCAACAAACTCCTGTCGGGCAGTCTTATTTTTTTAAATTTTTTTATAAAGGAAGGGCCAACGGCGAATGCCCGCAGAAACTCGCCATCCCCATGGAGAAAGAAGAGACTCAAAATCAAGGTTCAGGGTTTTCGAAATGCCTGGACACTGCGTTTGAAAGATTGGAGGTCATAGACAGGAGGAAAAATGGATTGAGTAAGATCTACAGATCTACAGAAGCTAAGGCTAACAAAGACCCTAAGATCCACTCTAAGGTTAGCCCAAGAGAAAGGAAAGAGTAGGGGTTAAAAGAGGAGAATAAGGGGTTAAGTAAGTAACAAAACCTATCATTCGTGGGTTAACATCATTCAGAAAAAAAGAAAGAAAGACTCACCATCATCATCCGCCGGCCACTGCCGACAAGTCGGAAAAATAGTCGAAGAGAATAGAAAAGGGGTGAAAGATGAAAAGAAGTAAAATAAGAACGCTTACAAACCATGCAAACACAGTCTTGACTCAAACACTATCATACCATGCAAACTACAGACATGCAAGTAAAGAGAGTTACAGACATGCAAGTACGGAGAGCAAACAAAAAAAGTAGGTAGAGTATAACAAAAAGTTGGTTAGTTTACGCTACGAGCCACATCTACGTTCGTGTTAGTCTAATTTTTTTTTTAATAATAATAATTTTATTGCTGGCATATCACACGCTGGCATGTCACAAGTTGCCATTAATCGTCAACAGACTCATCCTCGACCACCACCCCCAGAGCTCCTGTTGCTAATTGTTTTATTATTTTAAACGTTAATATTTTTAAAATGCCTATCTAAACGGTTCTTGAACATATTAACGCTGGTAGAGTTCACGACGGGCGCGGGAAGATTATTCCATTTATCAATTACTTTAAACGTAAAGAAGTTTTTAGCGATATTAGTAATGAAACTTCTGCCACGCAACTTAAATCCGTTATTACGAGTATTGCTATTATCGAAAGTGAACAGTTTATCAAAATTTAAGTTATCGATTTTATTAACGATTTTGAGAACTTCAATAAGCTCCCCCTTAATCTCCTAGTTTCGAGTGAATGCAAGTCTAACTCTTTAATACTACCTTCATAAGGCTTGTTGCGCAATGACGGAATTAGTTTCGTGGCACGACGCTAACCCTTTCTAACCTATCAATATCCTCACGCAAATACGGGCACCAAAACTGAACGGCATATTCTAAATGAGGCCTGACTTGGGACTTGTAAAGGGACAATATAATATCCTTCGATTTAAATTCAAAATTACGCGCTATGAAGCCTAACATCCTATTAGCTTTTGCGCAAGACTCCAGGCACTGGTTCCTAACTTTTGAATCCTTAGATACGCGTACGCCTAAATCTACTTCCTCGTCAACGCTCGCTAACTCTCTATCATCCATCGTGTACGTGTAATTATTGTTACGAGAACCTTTATGCAAAACTTTACATTTGTCTACGTTAAATTGCATCTGCCACTTATCCGTCCACTCCATAATCCTATTTACATCGTCTTGGAGCCTATTTCTATCGTCCTCATTAACAACCTTACCGCCTATTTTAGTATCGTCCGCGAATTTTGACACGTTACTGGTCAATCCTACATCTATATTGTTAATGTAAATTACGAATAGCAATGGACCTAACACTGAACCCTGTGGGACACCGTTACCTACATCCAACCACCCCGATTCACTACCATTAACAACGAGTCAACGACCCTCTGTCTCCTAGCACGAAGCCATTCCTCTAACCAGTTAGCTACCTGACCGCGTATATCGTGCGCTTTAACCTTCGCAATTAATCTTCTATGCGGAACTGTATCGAACGCTTTTTTAAAATCTAAATAAATAACGTCAGCCGCTCTATGCTTATCGTATTCGCGCACTATTTCGTTATAAAATTCTAACAAATTAGTTAAACAAGATCTATGGCGTCGAAACCCATGCTGACTACTACTAATCAAATCTCGACTTTCTAAGTGATCGATGATACGATCCTTAACTACAGATTCCAAAAGTTTACCGACAATTAACGTTAAGCTAATGGGCCTATAATTGCTAGCTACTGTGCGGTCGCCTTTTTTAAAAATGGGCGTGACGTTAGCTAATTTGAAGTCTTCAGGAATAATCCCAGTTTCCAGTAACTGATTAAAAATCTTCGTTAAGGGGCCTACGATAACGTCTTTCAAATCTTTCAGATGTCTAGAATAAAATGCGTCAGGGCCTGGAGCCTTGCTAACTTTTAGCCTATCGATACAATATGCAATCTCACCCTCGTAAACAGTTATTTCATCCAAAATAGTCTCGCTGCTAAATGGAACGATATTGTCCACATCGGGGCCATTATTGACGTCTTCTACTGTAAAGACTGTCGCAAAAAAGTTATTAAAAATTCCCAGCATTGCCTGAGCGTCGGAAGCCAAAGCGCCATTAGCATCCACGAGAGGGCCTATATTATCTTTTATCGGCTTACGATCATTCACGTAATCGAAAAACTTTTTTGGGTTATGTTTACTATCCGCAGCTATAAGTATCTCTAAATTACGCTTCGCATTCCTAACTGATCTTTTAACTTGACGTCAAAGCTCGATATATCTATTAACGTTAGCTACCGTGCCAATGCGCTTATTAAGTTTATACGCTCTATTACGCTCGTTTATGAACTCGCCTATTTCCCTAGTCAACCACTTAGGCCTACCATGATTTCTAGCGCGCTTGGGCCTACGAGGAATAAACTCCCTTTCAATATTCAAGAAACTATCTTTAAACGCCTACCAATGCAAATTTGCGTCATTACCCATAAATAAGTTATCTCAGTCCACTACTCTCATCCTATCCGCAAAACTATCAAAATTGGCCCTACGAAAATCAGGGACTTCTATTACGTTACTGTCCTTAGTGTTTTCTATCAATAATTTAAACCTAATAATTTGATAATCACTACATCCTAAACAATGTTCCCTCTAAGGTGTGCGCGTGTGCGCGCGCACACGCGTTGTGAAACCCACGCACACAGCAAAATAAAATGCGCATAGGCTCAAGCGTATCATGAGTCACGACAGTAAATGAAGTAATTTAAAAAATATACCGTCACACAAGGTCTGACCATTTGCATCAACATACTCTATAGTCGCTCTTTTAAGTATTAACCCCTTCCGCCCGACTTCGCCGACGTCCGCGCAATTAAGCAATACGGATTTTTTTTACTCTATGTATTTGCATTTTTTCTTTTATACATTAACGCATTGAATATAAACCTTCTTTTTCTTATTTTTGCATAAAATCGAATAGTAATTATCTCATAATTCATAAAAAAATAGAATTATTTTTTATTTTATTCCTATTTTGTGAATGGATAAAATCATGTATTAATCTTGATAGTCTATTTTAAATTGCTAAATGCTAAAAATTGTTTTGAGAAATGATAATTATTAAATAGTCATTTTCAATTAATGTTATTTTTATTTTATTTCTTTATTTTGTTGAATTTTATTTTACTATTTTTATTTTATTCATATTTTTAGAATGGATAAAATGTTTTCTTTTTTAAGAATATATAATATTGTAAACATTTTTTTATTATCCATTTAATAGTACCATAATAATCAAGCTATCACCTTATGGAAATAATATTTATTAAGTATTTAATATTTATATATATTTCATTTTAAAGATAATAGCGCTCAGAAAAGTTTGCACAATTTTTCACTATGAATCTAAATGTATGCACAACGAAAATTTCTTGCGCACACGGACTAAAAAAAATTAGAGGAAACATTGATCCTAAACTCTCGCCTACTTCTAAACCTTCGACTATATTTTCGCCGTTCGTCATCACCACGTCTAAAATATTGTCACCGCGCGTTGGTTCGGTAACCATCTGTTGTAAAAAATTATCTTCCAGAACTCAATCAATCTCAAATCCTCAGCGTTACCATTAAAAGTCTCGTAATTAACGTTAGGGCAGTTAAAGTCTCCGACAACTATACTGTACTATCCCTATTATTAATAAAGTTACCAAGAAGTGTGTAAAATCTAGTATCGGTATCGAGGGGTTGAACGGGAGGTCTATAAACAACAACAAAATTGAAACTAAGACTACGCGCCCTAACTTCAATGCATATCGCATTACTGTAATTGCTGCCGGAAAATCTATCTTAACTTCGATAGCCCTAAGGGAATTATGAATGTACAGCAAAACGCCGCCACCAATCCTATGTTAAAACCCGGTATATCAAGTTTCCCCAACAAGTCTCGAGTCACGGTATTTAACCACGTTTCAGTGATAGCAACTATATCGTAGTTGCAGGAATAAATTATCGCCTTAAATTCGTTTAATTTATTTCTAATACTACGCGCGTTACAATAAAAGACGTTTGTTATTTTTCACCACGGGTCGGCGTTTTAAACTATTTTTCACGTCGGGCCCGCGTTTCCCGGACCCACAACGTTTAATGAAGGCTTCGACCTATACAGCTTTCGTACGTTTTCGTCAATTAACCTACCTAGCCTAGCATTACCTATTTCATTAAAATGCACCCCATCTTTTATGAAAAGGCTAGGATCACTGAATTCTGACCACAGCTTCACGAAGGGTACATTTTCCTCAGCACAAATCTCTTCTAATTTAGTATTAAAAATATTGTTTTTGACGTAATCCTAAGACCCAAACCGTGCCTAGAGGTAATACCTAGAACTAAAGACCTATCTGACCTCGCCTTCAGGGACCTAATTAACCCCCTATGTATCTCCAAAAGGTCAGGCACTCTCGTATCGGGCCTATACGAGTCGTTGCCCCCTACCATCGTCACCAACATCGAGTGACGGGAGGCAACATCAATCCTATCCACTTCGTCTCTAATTCTGTCAACCCTGGCCCCTGGGAGACAGACCCTCCTCCTCTTGGTTGGATTCCGTTCTACGAACTCTGTGTCCATATGGCGCACTAAAGAGTCCCCAATTAAAATAGTTTCCCCCTCATTCACGTCCCTATCCAAATGGGCGAAAGGTTCGAAACCTCGATAGGGGAGGATTCCTATCACCTAACGTACGTGGCCTAGCTCCACCCTTAACTTCTCTAAATCCTTCCCCAAGTCCCCATCTACTAATCTCGACCAACCTTAACCCCTTCCTCAACTTTATCCAACCTTCCCGATAAGCTACCTAAACTAGAAACTAGGTTACGCACCTTACCCTTCAAATTACTAACGTCTTCAACGTTAGTATTGGTTCGGCTTTCGTCAACTGTAGCCCTACCCCTGCCCTCATCAAGCGTTGCAAGTCTTTCTGTTACCTCACGTACACTACGTTTTATGTCAACTATTTCCTCCCTTCAATCGCAAAAGAAACAAACCAATCTCTCGGTAATCGCCATAGGACCGCCGTTTTAATCCTTAAAATCTGTATACCACCGATTTACCCAACACCTAACACACGACGCTTTCTGCGACGGCATCGCGCAAGTTAAATTAGTTTATAACCATCACAAGTTTAAGTTAAATTAAGCCGGCACACTATGAAAACTTCTAAATCGCTAAAACCACTAATATTCAATTACTTAACTATAACAATGTGAATATAAACGCAAGTATATAAAATTCAAAACGTTCCAAAAGTAAAGTTATTGGCAATATCCAAAAGTAGAAGCAATATCAGAGAGCTCAGGAAATGCGTTCGTTCAGTACAGAGTCTGGCTGACAGATTCGAACTCTGTAGAGATACTGATGGTGCTCATGTAGAATCATATGCTTAAGTATTCATTAAATGTATGCCTTCTACACTGCGTTCGCACTTATTAAACAGATTACATTTTCTCCAATGTTTTCAAAAGTTTTTCCCCGATTTCAATGAAATTTGTAGCAAATAATCACTATATATAGCAGCATTGATGGTATTCATTTCGATAAAATATTTTGATAATTAAAAAATTATCTCATTTTATTGAAAAATATGTGAAATATTGTGTTCCGAATTATTAAGCAAGTATTCTATTTACAGATCTAAATGGTGAAAATGGGTAAGAAGAAGGACTTAACACTAACTGAGAAAAGAAAAATAGTCAAGTTACTCGCTGAAAATATAAAATCTATTGAAATTGCGAAGCAGTTTGGCAGAGCTTATCGAACTGTAAACAAGTTTGTAGCGGAGGGTACCAAACTGAGGCAGCGAAGTGATAAAGGAGCTATAAGAAAAGTGACAAGGCGGCAGATATCTGTAATCAAGCGCAAACTGCAAAGCATCCATTGTCCTTAAGTAAAGAGGTTTTTGAGCAGGCTGGCATGCATAATGTACCAAGAACATCTCGATGTGGAATCCTCCAAACAATTGGCAAGACGTGTAAACCTACGATTCAGTCACTATTAACACCCAGATACAAGAAGCAGCGTGTTGAATGGGCGTGTCAGTATGTGAAAACAGATTTTAATACTGTATTGTTAACCGATGAATGAAGAGCAACCCTTGAGTAGGCTGACCATACGTACCGTTTTGAACGGGACAGTACCGTTGTTTTTATATTTCCTGGCCATCCCGTCGTTTTAATAAATATGTCAATTTTGTCCCGTTTATGTACTTACTTTTTCATGAATACAGAATATTACATAACCCCCGTCCCTTTTGTGCCGTCCCAATGTCCCGTTTTTGTCTCAAGGAAATATGGTCAGCCTACCCTTGAGGGATCTGATGGTTGGTCAAGAAGATGGATTGCTAAGGGTCAATCTCTACCATGGAATGAGGTTTTCTTTTAGAAAGTTTGTGTAAGACTGGGCATTCATTTTTACACCATCAGGCACTCTGTATGGGACAGCTACTTCATTGCCTATCAATCCTGCCCAAAACATGACACTACCTCCACCTTGTTGGCGTCTTAATCTCGATGGTAGAAATTGGCTCTCAGCAATCCATCGTCTTGACCAAACATCAAGTCCCTCAAAGGTTGCGTTTCATTCATCGGTGAACAATACAGTATTAAAATCTGTTTTCACATACTGACGCGCCCATTCAACACGCTGCTTCTTGTACCTGGGTGTTAATAGTGACTGAATCGTAGGTTTACACGTCTTGCCAATTGTTTGGAGGATTCCACATCGAGATGTTCTTGGTACATTATGTATGCCAGCCTGCTCAAAAACCTCTTTACTTAAGGACAATGGATGCTTTGCAATTTGCGCTTGATTACAGATATCTGCCGCCTTGTCACTTTTCTTATAGCTCCTTTATCACTTCGTTGCCTCAGTTTGGTACCCTCTGCTACAAACTTGTTTACAGTTCGATAAGCTCTGCCAAACTGCTTCGCAATTTCAATAGATCTTATATTTTCAGCGAGTAACTTGACTATTTTTCCTTTCTCAGTTAATGTTAAATCCTTCTTCATACCCATTTTCACCATTTAGATCCGTAAATAGAATACTTGCTTAATAATTCGGAACACAATATGTTACATAATTAAAATAATTATCTCATTTTATTGAAAAATATCAAAATATTTTATCGAAATAATTACCATCAATGCTGCTATATATAGTGATTATTTGCTACAAATTTCATTGAAATCGGGGAAAAACTTTTGAAAACATTGGAGAAAATGTAATGTGCTTAATAAGTGCGAACGCAGTGTATTATATTGTTATTGAATTTTACCCTTTTTGCTACATTTTCACTGAAATAGATAGGGACTTTATAAACACCCTGTATTATTGTGCAATGTCCTGTCTTCAGATACTGTGTACCTTTCACCTATATGGCAGTCTTGGTTCAGACAACTGCTGGTTTACAATACCTATTTTTGTAATGTAGCAAAGATTAGATATGCATATTAAGTTGTGTTATAATAAGACTGCATTTGTATGTTGTGTTAAATGGCTATGCTGGCCTTATTTTTGTACTTGTATGTTAGGTTAAGTGGCTAACCTGGCCTTATTTTTGGATTACATTCAGCGTATAATACGTAAAATTGTACTTGTATGTTAAGTTAAGTGGCTATGGATTGTGAATGATCCGCAATAAAGTTGTTTTGTTTGTTTTTGTTTTGTCTGATGAAGGAATTTTTGGCGAGTCGAAGAACAGATTTTGCACGATTCCGGCAGAAATATAAGCTGAGCGATTGGTTCTCTTTATTTTCTTTCGTCATTTCGTGCAAGTCCACACTCACATCTGGTCTTCCAACAATCACATGGAAACCAACTTACCGAAAATTCTTGGAGCAAACATTTTAATCGATAAAATTTGAAACCACAGAGTTTAAATGAGCCGAGACTCAAAACCGCGATCTTCACATTAGCAGCCTGGCGTCTTATCTCCCAAACTACTGTAGTCGGTAATTATCAGGTAATTGGTTGGTTGTTTCGTTTTACGTCCTTCCTAAAACGAAAGGGCACTGAGGCAGGTGGTAACGCTACCAATAGGGAATAAAGTCCCCTTCAAAGGGAGAACTGAATTGAGCCAAATGCCTTACGTACAGCGGGTTCGTCACTGCACCCACCACTCCTCATTTCTCGAACTTGGGACAGTCCATGGCTGGGTTATCAGGTAATTGCTATGACTTTAGTATTTTTTGCTTGGATAAAAGATAGTGTCTTGTGCCCTTTCAACCTTTTTAAAACATTTCTATGATTCTGATCAGTAAGAAAATAATGGCTGACAATTTAGCTTTATGTAAAGAAGTTAAAAAATAAAAAATAAAGAGAAAAGGTGAACAGAAAAGAAAACATTAAAATTTCATGAATGTTTTAAGAATTCTCTTACACTATGCAATTTCTGTGCTTCGTTAAAACAATAGTATGTTCTTTATTGAAAAGAAAGGAAACGACCAAGACAAATTAAGCCATATTTTACTAAAGGGAAGGTCAGGTCACGTACGAGGTGTGTTCAAAATGTTCCCGGACTGATCCCACAAAAACTTTCTGGTAACACTTACGATCTAATTGATGTTGTCTCCTTGTGCAGCTATACATCGCTTCCAATGGCGTTGCCACTTTTGAAAGCATTCGTGGTAAGCCGTATTCCTGACCGCTTTCAGTTCGTTTGTTGCATTTTGAATAATTTCTTCGACCTCTCAATGCAACTTTAAGTTTGGGGAAAAGAAAAAAGTCTGCCGGGGACAGATCTGGAGAATGCGGAGGCTGGGGAACGACTACGACGTTGTGCTTCGCCAGGTACTGCTGAATTGACAACGCTGTGTGTGTGGGCGCACTGTCATGGTGCAACATCCACGTTCCTGCGTTCCAACTTTCAGGCCGTTTTCTCCTTACTGCTTCTCGCACGCGCTCCAGTATTTCCAAATAAAACTGTTGGTTAACTGTTTGACCTCTAGGAACGAACTCGTAATGAACGAGTCCGTAGTAATAGAAAAAAACGACCAGCATTGCCTTCACATTCGATCGGACTTGCCGTGCTTGTTTCGGTCTCGGGGACGTCGCGCACTTCCATTGCGATGACTGCTGTTTTGTTTCAGCGTCATACTCGTACACACACGTCTCGTCACCCGTAACGATGTTTCTGAGAAAATTTTCATCAAGATCGGCAGTCAAGAGTCGTGGCACAAATTTGGCTAACACACGACGCATCCCCAAATTCTCTCTGAGTATCGTGTGGCATGATCCTATCGAAATGCCCATTTCGTCTGCGACTTCCTCGACTGTCAATCTACGATTCCCTTGAATCATTTCACGGACACAAGCAACAGTGTCATCAGTTTTTGAAGTGGAAGGTCGTCCCACCCTTGCATCGTCCTCGTCGATGTTTGGCTTTCCTTAAAGCCCTTGTGCCACTCAAAGGTGGTTGTCCGACTTAAGGCATCATTGCCAAATGCTGTGTTCAGCATGGCATGTGCTTCAAAGGCAGTCTTGCCCAGCTTAACGCAAATTTTATGCACTGACGTTGTTCTTCAAAAGTAGCCATTATTCAAATGCACAAAATGCGACAAAACACACAAAATGACTTCACAAAACAGTAAATATCGAGAGAACAAAACACGATATCAACAAGCGGTAACCGTCTTTGGACACAGACTGAATCATACTACAACATGCATCACATGATGTGCATGCGCGTCATGTGATGCTCGCGGTGATGCGAGTGTCGTGTATTGATTTTTTTTAATAAAGATAATCATGTCTAATAAGAATTTAATAATGTTTTGTTTAATAAAGAAGAAAATAATGTTTAATAAGAAATTAATAATGGTTTGTTTGAAATTAAGAATGTAAAGTGTTAGTTGGCAACACCTGAAATGGCCCGAGAGAAACAGTGAAATGCCCAATGCAGTCTTCGAGCGGGTTTGCCCCGATTAGGTGGTCTGTCGTATTACTATGTTATTGTAAATTTAAAATATTAAAAAGTGTCTCTCTCCGCGATTAAACGTTAACGCTAATGCCGCACTCGGGGGACATCGGAATAACGCACACCATCTCCAAAATGAAGAATGGAATGGCTTTTCTCATGCCTTTATTTGATGTGAACGGAATAGTAAAATAAAAGAACTTATAAACTTTTTAAAAAGCTGCAAACAAAAGCTAGAATGATTTGTTTGTTGGTTGATTCGTTTAACGTTCTATGTCTACCAGAAGGTATTGGGACAGGAAGTAACGCTACAACCAAAAAAATAAAAAATAGGTCCTTTTTAAAGGGAGTACAGGGTCGAGCCAAATAAATTACGTGAAATGGGTTTGTCACTGCCCCCTTCTCCCCCTATTTCTCAAACTATTTTGGGACAACCCTTGTCTGTATTTACAATGATTCTTATAGTCCATAAATACTTTTATTTGATGTGAGGTTTAATACTATACCGTATACGATAATCATGTACGAACAAATGTTAGCTAGCATAATAAACAGCTGAATTCATAGTTGAGCGATCGCGTGACTTTTTATAATTTAATTATGGACAAGTGTTTCATTTAACGAACTTCTAAATCTTTGTGTGTTAAAGAATAAACCATTTAACTCTCTGGGTCATACTGTGCCTTTTACGCACAGTCCTTGTTCCCAATTAAAAGGACGTGTAAGAGCAACACTAAATAACTATTTCCTTCGTTTTAGTCAAGTATTCAAGGTTCAAGTATACAAAATGTAGTTTTGAAAGAAGAAAGAGACGTTTCGTGATAAGGTTCATTTTGGGGAAATGTGGGAGAGTTTTAACACCTGGATAACCTCGTAATAGCATCGTTGCACGTTGTATCCACTCAATCTCACTCATTTTGGAGTTAGTTTTTGTTTGAAGTGGTGAACCAAGATTTGGATCTCGAGTGAAAAGTAGTTTCTGTCTTTTACAGTAGTATGCACGTTTTATCATGTTTTATAAGTGTTAAATTTAAATATTTTAAACAGATTATTAGTATATAATTCTCTAAAAATAAAAGCATTGATTGTGTTGCATAATTTCTTTCTAATAGTTCAATTTCAACGAAACCTATAGCTTTATGTGGAATCCGAACCACGGGTCGCTACATCTTCCGGACGCGCAGGACAGTCACCCATCCAACTACTGAATAGAAGGAACGTTACTTAACCTCGTTGATCTCGTGTCGCAATATGACTGGGAGGTGGCCCTTGCATTGACAAACTAGTTATGGTAACTTACAGTACTCCCGCAATTGAAGAATTTATGAACCGCAATAAAGAACCATTATCTTCCTCCTCAGATGATTGGAGAAACCACGAAAATACTCCTGCTTGTGGTGGTCATGTCAGTCACTACAGACGCTTTCTCTTTTACTAGTAAATGGCTTGACTGGTACCCAGATGGATCGTTATCAGGTAATGAGACTCGACAAAAACGTTTGTGCATCTTAAAGATTTATTTACTATATTTATAATGGATATAAAAGGCCAAGAAACCAGTTTATAGAGTTTCGTAATTAATTAGGAGTTGTATAGTCAAATTATAATTAATTCCCTTCACATACAGAGTTTTGAATGGGCTATTTTCTACATCTTTACTTTATATATTTATATATTTTAACTTTAACTTGATCTTAATTAAATCAACAACATTACAGAATGTTCTGTTTTTCTTCGTATTCAAAGCTTGTATAAAATTGTGGGTAACAAAACTTAAGTTATGCTCCTCTTTTCTGCATAAAATAGAAAAGAAAAAAGAAAAACCCGTGATTTGGGATAAATTGTAACCAACATTTTGGATTAAAACAAATAATATTGGTTTTTTTAAATTAAATCTTGCAAAAGATTTGTTTCCAGCTGCAGGAACGTTTTAGTTGTGTTTCCAGTTCATGACAATATCACATTTACGAGTATAAACAAATCATAATTCAAGAGAGAATATTAATGAACGAGTACAGAGTTCCAAAATACACCCATTTTATGGACACAATTTTTTTTTTTCAGATTCCACAAGGTGTGAGGATAGAAAAGGTAAAATGGATCGTTACTGTTCGAGCAAGAACCGGTGTTTGGTCAATATGTACGGTGTGTTTGACTGCAAATTCGCCGAGTGGAACGGTAAGCAGGTTCACTTTGCCAATTCTGTATCACCATTTTTAACCTTTTATTTTTGAATTTTTTTTTTTTAAGCAGGAAGGAAGTGCGAAAGGCGATAAGTTGATGGGATAATTGAGGTCGTGTAATTTTCTGTACAAAAGCTTTGGAGTGTCGTAATTCTTCGATTATTTTCATTTGGAATAAGATTTATACAAATAATGTTAATAAAAATTTATCATTAAAACAACGAAAAATCTAAGAATGTTTAGTGGTACTATTATTATTTATTTCAATTTAAGCGTTCTATATTTAAGAGAAACTGCAAAGTCTACAAGAGGCGTCTGATAGATTGACTCTCTTTCAATCTTCGATGGGTACAATGAACACGACCATTTACGGAGAAATTTCCATCAATGACGAACTCATTATAAGGAGAAATGATTTTGACTCCCGAAAACCTTCATTGAAGATCAAGAAAAAACCATCCAGATTAAGATGGAGGCTTTGCTTCAAAGACTGACACATTTCGGTGAGCCACAGACAAAACTTATATAACCATGATTAACCTTAGTTTTACTTCCGTCCGAATTGTTCATTCTGACGAAGGTCAAGCTTGTTGCTCCACTTTAAACGTGGAATTCGAACCACGACCCACCACAGATGTTCGAGAATTACAAAGTCCTTGCCAGGACTCGATCTCATGACCTCCGATCAGCAGCCCAGCGTCTTAACCACTAGATTACCAAGGGTACCCATTTATCTACCAACCAGTTTTATTGTATAGAAGGATGAATAGCTGGGTTTGCTGCCCGCCGACTGCCGTCCGGGGCTGGTGGATTCATAGTCAGTGATGCTAACCACTACACCACCGAGGCGCGTATACTCGTGTAATATATATATATATATATATATATATTATATATATATATATATATATATATATATATATATATATATATATATATATATATATATATATACTAATTATTATTACTATTATTATTAGAGGAAAGTATAAAGCAAAAATTGAATGTTGTATAAATAACATGAGGACAAATAATTTAGTCTGTGCCGATGATATAGTCTCAAAAAGTCCTTCTGTTAAATGTCTTGACCGTCTTCTAAAAATTTTTATTGGTACAAAAGCAAAGGTTACGTAATTCCATCCCCAAAGCTCTAATCAGTCAATTGATATTAGTTTCAAAATAAGAGTAAACCAACCAAGTACAATAATTTAAGTATTTGAATCAAATCATCACCAGCTCCTTGAGTGATGACTCAACTATAAGAAAGCAATATCAAAGCTTCTGTGCTAAAGCAAGCATGACTATAAAACATTTCCGAGTCTGCCCAAACGAAGCTGAAGACGCTCTCTTTCTACCTTTTGCACTAAAATACATTATATGGTCAACATTATATGGTTAAAACAGATCTTTTAATTTGCTTCATAATTTACCTCCAAGATGCTCAGCTTCGTCGATGTTTGCCAACTACAATGTCTCGAGCCTCTCTGAGGTAACAAGACGCGCTCAATACGGTCTAATGCAAAGAATTAAAAAGTCAGCCAACTGTTCATCAGTCCTGTCATATGTCATCTAAACTATGAGCTTTATGGTATGAAACGTTTGTCTGTAACTCCACTTGTTTTAATACACAGAGGACGAAACAAGGGCGAACGCCCTCAAAACGCCTCTTCCCAGAGAAAGAAAAGAGAGCCGAAATTAAGATCCAAGGTTTTCGAGATGCCTAGACACTGCGTTTGAAAGATTGGAGTCAGAGACATAGGGAACATGAATTGGGGAAGATTGTTCCAGAGTTGACTGGTTGAGTTGATGGAAGAGTCGGAATACCGATTAACCCTTGCGTTATAAAGTTGGATAACAAAGGGATGAGAATGTATAGAAAGTCTGATAAGTTCTCCTTAAAAGAGGAGCCATGCAGTTAGAGAGTTCAGAAAAGCAGTGAACGTTATAATAGCGATAGTAAGGAGAGAATGAATCAACAGTGCAGAGAAGAGAGAGGGATTGAAGATAGTCAGTAAGAGGAAAGGAATTGATAAGACGAAAAGCTTTTGATTCCACCCAGTCAAGTAAAGCTGTGTAGGTTGAGTCCCCCATTCATGAGGAGCGTACTCCATACAACGGCGGAAGAGACCCCTGTACAAAAACAACAAATGAGTGGGGGCAGGCCTGGATTAACCATTAAGCAAAATAAGCACGTGCTTAGGGCACCAAGGGAAGGGGGCACCACAGAGAAAACTTTTTAAAGTATAAATAAAGTTATAAGTAGGCAACAATAAGCATTATTTTGCATCTTTTGATCCATGTATGTTGAAATGCTATGTATCTTCAAGGTTAGAAAGCAATGGAATAAAAGATGTTTTGTTTCGTACAAATAATATTTCTTCATTAGAATTTTTTTTTCAAAAATTGACCACCACCATCGATTTCTGTAGAAAGAATCGTTTTCAATAAATTTTGTATTTGCATTTTTTCCTTATAACAGTTTTTTAAAAAACGAATAAAAAAAGTGTTGAAAATTTGCATTTTTCCTGTTGCCCTAGTTATAAGTAAATAATTTGCTTATATTGCTTACTGCTATTTAGTGTTAAATAAATAAAATTAAAAAACAGGTTATATTTAATATAGTTGTGGGGTCTGGCCTGGGGGATGGCCTGGAAGAAAACTGAATTTTTAATCTATTATTTCACATTCAGTACTTATTGAGTCTTAATGTCTTGTCAGTTAGACAATGGAAGGGTCGAGGGGGAACCATTGTTGGGCTGTGCTTAGGGCATCAGTTGGCCTTAATCCGGCCCTGAGCGGGGGTGAAGAAACTGCGGAGCCGGTACAGCACACCTAACCTCTTAGAAGTTGTTTAGTTGGGGCAGGGCCGGATTTACTTGCTTGTGGGCCCTAGGCCAAACCTTATCAGTGCCCCCCCAAAAAAAATATTATATATATATATATATATATCGTAATATTGTAATGTAAAAAAAAAAAGAATTACAACATAATGTAACACATCAATAATTTTATTCAAATTAGTTTTATATCATGTACAACTTATTCTTACACAAAGGAATAATGGAAAAAAATACAGTCAAATTGAAGCATAATAAATTTTGCAATAAGAATTACAACATAATGTAATACATTACACATTAATAATTTTTAATCAAATTAGTTCCATATCAAGTACATCAAAGTAAATCAAGTTCCATATCATGTACATCTTACACATAGGAATAATGGAAAAATACAATGAAACTGAAGCATAATAAATTTTGCAAGCACAACTATGTGAAGTTCAAAATGACTTTTTCCTGCTTTTTTCTATGGCAAATTTGTCAATGATACTGTTTGTGTCAAGGGATTGTAGGAGGTCCCCAGTGGGCCCCCAGTTACTGGTGGGCCCTAGGCCAATGGCCTATGTTGCCTATTGGAAAATCCGGCCCTGGTTGGGGGGGGGGAGTATGTGTGATTTCCAAGAAAAACGAAAAACGAGAAACGGAAACACCAAGAATGTTAAGAGAAGAGGAAGGAATGAGCTGTGTATTGTTGAAAATGAGGGGGGTAGTTGTGTGGACGATTGTGACGAGTAGATAGATGAAAAAACTGAGTTTTTGAGGCATTGAAAACTACAAGGTTTTCTTTGCCCCAGTCAGAGATAGTAGAAAGATTAGAGGTCGGGTGCACCATAGCCATTTCACGTGAACCATGGAGTGACTATTGAAAGGGATGCATTGTGAAGTGGGTGGAGAGATGAAGAGTGAAATCATCGTAATAAGAGTAGATAGGACAGGACTTACCGGCTCTGCAGTTTCTTTACCCCCATTCACTTGTCTCTATAGAGAGGTCTTGTTGGCCGTTGTATGGCGTACGCTTCTCATGTGCAGGGTGGCTCAACCCACACAGCTCTACTTGACCGGGTGGAATCACAGGCTTTTTGTCTCATCAGTTTCCCTGCCCCTCTCTCTCTCTCTCTCTCTCTCTCTCTCTCTCTCTCTCTCTCTCTCTCTCTCTCTCTCTCTTCCGCAATATTGCATCACTCTCTCTTTACTATTACTATTATAACGGACACCTCTTCTGAACTCTTTAACTGCATGCCTCCTCCTTTAAGGAGAGCATGCAGTAGCAGTCTTTGACACATTCTCATTCCTTTTCTGTCCAATTCTCCAACGCAAGGGTTAATCGATATTTTCAATCTTTCATCTATTCATCCAGACAACTCTAGAACAACCTACCTCAATCTATCTTTCCCTGTCTATCCCTTAAGATCTGTAGGACAGTTTTTTACACGAACTATTCATTGCTTACTAATGGCTTGTACAGTCATTCGTTCTATGAAGATTCACAAAGAAAATTCTAGAATTCAGATTGCTAACAGTCTCTAATCAGTAAACAGCCAACTACTGATAAAATTTTAATTCTTCAAGCCTAAGGTGGACAAACAAAATATTAAATAATTTTTGTAAGTAAATGTAGGAAAACTTTTGCATTTTAACTTTTTTATATTGTCTTCAATTCTTTGATGTTTTATATGTTGGAGATCAACTAATTTTTTTATTTGTTAAATTGCTCCAAATGAAGGATAAACTTTTTATAACTATTCTATACAGGGTATAACTGAAATATTTCTCTGTACAAATATTTATGAGCGCCACTATATATATATATATATATATATATGAAGAGTTTAGTTCCAAAACGCGATAAACGACAAATCAGAACCTTTGGAGTTATCGTTACCAAATGGTGGTTCATATAATGTATTGTTACATAAGGCATCGATTTTGTTTTAGCAAAGTGCGATTTCTCCCATTAATTTAGCTATTGAGTTTTTCAATTTTTTTCAAAACAATACAGAAAATGCTGTTTTTTTATAAAATCTAAAAAATGGATATATCGCGTTTTGGAAATGAACTCTTCATATGTACAGTATTTGAATATATGGGGACGTACCCCTAATTATATAAGGTAAAAAATCTTGTCACATCTCTTCAACGGAGATACAAGTAGAAAGCAGGCTAAATTATGGAGAAAAGGATGAGGGATGGGTGTTTGTCCGTCAATGACTTTCCTGTCAAGCGGATTTTGGGAAATACCCAAAATTATCGCTACTGTAGGTTTTGTTAAGCTACGGTAACAATGTTGAGATTTTGACGTGTCCATAATTAGCGTGTATATATATATATATATATATATATATATACCGGTATATATATATATATATATATGAATAGAAACGACATAAGTGTTAAGGAACGTTTCTGCACACGAGGAGGAGAGATAACGAATAAATGAAAAATGAGGCGAACCGCCCGGGAATCGAACCCAGGGCCTTCCAATTGCCGGTTGGACGCGCTACCATTATGCTACGGATCTCGCTTAATCACAAATCGAAATTCTCCCACATAGGGCAGAAACCAATGCCCTGAGAGGGCACCCTCGCAAATCGTGAATATGCGCATATAACTGCAATGACCGCGCAGTATATAAATGAATAGAAACGACATAAGTGTTAAGGAACGTTTCTGCACACGAGGAGGAGAGATAACGAATAAATGAAAAATGAGGCGAACCGCCCGGGAATCGAACCCAGGGCCTTCCAATTCGTTATCTCTCCTCCTCGTGTGCAGAAACGTTCCTTAACACTTATGTCGTTTCTATTCATTTATATACTGCGCGGTCATTGCAGTTATATGCGCATATTCACGATTTGCGAGGGTGCCCTCTCAGGGCATTGGTTTCTGCCCTATGTGGGAGAATTTCGATTTGTGATTAAGCGAGATCCGTAGCATAATGGTAGCGCGTCCAACCGGCAATTGGAAGGCCCTGGGTTCGATTCCCGGGCGGTTCGCCTCATTTTTCATTTATTCGTTATCTCTCCTCCTCGTGTGCAGAAACGTTCCTTAACACTTATGTCGTTTCTATTCATTTATATACTGCGCGGTCATTGCAGTTATATGCGCATATTCACGATTTGCGAGGGTGCCCTCTCAGGGCATTGGTTTCTGCCCTATGTGGGAGAATTTCGATTTGTGATTAACGAGATCCGTAGCATAATGGTAGCGCGTCCAACCGGCAATTGGAAGGCCCTGGGTTCGATTCCCGGGCGGTTCGCCTCATTTTTCATTTATTCGTTATCTCTCCTCCTCGTGTGCAGAAACGTTCCTTAACACTTATGTCGTTTCTATTCATTTATATACTGCGCGGTCATTGCAATTATATGCATATATATATATATATATATATATATTTGTGTGTGTGTGTGTGTTAAATATTATATTTCCTTAAAAACTTTGGTAAATATTCGGGAGCAATCCAAGAATAAGCACCCGAAATCAATTTCGGGTGCTTTTTCTTGGATTGGGTCGAACGAGGGTGCTTCTCCTTGGATTGCTCTAAAATTGAGTTAAAATGGAGTTAATTGCTCTAAAATGGTTAATTGAATGCCCGGTTAGGTTAATTCTTGACGATTGGTTAAGTCGTAATATTTTCGTTAGTTTTAACGAAAATATCACGACTTAACCCAACCATTCGTCAAGGGCGTACAGTTGACCTAACCTAGCATTCAATTAACCTTATTCACAATATTTTTATTTTTATTATGTTGTTCTAATTTTTTTTTATTGCAATATCTTTCGTAAACATTAAAATATATTTTTTTAAATTTATATGTTAAAATCCTTTAATTTGGATTGAGGTCGAACTGGGGTGCTGTTTCTTGGATTGGGGTCTAACTGGGGTGTTTTTTTTTGGATTGAGGACTTTCGGGGGGGGAGCTTATTCTTGGATTGCTTCAATATTCGTTTTAGCACACATCGGTGTTTTTCGACGAAAACATATTTTTCTGGTAAATTTTTAGTCGTTTTGCATGAATCTGACATTCGTTTCCTGTGCAAATGTGTATTGTTTGAGATATCTTCACTTGAAGATATCGCAAAAACTACGCGTTTGCACAGTAAACAAATATCAGATTCGTGCAAAACGACTAAAATTTACCAGAAAAATATGTTTCCATCTTTCCCTAATGAATAACCTAACCTAATCTAACCCTAACCTAACCCTAACTAATCAAGATCATAGGAAGGGCACAATATATCGTGAATACATACAGCTGATAACTAAATGAAGAGCGAAAAAATCAACATATCGCGAATACGGCTACTAAATGAGGAGCGAAAAAATTTTAAAAATGGTGAAATCAGTAGATAAAAACTAGGTATTTTCAAATGAAGATATCTCAAAAAATACACGTTTGCACAAGAAACGAATATCAGATTCGTGCAAAACGACTAAAAATTTACCAAAAAATGTTTTAATCGAAAATCACTGATGTGTGCTAAAATGAATATTACCCAAAACTTGTTTCGGACTTTATTTTGCTCAAAATATTTTCTTTTTTTCAACAGAATCGGAAGTGTTTTCTCTTCAATGAGGTAAAGGATAAAAGTGGTTTATTGCCGAAAGAGAAAGTAGAAATTATATACTATTAAAGTAGTTTTTTATTAGTACAACCTATTAAACATGTTGTGATGTTCAACACAATGAATTTGTCATGATAAATTTGTGATAAACTAACCTCAAACCAAACATAACTCGAAAACGCGTAATTTTAAAATAAAAAGTATAACCATTTCAACCAAAACTTTATTTTCACATCTTTCGGTAACATCTCTTACCATCATCAGTACCCAAACAGAAAACAATTTAAATTACTAATGGCAACAGTATAAAGCTATCCTATTAATGTTAAAGTACTTGGAAAGAGTAAAAAGCAACAAAAAAAAAACAGAATCAAACCAAATCGAAAGACAAGAAGAATTCAACGATCATAATTCAGACTTCACAAAGAAATGCATTATTACTGTTGTCTATTATAATATTAAGAAGAGACAGTTTCTTTTTTGCAACTGTAAATGAACGGTATTTGTTATATTTTATTATTTGGTTGTCATTCCGGATTAGGGTATCGGAGCATTTATTTATTTGAACATTCACACACGAAACAATTTAATACTTTTGCTATACAAAAATTTATCTTTTCTATCTTACATTCATTTATTTAAGACAAAAGAAATTGTAAAAAATGAGGAAGAAGGAGAAAAATGGAAGGAATAAAAAAATCCCGAGCGCTTTCGGGTGTTTGAACGCTTCCTCGAGGAATGAACAAAAAGTATACACAGGTTTATATATAAACCCGCATCACAAACAATTTTTATCGAGTAAAATTTCAAGTACAGTCAGTTCAAAATGGTCCTATCACGAAACTCCATTTTTCTTACTGATAAATACTGGGAAGAGCATGGAGTTTCACCACAGGGCTTTTTCACCTAACTGTATTTCAAATAGATTGAAAACATTTATTTTTATCTCGGCTTTACAAACGTCGCTGGGCTCACGTTGGTGCCACTTAGACATTCATTAAGAAGTGGATGTGTATTCAGATATGAGTTGCCGCTTGGCAAGACACAGACACACACACTCGTGATTCCTTCTTTACAACGTTTGATGAAGCGACCAGACATGGGCAGTAATATATTTGAAAATACTTAAATACATATTTAAATACATGTATTTATAAATACTTTTTGGAGAGTATATTTAATTACATATTTGAATACTTTCGAAAAGTATTTAGTATTTGTAAATACCTGTTTTTAAATAAATTTTTAAAATACTTTATTGTGAACTGTTCAATTTTGCGAGGGTATACAGTACTAACCATCCAATATTTAACTGGTACCACAGAACACAGTAAAACATTTTTCAAGGTGCTTGTGCTTCCAGAAAGTTCCAGGCTCAGCAGGCCGGAACTTTCTGGAAGCACCTTGGAAAATGGAACTTCCAGCCTGCTCTAGTGGCGATTGTCACAGACTCACAGCTGCAGTGCGGCAGCCGGCAGTCTATCCTGAGGCATCGTCATATGTGGTTGTGTAAAGTTCAGCGCTAACTGTGCAATTAGCCTTAGCTTATTGATCATATTAGACGAGGACAACATTTGTAACATGGCTGCAGCAAGTGGAAATGGTGGAAAAGAAGGTGGTAAAATAGAAGTTGTTGATGGTGGAAGTAAAAATAAAAATAGCGAATCACACCTGTACCCACTTTTTGATGGAAAATATTTCCGAATAACTTCCGAAGATGGTAGTAAAGTGAAGACTTTATGTCTTCTGTGCCACAAAACAATTGCAGCGTCTACTTCTGCGACAACAAATCTATACACTCACTTAAAGGTATGTATTGTTACTACTATTGTATCTCATAATATATATAATTATATGACTTAACAACTAACACACAATATAACACACAAATGTGTGATATTGTGTGACACACACATAACTGAACACACAATGTGTATTAACAGTTATTCCAAATTATTTGTTAACTCGTATAATTACTGATGTCATATTTTCATTGAGTTTTCATTTCACGTGTCATATCAAAATTATATTCTACATCTTGCATTAATTTATTTGAGAGTAGATAACGCTGTTTACAACTGCTCTACGACCTACGTACGAAAAGGCAGTTTGAATGAGATCAGTGTAAGTGTGTTTGCCCTATAAAGCCGTTAAAACTAAATAGAAAACTGCTCTGATATAGAGTAACTTCAATATAATATTATTATTGCTTTTCTGCAAATGGCGTGGTGCTTGCTGTTAGTTTTTCATTTTATTAATCCTATTTATTTTTAGAATAACCCAAATTAAAATATAGGTAAGTTATTCTGAATATTATATTGAATATTGCATGCATATGCCGGTTATGCAATTCTAGTGGATCATTGCATTGGGCATATATATGAATATATATTTAATTTTAATTTTACAGAGGGTACATCCAGGAGTCAAGGATACTGTTCAGCAATATGTAACAGAGAAGCGAGCCAGCATTAAGCGGAAACAATGTGAGCAGTCAGAGCAGAACATGCCACCTGCGAAGCACTTGCAGCAACGGACAGTGGAAGAGAGCTTCGCCACTGGAAGGAGCCATCAACGTAAAGTCACGCAAAATGATGTTGATTCTGCTATTGCAGATTTCATAGTACAAAGGATTCATCCACTGACCACGGTCGAACAGCCTGCCTTCAGGAACCTTGTCAATAGTACGTAAGATATGAGATATATAAGATACATACAGTATAGTGTATAGGCTGCGAGGATTGCAGAAAATAATTTAAATAAATGTATAATTATTTATTAAATGACAAGCTTGTGTATTCAGCCATAAGCTCAGCCATAAGTACATAAGTACATATTGGCTCAGCCATAAGTACATATTGGCCAAAGACTTGCTTTCTCTCAATACATGTGCTTATAAATGTTTATATATTTCAGCTCTGAATTCTACTGTAAGCGTTATGTCCAGAAGAAGCTTGGGACGTCTCCTTAATGACTCGGAAGTGGTGTTAAAGGCAAACATAAAAAAGGAAAGTCAGCAAACTAGCCATGTTTGTCTAACAGCTGATATCTAGTCCACCCGTCATCGCAGTTTTCTGGGAGTGACTGCTCATTGGGTAAGTTACCACATGCCATGGCGTATACTATATTAGTACATTTAGCAACTGTATTTATTTAGTATTTAATATTTATCTAATTAATCCATTTACCATGACTTTATCAAGCAATTAGTTGGTAATACTTGGTAAATACGTATAAAAAAGACAATTGTCAATAGAACATTTTTCACCTGAACAATCATCTCCAAAAGTATATGTCTAAACTCGCGGGACACCCTTAATACAGTAGTCAATTAACAGTTGACTACTGTATTTTATATATATATACACACATTTTTTCTTTTTTTTCTTTTAAACAGATAGATGAACAGAAGCTGCAACGACACGGAACAGCATTGGCATGCTATAGATTTGAAGGCATCCACTCCTACAACAAAATTGCTGAAAGACTGGACGACATAATTTCAGAGTATGACATTCAACGCTCAAAAATTGTTAGTACTGTCACTGACAATGGGTCCAACTTCGTCAAAGCATTCAAAGAATTTGGAGTAAATTCCGTACCTTTGGATGCACAAATGGATATGTATGAAGATGAATGCTTACTTGATCTCACTGCTTCTGAGCAAGATGACTATGCCTTTGACGAGGATCTTCAAATCGTTGCCACAGAGGAGCAGGAGTGCGAGTCAACTAGTACTGAGATACACTTAGTTTAGTGGCAACTACAGATGCTAAAGTTGCATTAAAAAATGGCAAATGTGCATCTCTAACTCACAGTGCGATGGGCAAGTGTTCTGCTTTGTGGAACAAAGGAGGTCGACCCAAGTCTTCCGAGATAATCCAAGAAAGCATGGGTTGCAGCTTGCATGTACCTTGTCCAACACGTTGGAATTTCCTGTATGATTGTCTGCAGCCAAACAAGTCCAAACTAAATGATGTCTTGACCGCCCTTCAACTACCTATCTTCAAGAACTATGAACTGGAATTCTTAGAAGAATATGTTGCTACAATGGCACCCATTGCAATTGCCATTGATCGCCTTCAAGGTGATCAATCGACATATTATGGAGAATTACTTCCAACTCTGCTTACGGTGAACAATAAGCTTCTGCAGTTGAAGGCAAAAATTCAGCAACACTGCACTCCTCTTCTAGCGGCAGTAACCCAAGGTTTCCAGAAGAGGTTTA